>VMDO01001588.1:0-138211 GCA_007922755.1 Pedetes capensis
AAAATGTATTTGCAATGAAAAGGTCATTGGTCCAACAAAATTCTATCATGCGATCTCCAGCTTCATTTCTGTCACCAAGACCATATTTTCCAACTACTGGGCCTTCTTCTTTGTTTCCAACCTTTGCATTCCAGTCACCAGTGATTATCAGTATGTCTTGATTGCATGTTTGATCTATTTCAGATTGCAGAAGCTGATAAAAAGTCTTCCCTTTCTTTATTTGTGGCCTTAGTGGTGGGTGCATAAATTTGAATAATAGTCCTATTAACTGGCCTTCCTTGTAGGCGTATGGATATTATTCTATCACTGACAACATTGTATTTCATGACAGATCTTGAAATGTCTTTTTTGATGATGAATGCAACCCCATTTCTCTTTAGTTTATCATTCACAGCATAGTAGACCATATGACTGTCTGACTCAAAATGGCCTATGCCTGTCCATTTTAGCTCACTGATGCCTAGAATGTCAATGTTTATGTGATCCATTTCTCTTTTAACAATTTCTAATTTGCCTAGATTCATACTACATACATTCCATGTTCCAATTATTAATGGATGTTTACAGTTGTTTCTCCTCATTTTGAGTCGTGTCACATCATCACATTGAGCACCCTGGGGTTTTACTCCATTTCTGTCATCACGGTAGACTCTACTTGGAGGAGGCAACTCTTCCCCAGTAGTCTTTTGAGTACCTTCCAACCTGTTGTTGTTGTTGTTGTTGTTAGGTGCCGGCACTATATCTGACAGTGTTTCTTTGCTATCCATTGGGTTTTCAATGGCTAGTTGTTTCGGGAGTGGCTCGCCAGGTCCTACTCCCTAGTCTGTCTTAGTCTGGAAGCTCAGCTGAAAACCTGTCCACCTTGGGTAACCTTGCTCATGTCTAAAATTACAGTGGCAGAGCTCTCAGCCTTATCGCAACACGTAAGCCCCCACGGCAAACTGACAGACATGTGGGGGCTCTGATGGTAAAATAATTAATACAAGGATAGCATAAGAAAAAGAGAAGGAGAATAGAAAGAGGGAAGAGAGTAAAACAAGGAAGCAAATAAAAAGTAAAAAAAAAAAAAAACCTCACGCATACACGCTCCCACCCACATATAAATCGATTATAGTCAGGTGCGGTGGTATACACCTGCATTCCCAGCAGCTTGGGGGTGAAGGCAGGAGGATCGCAAGCCCAAGATCACAGGCAGCCTGCGTAACCCAGAGAGACCCTGTGTCAAAAAGTAAAAATATGGGCTGGGGGCGCACCGCGGCGGTCCAGCACCTACAAAGCGAATAGGCACAAGACCCTGGTTTCATACCCCCATAGAAAACAACAAAATCAAACAACAACAACAAAAAACCAAACCAAACCAAAACAAAACAAGAACCCCAAGAAACAAAAACCCACAATATCAAAACAAAAACAAAACAAAACCATGCATACATGCTCGCACACACTTATTAAACACTTCTAGTCAGGTTCGGTGGTGCTCGCCTGCAATCCTAGCGGCTTGGGGGGCGGAGACAGGAGGACCACAAGCCCGAGATCAGAGGCAGTTTGTGTAACCCAGCAAGCCCCTGTCTCAAAAAGTAAAAAATATGGGCTGGGGGCGCAGCGCAGCTTTCCGCCCACTTGGGAGACCACTTGGGAGACCCAAATCCTCTTGTGGGTGGGATGATATTCAACCCCCCCCCAGAGAGAGTCTGTAGTAGGTCTGCCATGCAAGGCGATTACGCTTGAGACTGTTCTTATTGTGTCTAATTGTCCCGCAAGACTCTGCCAGAAAGGAGCACTCTGTCCGTGTGGTGCTCAGCCTTCTCCGCAGACCTCACCTTTCTCCACAGTGCAGTGGGATGACTTAGGATCCCCTCTGGTGTGTCTGGGGTCCAGGCACATGTGTACCCGTATGTCTGTGGAGATTGCGTCTGCATGACTGTCCCGCCACAACAGGAGGGAGGGAGCGATTCAGTGGTGACTCTCCCGAAAACTTGCAGTTTGTGTCCTGCGGGCAGGGTGACAGTGTGAAGTCAAGGTTGCATGCTGTGTTGTGTCTGGCTCCCATGGGTGTGTGGGCAAAGTCCCCTCTGAGTTTCCAGGATTCTATCCTGCCGTCTGCATGAAAGCGAAATGGCGGAATGGCAGTCCTGCCACTGACCTCTGTGTAATTCTTCTGAAGCCAAATGCTCGATTTCAGTGTCCATCCAGTTTCATCCTCTGTCTCCCAATCTAAACTATCGAAGGACCCAGATTAGCCACAGAAAAGCCATTTTATAGATCAGGCTAAGAAAATATTTCCACTGCCTCAGAGAGACCCCACCCCTCCCAATTTGGGAGGTCCAGAGCTATCTTAAGCTGCCGCTTCCTGTTATCTGCTAACACCAACCTCTCAGAATGCTGAAACCTTCCCTCTTCCTGCTCGCGCCTTGCTATTTGATTTAACCAATCAGTTTAAAAGTCAACCAATGTGACCAATCAAAGTTATACCAGTCAGCTAACCCACCATTCTGCTTCTGTAAGGGTATAAAAAGCCCTCGCTTCTGCATTTCGGTTCGATAGAGCTGAGTAGACCCCGCTGCGTCGGACAATAAAATCCTTTGCTCTTGCAGCGGCTCAGGTCTCCATCTCTCATTGGGAACACTTTGGATAGACACGGTGTCCCTCCGGGAAGTGGAGTCTTACACTATCACTGTTTCTATCTATTCAATGTGAGTTCTAAACCCCTCATCGAGGCTTCCCTTTACTCTGGGAGAGAAGGCGCGTGTTATCTGTCCGCCATCTTGATTTTTTCCCCCGGTGAGAATATAGATAAGATTTATTAAATATAGTACACCATTTAGAAATAATTACAGAGGAGACCGAGGTACCAGAAGGAGCGTAAGTAAACCTGGAAAGGAAACTGAAATAAATTGGGTTCCCTGGGTGAATCTACATAAGGACATTTCTATTTCCTAGGGAGAGGTAAAGTCAGAGAGAACAGAGTTAGCGGCTACCAGAAGAAAAAGTAGGTAGATAGAGAAGATGGTGGGCTGAGAGAAGGGAGAAGAGGCGTGCATGTGGTTGGTAGAGAAAGAAGAGAAGAGCAAAGGGCAAGAAGTGGGGAGGAAAAGAAGAAAAGAGGGGATGACTATATATAGAAATTAAACAGTACACAACTTGACTAACTAGTGGATCAAAGAAAAAATAACACAGGGAAGGAGAAACAACTTTATGATGAATGAAAATGAAAATGAAGACACAACATATAGAACTTATGGAGTGCAACTAAAACAGTACTTGGAAGGCAATTTGTAGCTATAAACACCTTTTCTGCAAAGAAAGTCTCAAATAAATCTATCCATTCAACTTAAAAAACTGCAAAAAGGAGAGCAAAATAAACCAAAGGAAAACAGAAAGAAGAGAATAATAAACATTAGAACAGAAATTGATGCAGTACAAAATATAGTTGTTGTTTGGTGCCATTGAGTCAGGTCTATCTTATAGTGACCCTCATAGAGTTTACTGATTATTTAGGGATTGCTTTAGGGAGTGGATTGCCACATCCTTCTCCCATTTTTGCGGTGCTGAGGATTGAACTTGGGTCCTCAGAGAGTGTGGAGCAACACTCTACCAACTGAGCTAAAACCCAGCCCCACAAAATATAGAGAATCAATGTAATCAAATGTTGGTGCTTTGAAAAGATCAACAAATTTGATGCAATTTTACCTAGATTGATCAAACTGAAGAGAATGAATACTGAAATTACTAAAATCAGGAGTGAAAGATACTGCAGAAAGAAAAAGAAGTATAAGGGAGGTATACTATGAGGAAATGTCTGCCAACAAATTAGATAACTCAGAAAAAGTAGTCAAATTCCCAGAAAGTCACAGACTACCAAAAACAACTTGGAAAGTATAAACGAGGTGTTGGAGATGTAGCTCAGTGGTAGAGTACTTAACCAAATATGCACAAGGGCCTGGGTTCAATCTCTAGCATTGCAAAAAGTGCAAAGATTGTGTGTGTTTTGTGGTTTGTATGTGTGTGTGTGCACCCATGTGTGTGTGAGAGACTGAATTTTATAATCATAATAATGTTTTTATAATAATAATGTTAAAAAACTACCTTCAAACAAAAGTCCAGGTCCAGATGGCTTCACTGATGAATTCTACCAAACATTTAAATAATACTAATTCTTTAGAAACTCTTCCAAAAATCCCCAATACATTTTATGAAGTCAATAGTATACAATGCCAAAACCAGACAGAAATATTACAATAAAACTACTGACCAGTATTTCTGATGAATGTAGACATAAAAGTCCTCAACAAATGAATAGTATACTGGATCCAGCACCATGAAAAATGAATTATGTACCATGACCAAGTTGGATTTTTCCCAGGAATGCAAGATTTGTTTAATATCTGAAAATCAATAAATACCATGTAAATAAACCACACGATCATCTCAATGGATACAGCAAAATGGATACAGCAAGATAGGAAAAAATTTAACATCCCTTCATGATAAAAAAGAAAACATTCAACAAAATAGGATAGCAGGAACCTTCCTACCTTTGATAAAGAATATTATTAAAAATCCACAGCTAAGGCAAGGATATCCACTCTAATCACTCCCATTCAAGACTGTTCTGGGAGTTCTAACCAAGGCAATTAGAAAAGAAAATGAGGTAAAAAGCATCCATATGGTTAACAAGTACAGGAATGCTATTAGGAAAGAGGAATCACTTCTAATGTACAACAATGCACTTCTAATGCACAATAGAATGAACAATGATTTGACAATTATTTGTATATTTTAAAATAATGAGTAGAGAGGATTTTGAATGATCCTAGTACAAAGAAATGATATGTGTTTGAGGCAAATGATATGCCAATTACCTTCTTCTCATCATTACACATTACATACAAGTATTGAAATACCATACTTCACTCCATAAATATGCAGAATTATTATTGTTGTTGTCGTTGTTAGGTGCTGCCAAATCAGGTCTGACTCATAGCAATGCTAGGTACAGCAGAACAAAACACTCTCCAACACTGCACCATGTCGGGCACCACTGTCAGTGCTTCTATGCTGTTCATAGGGTTTTCCATGGCAGATTGTTTTGGGAGTGGATTGCCAGTTCCTGCTTCCCAGCTTGTAGCACTTGGTCTTTCTAGGTGGTCTCCTATCCAAAGACTAACCAGGCTGATCCTGCTTAGCTTCTGAGATCAGGAGGGATTTGATGCTCCGGTGCTATGGCTACAGATGCAGGATTATTATGTGCCATTTAAAAATAAACTATTAAATACAACAACAAAAAGGATATCTGTATTTGGTAATAAAAATGAAAATGATCAGTATTTACTGATGATATGATTTTATATATGTATAATTCTAAAGAATCCACTATACTTGTAATGAACAATCAGAAAAAGAAATTGAGGGAACAATTACATTCATGAGGGCATCACAAAGAACAAAATACTTGGGAATAAATTTAGTAAATGAAGTGGAAAATTTAAGCTCTGTATTTACATAAAAGTTTTGGATAAATAAATAAATGCCAAGACCTTTTGGGTTCATGGATTTTAAGTCGTTATATTGTTAAGATGGCAACATCCCAGAGATACAGATTCAGTGTGATCCCTATCAAAATCCCAGCTGACTTCTTTGTAGCAATTAACAAAATAATCCTAAAATCATATGGCAATTCAAGTGATCTAGAGAAAAGTCAAAAAAATCTTGAAAAAGAAGTACAAAGTTGGAGAACTTCCTGGTTTTAAAACTCAATACAAATCTACAATAATCGAGAACAATAGGACATAGGATAAACATATGGATCAGTGGTATAGAACTCTAGAAATAAAACTCTTAAATTTAATGCCAATTGATTTTTTTCATTGCTCCAAAAGTAATTCAGTGGGAAAGATTAATCTTTTCAACACATGATTCTAGAGCAATTGCATATGTACATGCAAAAGAATGGTTCAGCAATTCTATTCATGTATATATACCTCTAAGAGAAATGAAAACATATGACCACACAAAAACTTGTGCTTTAGTGTTCAATGTGGCATTATTTATCCTTTCTAAGTAGTGAAAACAATGCAAATGTCCATCAGTTCATGAATGGATAATAAAATATGACATCTCCTGATAATTGAGTATTATTTGGTAATAAAAAACAAGTGGAGTTCTGAGACAGGTTACAACACAGATGAACATTGAAACCATAAGGCTAAGTGAAGGTAGCCAGTTAGAAACAGACAATTATTGGATAATGGAGTGCCTACTAATGCCTAATGCCAACATATTCAACATTAAAATTGCTAGATAATTTCCTTAATGCTCTGCACTCCAAGTTCTTATTGTGCCATTTTGCTAGTTGTCTTTTTTCTTCTTAAAAGAATGTTACCATGCTTTGCAAACAGTTTACTTTCTGGATCATTGTCAAATCAATCCTCTCTCTCCATTATTGTCATCCCTGTTCTTGTTGAGGTTTCTATATTTTGTTGGACCTCTGTACAAAATTCTTAACTTGGACTCCTGCACTTCTGTCCACTTTCATTCAAATCCACAGCAACTGTAGGAATTTTTCTGAACTTCATATCCAACTTGTCAATCTTTTGCCTAAGTTAAGCAAATATGGTATGTGTCCATCACTGTCATGATGAAGCCAGTGGTTCTCAACAGACTTACTTTCCTGCTCCTCTGTCATCACTCCTTGCTTGCTTTATGTTTCAGCAGCACTGAAATGCATGAAGTTTTCTGTGTACATCAGGCTGGTTGCCATCTTCACACCACACTCCATGCCATTTGCTCTCCTTGGAATGACTTCCTCACTAAACTTTCAGCTACGTGACTCCATTTGAACACTACTGAAACCTCTTATTTCCACACTTCCCTCTTCTCTGTTCCCTCTGCATTACTCTAAAGTTGCACTTACTGTGTTGTAGTTATTTATGTGTTGCATGATCTTTTAAAAGCAAAGCCTGTGTCTTACTCATATTGTACACATATTGCCTGCTCATAAGAGATACTGAGGAGGAGAGTTGAGAGGGAAGGAGGCAGGAAGGGAGGCATTGGCTCTGGGGGAAGCCTTCCATCTCCTTCAGCTGGCTTCAGGCAAGCTAAAGACCAGCTCAGGCAGGGCTGATTACTAGCTCAGCAACTCTTTCTTGAAGACACACTAGATGAAGACTTCCTTGCTCTTTCTAGGATTTTACCAACATGACATCCTAAGGCTTATTTCTTCTATCTGTTCTTACTTAAATGAGCCTATGGATCACCTAATGTCTACCTCGAAATAGTTCTTCATAAAGTCATAAAGGTTTTGGATTTAAAGTTTGGTGTCTGTGGCTGAGTTTTGCAGGTATACAATATGTCATTTTAGAGCTGAGTGCAGAACAGCTCAGATAAAAAGGACACGTGTTGCAGCTAAAACAGAGTACAAATCCTTGTTTTATCATTAATTAGCTATGGAACTGAAACTAGATGAATAGATTTCTACAGAGTCACCATTTCTCATTTAAAAATGAGAGTGTGGACCAATTGTATATAAGTTTTATGCACAATGTGATGAGATGGAATGTAAAATTTAGAGCATACAGGGGAAGAATTGATACTTTTGAATTATGGTGCTGGAGATTATGCCTATTGACTATACCATGGATTGCCAAAAGAACCAAGAGATCTGTCCTAGAAGAAGTGCAACCAGGGTGCTCCTTGGAAGCAAGAATGGCCAGACTGCATCTTACATATTTTGGACATGTAGTCATGAGAGATCAATCCCTGGAGAAAGACATCATGTTTGGAAGAGTGGCAGGTCAGTGAAAAAAAGGAAAACCTCCACCAGATAGAATGACACAGTATCTGCAGCAATGAGCTTAAACATAAATAAGATTGTGTGCCTGGCACAGAATCAGGAAGGGTTTCCATCTGCTGTACATAGGGTTGCTATGAGTCGGACTCTACTCAACAGCACCTAACAACAACAACAACAACACCTAGCACACTTGTTTCTTGACTAGAAAGATGTTGTGCCTGGAACTGGGAATACAAGCAAGGTGTATTTATCAGGTGAAGTTAAACTTTGATGACAAACAGATCCCACCTTCTGTGTGTACCAGGTGCTATGCTGGGCACTAAAGGTAGTGAAGAGGACAATTTCATGGTACTCTAAAGATGGGCTTTATGGGAGAAAAAGCTACCTGTGTTTTTATGCACTGTCAACAGAAATATCTCCAAATCCATGAATGTTGATATCTGCCTGGTTGGGCAGGGGAGCCTTGTGGGACAATAAGATGGAGATTTTACAGGAGCACAGAACACAGAAATGTGGTAAGGCTGAAACTATTGATTCAGCATAAGGTTTTAGGATAAAAAATTTTCAACACTTGATCCACACAGCCATCCCTCTTGAACAAGTAATTCCACTGTAAAGCAAGCATGCCTCCTCTAGGACCAAACAAACAAACAAGAACCCAAAAGAAAGGAACAACAAAAATTGAGAACAGAGAGGACTTAAATCCTCATAAAGAATAACAGTGCCTGTATCCATTCATCCTAGGGCGAGGGGTTGACATTGGATTAATTTGCATGACTCAATAGATTATCTTACAACCTAATGAAGAGCTCCGTTCTCCATTCCATTATATTGTTTTGCTGTATTATTTATTCATGGAATTCATGTAAATACTGAATTTTCTATACATTCCCCATCTTTCTTTCACTTAATAATGTGTTTGTCTTCTCTCTTACTGACAAAAACAGTTTCCTAAACAACAAAGCGCCAGATTGTGTAAAAGCCTTGTCTGGATTTCTATATTTGATAAAAAAAAAAAAAAACACAATTCCTGGATGAAATGAGATGTATTTTAAGAACTGGAATGGATGACAAAATGATATTGAGCGAAATGTGGATACAGTCCTGTTCCTATTGGTCACACTTGGCCTTTTCAGCCAGTTTGGGACTATGAAGAAAAGGCCAAGTGGGTATTTGTTACCTGTTGAAGGTAATTTTGAGAGGAACCATGAGAGTTGGAGTCTTGAGTGGGTTTTCAGTCAACTCCATTGCCTACCAGCTAAGTCATTTTGGGCAAATTGCTTAACCTCTTTGAATGTCATCTTTCTATCTTCTGAAATGGGAATAACAATCTCTGGGTTGTGCATAGCCAAGAGAACTAAAATCATTAGCAAAAATGCAAAGATTAACTTGTCTGCAAAATGGACTTCCCAGTTGCATACTGGCTGTGTAGTAAAAGGGTTGATTTTCCTCAGAATTTAATGGTTAGACCATGTTTAGCTACATTTTAATTGTGTAATCCTTTTTCATCTAGGCTTAACCAATTGCCAACCAATCCTCATACATTTCTGAGGCCCATCACTCTACAGTGCTCTGGGAAAACAAAAGAAGTTTCAGAATATCAAGTGCCCATATGGAAATATATTTTCTAGATTTTCTTTTCACATAATACTCAGCATGGTCACTAGTGGATGACTTAAAGGACTGTCAAAATTTCAGAATAATTTGTATAAAATGATCCCATTTGCATTTAAATACAGTGGAAATAATTATAATAGTGTGTTAAAAAGAAAACTGAAAGCATGAATACCAAACCGTGAATAGCTTTTACCCCTGGAATGAAAGAGGGTTTGGTTTGAAGGGCTCACTTGGGGCTTAAGTGTTTTAGTCTATTTGCTTCTGAGTAGTTTGAGATTTCTACAATAACAATGTACTAATGTATTACTTAGATTTTTCAGAATTAAAATGTTTCATTTTTTCTCCAAATAGTTTTAGGTTTATGAAAACATTGAATGATAAGTGTAGAACATTTTGATATACTCCATTACTTCCCCAATTTCCTCTGTTACCAACATCTTGCTTTAGTATGGTACGATTTTTGTAGTTGATGAGCCAATTTTGATACATGATTAGCCAAAGTGTGCATCAGAATTCACTCTGTATTGTATATCCTATGGGTTTTGACAACTGTTTGTTAACATATAAACACTTTTATAAAACCATAGACAATAGTTCCACTGCTCTGAAAAAATCACCTGTGTACTACCTGGTAATTTGTTCTTTCTTCCTTCTCTTCTGTGACCTTGGAAAGCCCCGACTTGTCTATTATTTCCATAGTTTTTCCTTTTCCAGTATATTGTATACTTGGAATCATAGTATATAGCCTTGTGAGTTTGCTCCTGTTACTTAGCAGTATGCATATAAGGTTCCTCCATGTCTATCTGGGGCTTGGTAGCTCATTTCACTTTAGCACTACTGGATAATATTCCATTGTCTGTATAAACTGCAATGTTTTCATCTATTCATCTACTAAATGACATCTTAATTGCTTCCAGGTTTTGGCAATTTTGAATAAAGCTGCTATAAACATCCAGTTGCAGGTTTTTGTGTACATATGTTTTCAATGCCTTTGGATAAATACTAATGTAAGAGTACCTTTAGTTGTGTAAGAAACTCCAGCCACCCATGGTGAATAGTTTCCAGCTGAGGTTCTGGAGTAGGATAGACCAGTGAGAGGGGCCTAGCAGTCCATTCCTGAAACAATTAGCCATTGAAAACCCTATGAATATCGGAGAAGTGCTGTCAAATATAGTGCCAGAAAGTGAACTCTTCAAACTGGAAGGCATACAGGAAACAACTAAGGGGGAGTTGTCACCTCAAAGTAGAGTTGACTTTGATGACAAGAATGGAGTAAAACCCCTGGGATCTCCTTTTGCTGATGTGGCACAACTCAGAATGAGAAGAGGCATACTGAATGCAACAGTAGGTTCAGACATGAGAAAATAGTGTGAATGGCACAGTGTTGGGTAACGTGTCATTGTGCTTTGCTTAGTGTCACCATGAGTCAAATCCAATTCAATGGCACCTAACAATAACGACTCTTCTGAAATGATTATATCATTTTTCATTACCACCATCAACAGATGGGAGTTCCCATTGCTCTACAAACTTTCCAGTATTTGGCATTATCATTGTTTGGATTTTTCTAAAAAATAATTATGATAAAATAAATTAAAATTTATATATCTAATAGCTGTGTAGTGGCATCTCACTGTTATTGAACTTACACTTCCCCAATAACATATGGTATTAAGCATCTTTTCATATGTATATTTGTTATCTATATATTTTCTTTGCTGAGATATCTATTCAAGAATTTTGCTAAGTTTTTAATTGGCTTATTATTTTCTTATTTTTGAGTTTTAAGAATTCTTGGTACATTTTGGGTTTTAAGAATTCTTTGTACAGTTTTTTATCAGATACATCTTTTGCAAATATGCTCTCCCAGTCTGTGGCTTGTCTTACTATTCTCTTGACAGTGTCTTCTGCAGAAAAGAAATATTTTAACTTTAATGAAGCCTAACTTATCAATTATTTCTTTCATGGATTCTGCCTTTGATATTATGACATCTGTGTCCTGTCCAAGTTCCTCTAGACTTTCTCCTTTGGTATCTTCTAGAACTTTTATGGTTTTGTATTTTACATTTAGTTCTGTGATCCATTTTGATTTACTTTTTGTAAATGGCATAAGGTTAATTTCTAGATTCATTCTTTCTTTTTCTCTCTCTTTCTTTCTTTTCTGTCTTTCTTTTCTCTTTTCTTTTCTTTCTGCTTTTTGCGTATGTATCCAGTAGTTCCAGCACCATTTCTTTAAAAATATCCTTTTACCATTTAGTGGCCTTTGCTTCTTTGTTAGAGATTACTTGACCATATTTTTTTGTGGCTTTCTTTCTAGGCTCTGTACTCTGCTTCATTGATATGTTTGACAATATCACATTGTCCTCATTACTATAGTTTTGTAGTAAGTATTGAAGCAGGTAGTGTAGGTCTGGCTTTGTTCTTCTCGTTCAAAATACTTTTTGGATGTTCTGAGTGTTTAGACTTTCAATATAAGCTTTAGAATCATTTTATTAATATCTAAAAAATAGGTGGCTGGTATTTTTTTTAATTGGGATTGCACCTAGTCCATAGTTGAATTTGGGAAGAACTGATATCTTAATGACATTGACTCTTTGTACCTATGTATGTGACTAGTTCTTTTTCTTAGATATTCTTGATTTCTTTCATCATGTTTTATAGTTTTAGTTATGTAGATCTTGTAATTTTTTAAAAATTATATTTGGATCCAAGTATTTACATTTTGGTGTTAATGTAGATGGTATTTTTGGTTTTAATTTCAAATTTGACTTGTTCATTTTTTTGGTATATATTAACTGAATTGGGGCTGGGGTTTAACTCAGTTGGTAAAGTGCTGCTCCACACTCTCTAAGTGTCAACTTCACGGGATGGGGACTTGAAGGCAGGGGCTTATGAGAAAAGAAGAGATAAAGACAGTGGGGCACAGGGAGCCAGGGAGCTGAATGACTCTAAGATGCAGAAGTTTATTTCTGCACGTGTTTTATAATTGTGCAAGCAGGAAATATACTATGTTAAAAACAACTCCAGCTAGGTAAGTGATTTATAGTGAGAGCAGGGGCTGTACTAGTTATTCTCAGCAATGCATCCAATTTGATCATGGCAAATGGCAAGTAGTTTATAGAATAAGGGTCTAGAGTCAAGTATGATGTCTCAAGGGTACAAAGAACAGTCATGTCCCATCACTTGCTGTTCCTGGGAACTACATTTAGTTCCTCTGCTGCCAAGTCTTCCTGGCAACTCAAGATTTGGCAGAACTGTGTGTACACAGTGTGTGTACACAGTTCACAATTGCCACTCTGTCCCAAGACTTACACAAATTGTGCATGTCTCCATAGTAGGGATCCGGAGTCAAGCGTGACATCTCAAGGGTACAAAGAATGGTCACATTCACGTGCTATTCCTGAGGACTATGTTTAGTTCCTCTGTTGCTAAGTCTTCCTGGCAACTCAGGATTTGGCACATCATGACTGCTACTCTATCCTGAGACAACCTGTGAAAATCTCCATAACTAAGGACCAGGGCTCGATCCTCCACACCACAAAAATGGGAGCAGGAAAAGGCAATCCACTCCCGAAGAAATCCTGAAACAATTAGCCATTGAAGACCCTGAGGATAGCTATGAGTCAGACCTGACTCAATAGCATCTAACAACAAGAATAACTGTATTATGTATATTAACCTTATATACTGCAATTTTATTATAATTGCTCATTTGTTACAGGAGTGTATTACTTGTATAATTAGATTTTTAAAACAAAGAGGATCAAAAAAAGTGGAGGAGAAAACTGGCCCGTCACACCGGGACACATCATAATCATTAAAATATGGTGAAATATTTTGGTGTCAGATTTTTGTGAATTCTTGCAATGGTTTAGAATCTCCTGTTTATCTTTGCTAATTTGTAGTCATATAATAAACAGAACAAACACCAACAAATCTTGGGGAGTTTGTAAGAGATATGTTGTAAATAAGTCCTATGCACATTCAAGAAGAGACAATATTGAACTTCATTTATATGCAAGGAAACAAAGCTTGTGGAATAGAAGAACCTAGACAACGATAGTTCCTATAATTGTGACTCAGGGACAAGAGATGTTAGTAACAAGGACATCGATAACTTACAACGATATCACAACTTCAAAGCAGAAAGCAGAGCCACACTGAACATTCAGCTCACACTGATCCTCGATGTACGATGGTGAAGAAGGTGTCATTTCAGCATACTTGTATCACTTCTGAAGAGTAGTTTCTCTATCTCTTTTCCTTCTATATCTTCTCACTCCCATCTCCTCAGCAATATTTACTCTGAACCATCTAGGAAGAGTGTTCTGGGAAATGTATTTCTTGCTGTTGGTTTTGCAGTGCAGAAAGTTTAGTAATCTTATATTTTGTAATCATATCTTATTTGTATTGGAGTTCTACAAAATGTCTTTTCCCCTTATAAGTCTCTAGAAAGTAGAAATTGTTTCTTTAATATGAAATGCTAATGTTTGGAAAGAGAGAAGTAGGGAGAGAATGTCTTGTAATATCTGGCAGAGTGTCATGCACATAGTAGGTACTAATAAAATATTTGTTTAATGACTTAATGGATTATATTACTTAAAATACTGTTCTGATGAGTGTAAATTACTGAATCTTACTGGAATTGGACTATCACTTTGCTCTGACTAATGACTGTAACTAAAATGAATATCCCTTTTAAATATCTGATTTATTTCAGCCTTTTTACTGCTGTTCTTTTACTGTAGTAGCCTGGTGGTTTGCACTGGTCATTAACTTTCTGTCCAGAGTAATGAAACATTAGTGCAGACTTGGTACATTCGGCCCTCAGAATCACGTTTTCTACATGATCATACCTGATATGTCTTTGAACAGTTGAATAGCTTCTCTAATAATTCTAGAATGCTGTTATGAATGACAAATTACTGGTGTCTAATATTATGTGATTGGTAAATGAGTGTTATGTGCTCTATTTCCATTCCTCCAGGAAGGATAGATTATTCCCAAATAGCAGATTGCCATATGAAAATGCCAATATTTACTCTCTGTTCATCCAAGGTAACAATTCAGGAACAGTCATTTGATATAAGATGCTCTTATGATTTTTTTACGAATCAATAACTATTTAGGAACAATGACTCTCCAGGGCACCCCGTTATGATGGGGCTGAACTTCAAGTCTAACATGGTGGGTTTAACAAAGAATTTCTGTGCTATCAGTCCACATTATTGCTTGAATAGAAGCAGCATTCTGTTGCATTTTGACTCCCAGGTTGATTTAGAACATTTTTAAGTCTCCAAACAATAATTCTGTGTTTCCACAGTAATATTAAGGTTAAAAAAAATGAAATCAAGAAATGTCTACTAATTTCCTCATATTGAGCCAGCATTTAATTGGCATGCCTCTTTTGGTTTGTGTCTAATGTTACAAAGGCACAGTTCATCACTTTTGTTTTTGCTTCTTACCCTTGATATGCATTTACTTCCTAACATCTATACCCTAGGTCTGATACCAGTCTTAGCTGCTCATTAATTATTAGTGGTGTTGCTTTTCTTGCTTAGCTCATATCTTTTCCTCTCTTAATCTCTCCTTACCTGTCTCTTTCCACACATTAGCATTCCTGCCTTATGCTCTTTTCTGCTCTGTTGGTTTTCTGTTCTTTTGGTTTATTGTGACAATGTCCCTCAACTTGGTTAATCTTATTTTTAGAACTGCACACACTTGTTCTACCTCTGATTTCGACTCTATGACTTCCTTCACTAATGGCCTTCCTCCCCCCTAGATGTGTAGTATCCACTCATCCCCACTGCCTTCTGCCTCTTCCAGTCCCCTCTGTGCTGTGCTACATGGCAAGGGGGCTACAAGCCCCTAAACTCTGAGTGCTGCCAGGGTGTCTCTTTAAGGGAAATGAGCTGGTAAGGAGAATTGAATAAAGCCTTGGCGAGGGAGAATAAAAGAAAAAGAGAAAAGGAAATGATGACAGTGAGCAAAAGGAAGGAATAGAAATTGAAGAGGAGGGAATGAAGGGAGTGGGGAAAGGTGAAGGAAAATGAGAAGGGAAGATACAGGAAAGAGGACTGAGTTGGAGCATGGAGAAAGGAACTGTATTTGTAAGAAGGAAAGACATTCCAGATTCCATGTAAGAGATCCTCTTCATTGAAAAGCTAGAATTTTCACATTTATTTGATAAACCTCAAGGTTCACTTAATTTATATCATTGCATTTTTATTTGCTAAACTGTGAGCTTCACTTACTTTATATCATTGCATTTTTTGGTGCATTCTCTTGGTCCCTCTGTTGCCCACTGTGTTAGTCAGCTTTCCTTCACTATAATGAAATACATGAGGTAACTGACTTTTAAGAGAATAGGTTTATTTTGGCTCTCAGTTTTGGAGGTTCCCATCCAAAGGAGGGCCCATGGCTTTGGCCCTTTGGTAGACATGCCAGGTGGCAATGGTGGGCATTTCATGACAGAGCAAACTGCTCACGTTTTGAGCAGGAAACAAAAGAAAAAAAGGAAGAGGATGGGATCCGTCAATCCCCTACAAGGGCATCACTCCAGTGACCTAAGGATTTCCCACTAGGCCTACATCCTTCAGGTTTCACTACCTCATTAAAGTGCCACTCTGGGGGCCAAGACTTAAACACATGGCTCTTTGGGGGACTCTTATTCAAACCACAATACTCATCTTCCTTCCCAGCCTATCTCCCCCTGCATGGTAATCCCACTCCTTTTGGTTTATCACAAGGCTGTCTCTCCCAGCCTCAGCACAGTGGGCCATCTTGGCTTCAATCTCATTTTGCATTCCCAGACATCCCTTGAGAAGGCACTCATCCTGTACAGTGTGACACTGTCAGATGCTACACATTTTTCCCAAAATTCAACCTGAAGACCCAGGATTGAGATTTAACATTTCATAAAGAGAAAAGAGTAGGGAAACTAAAATCAGTCCCTAGAGTGATAAGAAAGAAGCTTTTGAAAAGTTTCATGGTTGAAATACCTTACTAATATTCAGAGCCATGTGCCCACTGGCAGGATCCTCTTCCTATTTTATTTAACTAATGACACTAGGATACTCTTAGTCTTCATCCTTTAAATGGCAATGAGGGTAATACAGTTAATCTCATAAAGCCAGACATTCCAAATAGCTTTTATCATTCATGCCTAGTATGAAATGTTGCCATCAGCTACTTAAGATGTATTAAGAAGCATTTGAAGGCTGTGTATAGACTCAGTGGAAAGGCTTGTGTGACTGAGTAATATCTGCCATAGTATGAGGAGATGGGAATGGTGATCTGGTGATCTATGTACCAAATATTTGGCCATTTACTCTTAAAGTTACTATAAGAATATTCTTTACAGATAGATATTTTATAGATTTGGCTTGACAAAGAGAATAATTTCTCTTATTTTAAGAAATTTTTGAAATTTATTGACCCATTATCACTACTCAAATTCATTTTATTCAGCTTTGGAACATATGACCTGGCTGTACAAAGGGCATAAATGTTAATAAGCAATAGACATACCTTTGCCCTCATATTAAAAATTATTTAATAATCAAATATTTATTCTCAACTGCTAATGTAGGGCACATAGTTCTTGATAACAATATGAGTGGGGTACTTGTTTGTTTTGTTTGTTTCAGGGGCATCAAGTAACTTTTGGTTGAAGTAATGTACTTGTTGGGCTGGGGTTTAGCTCAATTGGTAGAGTGCTGCTCTGCACTCTCTGAGGGACTGACTTTGATCCCCAGTATCACGAGAATGGGAAAAGGACCTGACAACTCACTTTTGAAACAAACCTGAAAAAAAAATCAGCCGCTGAAAACCCTATGAATAGCAGAGAAGCACTGTGTTGGGGAGTGATTCATTCTGTTTTACATAGGGTTGCTATCAGTTGGACTTTACTCAATGGTGCCTAACAACAACAGCAAATCTAGTTGTTACTAGTTGGAGAAGGTGAAAAGATTGCTTTGGCTTCTTTAACACATATATTTTGCTGTAGTAATGCACATATATACCTCCATGGAGTCTCAGAGCTGCAAGGCAATTTTGGTGGCTCTTTTGTCATAGGATATCAGGAATGAAGAATAGAGGTTATGTGACTTATTCAGAGTTTCACATTTAGTTCATGAATCACGTTTCCTTTTCATAGAGTTGAGCCTTCTCTTTGATCTATCCTCTCTAAAAGTCATGCTGTCAGCCAGAGAGGTAACCCTGGTTTGGGCAAAAAGTGAGAACAGGCATAACATTTCAGAGTCATTTCTGTGGATGAGAGTCATTCATCATATCAAGGGGTGGGGCAGGTGAATAATGGAGCATCCCAACACTAACTTTAATGCCAGGCTGAACTGGAACATTATCAGTACTCCTATGTAGAAGGAAAGTAAGAGGCCCCAGTATGCCTATGAAGAACAGAATGGAAATGTCTGTTGCTTTCCCCCACCTACTACACACACAAGTAGCTTTCACTGACCACCACTGTTGTAGTGTATGGAGAGAACCAGTTCAAAGGTTTAGGAGAGTAATAAAACCAAACTACAAGATAATTGATTCTACGAGGCATCATTAGTTGGTCATCTTGTTCTGTTATGTAGATTTAGTTGTTTAGTGATTTGGTAATGATGCTCCGACAGGTGGGTGTTTAGATCTGGTCAGATATAGATCTGAGAGTTAGGAGATCCTTGTCCTTTTGTACATAATAATTCTTCACAAATGGCAAAATACTATGCAAATAAATGAAATACTCTGATGCTGATAAGTAAACAATGACTTCTTTCCTCATCTGTATAAGGAGAAGCTTATACTAAGAAACCTTTCTTTAACATCCTGTTGTGTATTTTCATGGTGCTTGTCTTGATCTTGGTTTTACCATAAATATCTACCTGGATGTGTTTTATTGAAAGGGAAATTTAGCCATCCTCTTTTTCATTGAACAAGCTGCATTTAGTGTTGAAAATTGGATCTTCAGTTCTATGTTCCAGGTGCCTAGCTCAAGCTTGACCCACCCTAGCAGCCCAATAAATATTGTTGAATAATGTGGTTCAGCAGAATGAGACCTTACTGTGGTAAATTAACCTGAGATCTCAGTAGCAGAAGGAGCTTCTACTACTTTGGCTAAATCCTCATGTCACTATCTCATTTAATTTTCACACCAATATAAAAATAGCTCTTTTGACTCCTATTTCACAGATGAGTCTTAGAAGTACATGACCTGAGGTCATGCAGCAAGTATATAAAAGTTGGGACTGGAGCCAGGGTCTCTGATGGGAAGCCACTCTTATCTTTGTCCTAGGCCTTCTTCCAAGAGAGAAGTAAGCCCTTCAGATTGGCATAGGGAGGAGCATTGTGCTTCTGCACAGGTAAAGTGACAGAAACAAAGCAAAAAACAGCTCCAGGTAAATTATCTCTTAAAAATATGTTGCAATCTAGAAGAGCACACTCAAGGTATTTTAACTTTATTATTACTATTTTCTAATTTTGCTGTAGATATCTGAACCCTCACAGGCATTGTGTGGGTCTTTAATAATTTTTCATATTGATTCTGTGACTGTCCCTAATTATTCTCTAAAGAAACTGAATTAAGGCCAAGTTGTTCAAATACTTACATAGGATTTTGGAACCTACTGTATCCATGCTCAAAGTCTCTTAAAACCCTTAGAATTTTATTGATGCTACTATGCCTCATTCTCCTAAGAATAGTATGGAAACTCTAGCATGGAATTGTATTCAAGATAATCAAGTCAGATTCTTTTTTTATTCATGAATTTGTTAAGATTTTTTTCTATATCTGTATTTTTTCCTTGAAATTAAACCCCAATATCATTAATTAATGGAAACAATATCAATAATTGATCCACTTTGTAAATATTTAAATGAATCACAAGATTATTTGGCAAATGAAGGTGAATCTAGAAATTTATCATATAACTTACATTTGTCAATAGACATTTCTAAATGTTTTCACTGTGCAGTACACAATAATGATTTAATACAAACAAATTAGTAGTCAAGTGCAAATGAGTATAGTTTTGACATGAGTAGAATAAACCTCATGTGAATAAATATAGTAAAAATAATAATGCATGTTATTTCCTTGTGTGGTGTCTAGCTATAGCTGCATTGGAGCTGTTTTGTAATAAAATTAAAGCAACCGATTAAATACTTATTAGCTGGTTAGAGACAGATCAGATTATAACAACAATTAAAATCAGTGTAGAACAATGTGCTCAATCAATCTACTCTTCCTTCTACAAATAAAGTCTTGTT
Organism: Pedetes capensis; assembly: GCA_007922755.1. Classification (NCBI taxonomy): domain Eukaryota; kingdom Metazoa; phylum Chordata; class Mammalia; order Rodentia; family Pedetidae; genus Pedetes; species Pedetes capensis. Next base: position 19,682 of record VMDO01001588.1, read on the forward strand.
GGAAAAAAAGTTCATATATATATATATATACTTTGAGTATGCAGTGTGTTGTGATTACAAGAACTCTGGGCTTGATTCAAGGAAAATTAGAAGCTTTATTCTGCTTTGTACTTAAGAAGTAAGACCTTTGAAGCACAGTCCAGGTTTGGGGAGAACATTAAGAAATGAAGGTAGAAATTAAAGAGTATGTTACATGTGTTGCAAGGTGGTACTTCCCTGAGCTGAGTGGTTGCAATAATAAAAAATGCTTTTCCGTATGAAGCAAAAGGTTGAATCCCATGCAGAAGAGAATAGGGAGCCATAGAAAATATCAAGATAAATCAGTGCTGGTTTTAGATTATCAATGATGGACATGTTAATGCCTCCCCAACAGGGGAAAATATTGTGTTCATGTACCTAAAGCTATTTCTTTTGGGTATATTTGGAAGCAATAGGATCTAGTCATGTATAAATACCCAAAGTGGCATGAGAATCATCCATGTTCCCCTTATACAGTTTTGCCGGGTCTGTGTATAACCAGTTGTATCAGTCATCTTTACATTCCTATAACAAAATACCTAAGATAATTAACTTATAAAGAAAAAAGGTTTATTTTGGTTCATGGTTCTAGAAGTTCCAGTCCAAGACCTGGTGGCTTCATTGTTTTGAGCCTCTGGCAAGGGTAGATGTCATGGTGTGTGCATATGATGGAGCAAATAACTCACATTATGAGCCAGGAAATAAAAAGAGTGATGCTGAGAGTCCAAAGACCCATACTTTCCCTCAAGGCATGCCCTAAATAGCTCCAGGACCTCTCTTCAGGTCTCACCTCCCAAGGGTCCCCTCCTTCTCAGAAATACCTGTCTGGCCAGCACAAGCCTATAATCCCAGTGACTTGGGAGGCCAAGGCAGAAATATTGTGAGTTTGAGGCCAGAGGCAGTTTGTGTAATTTAGAGAGACCCTGTCTCAAAATAAAAAAAAGTAAGAAAGGGGCTTGCATGCAACTCAGTCGTAGAGCACTTGCCTAGCATGCATGAGGTCCTGGATTCAACCTCCAAGTGCTATAAAAAGAAAAGTGTCATCTTGAGGACCAATCATTTTACACATGGAGGGCATTTAACATCTGAAGCACACCACAGATATATGGCATTAATATATTTAGTACTTCTTTGAATTAACTCCCTTTAAAAATACTGGTTTATTAGGCTGGGTATGGTGGCACACACTTGTATTCCCAGTACTCGGGGAGGCTGAAGCAGGAGGATCATTAATTTGAGGCCAGTCTGGGCTATATTGTGAGACCCTGTCTCAAAAAAAAAAAAAAAAGATCATTAAAACAAATAAAAATCTCTGCCCCCATTTTAAATGGGAACTCATGTCACCTACCATAAAAAAGGGAAACAACAATAAAACATACTCAATAAGAAGGCATTATCACAAATTAATTCAAGGTACATATTGTTTCCTGGTAATAGCTCTGAACTGGAGACTGACTTCTTTTTTAGAAAGGGAAGGAGACTCACAAGGATTGTCTGATTAGATGTGTGGGATCACAGTGGAACTTTCTCCTTGATATAATGAAAGAGAGTGAATAGGGATTTAAGCAGGAACAATTTCTTGCCACACAGCTGGGTATTAATCTTCTGTGTGGGACTCCCAGTCTTCTGTGTGTCATTCGTGACCTGTTTCCCACTTGTTGGATCATTTACCATGAGGATGAGCCCTGGGCTGGTGAAGGGGAGTGGTCATCCCATATGTATATATGTTAAAATGACAGGAGAAGATTCCTACTCCAGGGTAGGGCTGCTGGGTGGTGAGTCTCTTTAACTCTGAGAATCATTATTGGGGAGACTTGTCCCTGTCTCTTTCTTATTCTCCTCTCTCAGGAGCAAGCCTGATTACAGAGGACATAGTTCTGCTCTCTCCTTCAGAGATAAGCTCAAGTTGATAGCTATGGCCCTATAATTTTTAAGGAGGCGGTAATAGGATGAAAGACGCTAACATACTTTACCTACTGCTATTGTCACTGAGGACATTCCTCTCCCTCATACAGCATAAAAGTTACCTTTGAAAGGAGAAAATCTTAGCAGAAGCAGAAAATAAAAATTTTAAAGTGTGTGAAGACTTCCCTTGATAGATCCATGCCATTTTCTAGATCCAAAGTTCAAAAGGTTGAATTTTCCAAATTTCATTAGTTCCAAGATAACATGAATTCTAAAATATACTAACAATTTAATGAGTTATTGGGAAAAATATAAAGCCTCTACATTAAGTAAATATACCATTTCAAAATAGTCCTCACTTATAGAACATTAAAATGTGAAAAGTGATTATTTTATAATTTAAAAATGCACTTATTTTCATATCATAGTTTTCATTACTTTAATTACTTTAGCATCATCTTGGTCCTTTAATGTCTTACCTATTCAAATGTCAACCAAATATCAGACCTTACTTGCTCTGTTTATGTGACTCTGATTGACATGCTAATCCAAATAAGGGGATAATCATTTGGGATATATTATTTCTTTTGTGTGTCTTTTTTTTTAAACCTAAAAAAAATTCTAGGTTTTGGCCTTGGGATAGAAGTATAGAATAAAATTCTCGTTTGACTGAACTCTTCATTTTTAGAGAAGAATAACAGGGAGCCAAACAGAAGCTAAGTCACTTTTTAGTTTTAGGTGGTCTTTGGATCTTCTACTCTCACACAGAACACAGTGTTTGGACTGAGACTTTTGTGAACATTTTATGGTGAATATTATTACCAGTCCTGCAGCCCTAGCACTGTGGCATCCAATTCTGTCAGATCTCAGAATCTAAGCAGGGTCCGCCCTGGTTAGTACTTAGAGGGGAGACCACCTGGGAATACCAGGTGCTGTAGGCTTGGGCATAGGACCTGGCAACCCACTCCCAAAAAACAATTGGCCATTGAAAACACTATGAAAAGCAGAGAAGCACTGACAATAGTGTTTCCTCTGTTGCATGTAGGGTTGCTATGAGTTGGATGCCAAATCGATGGCACCTAACAACATTATTACCAGCATTAAAGTAACTTCAATGGCCTGGATCCAGAGCAACATGTCTGCTTCTTTTCAGCCTTAATTGAGTGTCACATTCCACCTGAGCTGTAGGAGGAGAGACCAGGGATGGACACCTCCCACAGGAACGCACAGCCCATAAGGAGACCAAACCAGAGAACAGGAGAGTGTTTGCCTCTGGCTGGTGCTCGTCTAGGCAGTTGACTTTGTACTATTTTATGGGTCTCATCTTCAGAGCTAAAGCCACTGGAAATGAGGAGAAGAAGGAGAGGTTAAGAGTGGGAGGCTGAGATTGAGGGAGAAGTTGAGAGAAAGGGTGAGAGAGAGAGAGTGAGAGAAAGAATGAAGTTGAGAGGGAGGGAAGGAAAGAGAGAGAGAGAGGAGAGACTAAAAGAGTGAGAACCTTGTTCTCTGCATAAGCAGACAGGAGAGAAAATGGGCATTGCCCTATGTACCCCCACAAGTCCATCACCAAGAGGTAGAGTGCTGTGGATGAAAATCCTTTCCTCTGTGGTATGGGAGAATTACCTGTCCTCAGCCTCCCTCATTTGGGAGAAGGCTTGAGAGAGCAGGATCAGGAGGAGAAGCCTTGGGTAGAGACAAACAAGCACTTGAGTATTGGACAAAAGGGAATAGAGCTGGTTTTCTCTACCCATCTTTTCTTCTTCCTCCTCTCCTCTTCCTCCTCCTTATACTTCATCTTCTTTTTACATTCAGTACTGGGGATTTGACCTCTGAGCCTTCCAGATGCTAGGCAAGTGCTCTACCATTGAGTTGCATCCCCAGTCCCCCCAACCCCCTTTCTTATTTTGAGATAAGGTCTCACTATTGCTACCTCTGGGCTTGAATTTGGAGTTCTCTTATCTCTGCCTCCTAAATAGCTGGGATTACAGGTTTGTTTCACAGCACCTGACCCTATTTCCTTCTTTCATTTTTATAGAAACTTTTTTCCTGGCCTACTGCTCATATTTTTGTGTGTATATCTGTAGACAAATATATTTTCTAAACTAATGAGCAGAGAATTACAACTTTATAGTTAGACTGGATGTGAGAAGGAGAAGGAATAATTCAATGGAGAGAACTGACTTTGGATTGTTTGAAAATGCTGACAACATGATGCTTATCAGATATTTGGTTGAGGAAATTGCAATCCTAGCCACATTTACTTGGTGCCCAGTCAGCGTACAATGCCTCTACTAACTCAATTAAAAGTAATTGATCTTCATCATCTCAATGAGTTTCTCTGAAAATAAACACCAATTATTTTACCTTCAGGAGAGAAGATAATATGCTTTTCACTGGGGCAGACTGGAGAGGAATACTGAAATCCCTAGAAGGTATATGGTAGAAAGGCCCTCATCCTTAAAGAGAAATTCTATCATTCAGCAATGCTTGAAGACTATTAACTTGAAAAGAGTACTCTTAAAAAGGCTCTGTAAGGATGTGGCTTTTCACTTCCCTGAAAATGTCTAAGATATCCATCAACAATATAAATCTCCTATTTCTGTGGTCTGGAAATTTATATTATGTCACAATATAAGGGGCTGGTGGGTTTCCAACTTGGAGAAGTGTTGACCTGCCTTTTATGGTGTGGTTATTTGTGATTATTTACTCTCCTTCAAATATTATGGTGACTATCATATAGAAGAAAGACTAAAATTTATTCTTTCTAATGCCTAATGATGGACACTAGTGCAGTGAAGGTGACTTAGCTTTAATGAACAATGTTGAAGCAAATATAGAGGTCCACCAATGAGATGAGCAGCCCCACAAAATAGTGATATTCCCTTTACTAGAAGTATTTAAGCAGAATTAGAGTTCTGTGGAAGCATGTAGCAGAGATTGACTAGGGGTAACATTAGTAAGAGAAAGAATTTATTAGGTGGCGATCAAGGAATGAACAGAAGATATAGCAAGAGGACCAGGCTTAGACACAGGAAGAATCAAGATAGAATCTACTTAACTTTTGATGTATCTTTACAAGGATGAATGACTGGATGACATGTCACCCCACTTATGATGCAGAGTCCTAGAAGAGAAGGTCAAGTTGGGTGAACTTAGGTCACATTCTCATCTCTTGGCCATATAGAATGGGGGCAGCAGAATATTGATCAGAGATCTCCAGATATCCCTTCAAATGCTGTATTGGAATCATAGGGAAACCATTTTACTATTTTTTTTAAAGACTACTTATAAAAGAGAAAAATTCCCCAAATGGGAGTCAGGATCTTGTTAGAAAAAGGGAATAGGGGCTGAGTAGCCAAAAATTAACAAGCAATGTTTACTAGAGAATTGGTTGAATATCTATTAGGAGCAATATTAAAGAGAATTCTGCATTGGCAGGCAGTGAGTCTAAAGAATCGGTCCCTTTGGATCCAAAGTATGCTTGTGAGGAAAAATAATATCATCTTTGAGAAATTAGGGCCCAGGCCTTTTTAAAGGTAGTCAGATGAACTTGGGTTAGTACATCTTCTGGTTTCTATAAAGATTTCTAAAATCAGCTCCAATTTGAAGGTTTTTATTTGCGATATAGCAACAAAATACCACTTCTTAAAAAATCTAGATGCTTAAAATCTGGGAATTCCTCATCACTTTGTCCTCCTGTCTCATCATTTGTAACAGTTTTAAAACCTTATTTCAGGCAGCCTCAAAATTCCCATAGGCAAAAAACAAGCACCCTCCATACCCACTGTATTCTCTTTGCAACTTCTGCCCATTCCTAGAACAGAACTAAGATCAAAATGGTATATTATGTTAGCAGTTTTCATCATGGACCAAGAGTGCCTTGATGTAGGGACCTGATTTTTAACTGCTGTAGTTTTAACATGTGGCACAGGAACCAAAGAAATATACAAATGAGCAAGCAAATGAAGGAAGGAATTGAATAGACAAATAGAAATATGAATAGTGAGCAGAGGCCTCTCAGAGTTGAGTTCTATGTTTATGGTTTCTCTTACTGCCTTCTCAGATATGTCCAAATCTGTATAGTTCTGGATCCTAAGCAGTGTGAATATTTGATCTCCTGGTGTCTGTCATTTGGAACCTTTATCTGGGGTGCTGACAGCAGTTTACTCCATTGATTTTTTTCTCACCAGAGCAGAGCCATGAGTGTAAGTAGGCATTTGTTTCTATTATGACTGTCAATAGTATGATTTCAAATCACTTTTATCACAATGGTTTCATGGGATCACATCTTTAATTTACAAAGGCAGCAGATTAGAGCTGAATCAAACCTACCCATACTATGCTATGATCTAAGCTTTCAACTCATGGACTTTAGTATGAAATAATCTTCCTTCCTTGTTTAGTGTCTGTGTGTGTGTGAGTACAGAATCTTCTACTTAGGTATTATCAAAGGTACATATATAAGCATAGAAAACCTAAAAAGCAGCTATAATATTTTAGAGAAGAGAAACCAGAAGCAAAGAGTAGAAGGTGTGAATGAAGTCAATATGCTCCTATTTCATATAGACCTTGGGCAGGTTACCATTCAGTTATCTACTTCCCACTCATGGCTCAGCTCTAGTGAGAACAAATCAGTAGAAAAAAATGCTTTCAGCTTTGAAGAGAAAGGTTACACCTGACAGACAACTGTAGATCAAATATTCATCCAAAGAAGTATACAGATTTAAGACTTATTTAAGGCAGTAAGAAAGAGAATGCACCCATGTTGAACTGAACCTTAAGAAACCTGTGCTCACTATTTCTTCATTTACAATTTGATTTGTTCATTCCTTTTCTTCCTTCACTTGCACTTAAATTTGTTCATCTCCTTGGTACCATTCCCACATATTAAAACCTCAACAGTAAAGACAAGGTCCCTACTTTGAGGAGTTAATCTCAGTGCTGCTCCCTTGTGTACACTGTGAAGGATGTGAAGTGGAAATGATGATAATAGCAGAATGTAATTCAGAGGGTTGTCATGAGAATTAAATGAATTTCCTGACTCTCAATTTGCTCTTCATTCTGCACAGATCCAGGCCTCCTGGACAATTGTAAGGGGGAGGAAGAGTGAGGAGAGATCTCTTGAATCCCATGCCTGATCATGTAGGACACCAAGAGAATGAACCTCCTGTGCCCCACTTCATGCTGTTAAAAACATAGAGGAGAATCCTATGGTTGTAACAGGGCTTTGTGTAGCTGTATAAGTTCTTTACCTACACTGACCTGGTCAGAGTGAGAGCAAACAGAAGAAACACTCTCTATAGCAGTACTCTTAAATATGTTGTTTAAACCTGAACCTTTCTTTCTAAAATCCTTCCCCTTCAGGACTTTCCTTGTGGCAAAAATACATCTCAGCCTCCTTCCAGGTCTTTTCCCAAGATAGAATTGGTCTCCATGTATGGCTTCAACTCTAATTACTGCTTTCTTTATTAGTATGTGATTTGATCTCGTTATAATGGTTGGAATCCTATTTCCAGGACAACTAGAAGTTGACCAGAATCTTTCTATCTGCTTGCTCAGAGTCCTACTATAGTCTTTATTCTCCTCACTTATATATTCAGTCAGTTCCCTGGTTCTGTCATCCCTCTTATATTATCTCTCTTTGCATGCTCAGTCTCACCTGTGGAATTTCTCTAATTATACTAATGTAAATTTATGTATTTCTCAGACACAGCCTTGAGAGCTGTTTCTTCTAGTACACAGTAGATTCCCATTACTATAAGCACTTCCCAATGCAGAATGAATAAGATGCAAAGCACTTAGAACACTACCTGATGAATAGTAGGCACTCATCAAATCTAAGCTGCAACTACTGTCATCATCACTATTATTAGTACTATTATTAGCAACCCTATGTACAACAGGCAAAACAGTATTGCTAGTGCTTCTCTGGTATTCACAGGGTTTTTAGTGGCTGATTTTTTGGGGGAGAGTGAGTTTCCAAGTCCTCCTCCCAAGCCTACAGCACCTGTTGTTCCCAGATGGTCTCCCATCCAAGTACTAACCAGGCCCGTCCCTACTTAGCTTCTGAGATCTGATGGGATCAGACACCAGAGTGGTACAGCTGCAGGCCAGTAAATGTTAGGTAGTACTAATTAAAGGAAATGAAACCAGAGGTTTACTTAAGAAAATGAAGCACGGAGCCTTCCGGGGTTATTACCTCAGACACCTTCTGTTCATTCCATGGACAATTCACTTCCAATGTACTTTATAGTGGGGACAAGATTCAGAATGATGATGCATCCAGAGACACCTCATGATGTTTGCTCACTGGAAGAAATTCACTTATACTCAGTAACTAAATCAGAAAAGTGTTCATTTAAAACTGATGATTGTATTTTTAATGTGTGACTTACATACACTTAAAACTGTAATCAGTGCATAAAATTATAAGAAGAAAGTAACATATCACCTAAGTCTTATCCAGAGATATCTCCTATGAGGAGTTATAGACCATCATTTTAAACATCACTTAAAGCACACATCCAGGAAGGAGGATACTAGAATGGATAAGCAAAATAGTAAAGTTAACATTATAAAGATAAGAATAACTCATAGTCTATAATATACCTGCTTTATAAATAAAAGTAAGAATTTAGTTCTCTTTGAATTTAACAGAAAAAAATAAACTTAAGTGTACCTCAAGGAATTGTTGAACTTCAGATATGTATTTTTTCATCATAAGATTACTAAAAATACCTTTCTGAAGGTTAAGAAAAAATATGAAAGCATTAAAAAGTTGGAGTCCTTTAGAATTTTTAACTACATTACATTTAGATATTATAAATGGCTAGGGAAAATCAAACAATTAGTTTATTTCTTCCAACTACTTCTCTGACTACCTTCCAACTTTGTTGTTCACATTATTTTTACTCTGACATATTGTCTTAGTCTGTTCAGGCTGCTATAACAAAAGAGCATAAATAGGGTAGCTCAGAAACAGGAATTTATTTTTTACAGTTCTGGACACTTGGGAAGTCTAAGATTAAGGCAGATCTGAGGTCTGAAGAGGGCTTATTTTTCCCTCTACATATGGTGCTTTCTTGCTGGTTCTGACATGGTAGAAGGGACTAGCTAGCTCTCTGGGGTCCCTTTTAAATGGTCACTAATCTCAGTCATGAGGACAGTCTCATTCTATTTTACAAATGTAATTCTTCTATTGTTCAGTCCTGGTGTTATTTTTCTTTGGATCCAGATCTCCTCCTCTTTTCCCCCAAGGTTTCAACATTCCAGGATTATCTATTTCAACTTATCTCTTAGTTGGATACCTTTCATCATAAGGCAGTTTATTTTTCCAAAAGAGACTCATGAAGGTTATATTTTCTGAGATGTTTCATTTGTAAGAATATCTGCCTATTGCCTTTATCCTTGAATAACTAGCTTGGCTGATATAACATTCTTGGGTTGCATTTTCTATCCCTCTGAAGTTTAGAGACTTTGCTACTTTTCAGAGATTAGATGTTGCTAGGGAAAGTGTGAAGCAAGTCTAATTATTTCTATTTTTCTTCTTATTTTAGTTGACTTGATTTCTTCTTGAATGCCAGAATAATTCTAGTTTGATCCTTGGTATGTAATAGATTAAGATGATAATGCTGATCATTACATTTTTTATCAATATGTATTTCCATCCATGCATCTTTCTTCACTAAAGGGAAGCATTCTGTAGGATAACTCAGCATTTTTCTTTTTCTGGCCCAGTATTTTGGAGATACTGATTATTATTATTATTATTAATTAATTTATTTATTTTTGCAGTACTGGGGGTTGAACCCAGGGCCTTGCACTTGTATACTTTGCAAGTGCTGGACCACTGAGCTACACCCCAGCCCCTTTTTTTTTTTTTTTTTTTTTTGAGACAGGGTCTCGCTAAGTTATTCAAACTGCCTCTGGTCTCGAACTTGCAATCCTCCTGCCTCTGCCTCCTGAGGCAATGGGGTTACAGGCGTGTGCCACTACCCAGTGCGATACCAATTATTATTTTGTTGGCTTTCTATGTCTGTCTTCTAGGCTTACATTGTGCTTTCTGTTTGGTCTGACAAGTTCATTATCTTTTTCTTATGTATTCACTATACAGGTTGAGCATCCTTAATCTGGAAATATGAAAGCCAGTATACTTCAGTATCTGACCACCATGATTTCCCAAGTGGAAAATTCAACTCCTCACTTCATGTGACTGGTCACAATCAAAATGCAGGCACCCTAGAAATATTGTCTAAAATTAACTTCAGCTAGTATTTTAAATATGTGTGTGAATCTAAATGAATTTCATGTTTATACTTGGGTTTCATCCTCAAGATATCCCATTATATGCCTGAAGATATTCTAAAATTTGAAAAAAGAAACCCTGAAATCAAGGACGTTTTGAATCCTAACCATTCTGGATAAATGATAGATATACAAATATCACTTAGTTAGATTTCTCACTCATGCTGTTAATTTGGTTTCTAGCTTTGACTTTTCCTATTCTTGTGTTAGTTAACCTATTCATTTTTGATGTCCTGTAATATTTTTCAGATTATTTCCTTAGCTCTGGAATTTCTTTTTATACTCATATTCATGCTTTATCTTCCCAGCTTTGACCACTAGTTGAAGATTGTTAGTAACTTCTTTATAAAACACTCATAGGGAGTCTGTTTCTGTTCTTGGGTTATATTTTCTTCCAACTGAATTCTCCACCTATCTTTTGCGTTATGTTCTTCTCTTCCCCTTCTTCTGCCCAATCACCACCCAACCCATTCAGATAGTAAGTCTGAAAGGTAGTCATGTCTTCTCTTCATCTGCTCACTGTTAAAATGGGTGGTATGAACTGAATCTATGTGAGTGGATCTTCACCTTCCTCAATCTCTTTTTAAGTTACTTGGGACTAGTTTGTCTTCTCTATCCTGAGCCATAAACCTTGACAACTGTTGTTGTTTTTAGGTGCCATCAAGTCGGTGTCTGACTCATAGCAATCCTATGTACAATAGGTGAAACACTATTGTTAGTGCTTCTCTGCTATTCATAAGGTTTTCAATGGCTGATTGTTTTTTGGGAGTGGGTTGCCAGGTTCTTCTCCCAAGCCTACAGCACCTGGTATTCCCAGGTGGTCTCCCATCCAAGTACTAACCAGGCCTGACCCTGCTTAGCTTCCAAGATCTGACAGGATCAGACTTCACACTGGTATAGCTGCAGGCCATACCTTGACGACTAGGTGCAGCTTTCTACTTACTTTTCTACCTACTTTTCTAAAGATGACTGATATTCACAGTGTTGTTTTCAGACCAACCACTTCACTTAATAAGAGAAATTCTTCCTTCCCTTACACTTATTGAATCTGAAACTCTGGCGATGGGGCTGAACACTCCATGTTTTTCATAAGCCTTCAGGCAATTCTGATGTACCCCTAAGTTTGAAAGCCACCACAGTAGACAGGGTTGGAGTGTGAGCAGGGAAAACTGTCCTGAGGCCAAGTGCAGCCCCTGCTGGGCACCTGATCCCTGCTCTGTCTTCTGTGATCCTGCTAAATACTCTGTGTGTGAGCCCATTCATCAACCAGGACAGTGCTACTCGCTTGGGCTTTGTCACATCCCCTCACTTGGATGTGACTCCAGAAGTCAGCAAGCTCTGGTGACCTTTCCTGCCCCTGTTGGCAGGCTGCCATTAACTGGTGTGCACATTGTACCTGCATGGTGATACCTGGCTGATGGGGCTTGAATGTGAAGTAAAATCCAGGCCTGTTCACAATGAGGGTGCTTGGTGCAGGAGTTCATCAACCCAGGGGAAGGGGTGACTTTTTCTAATTGCTCTACACAGAGGGTGGCCTTTCACACAAAGAGCATCAATAGCAGGTACTAGAATTCCTAGTAAGGCCTGAAAATGATATGTAGGAGCTCTGATAATAAAGCTAATTTCCTTAACTTTCTCCAGATTTGCCTCACCACTTCCCTTCCTTCAGTCTGTATCTTCATAAGTTTTAAGATATTTTTGAAAATTCTATCTTTATTAGTATAGCAATTCTGTCCCTTGGTGTCCATATGGGATTGGTTCCAGCAGCCCTGTGGATACCAAAATCTGTGGATGCTCTATTTCCTTATATATAATGGCATGGTATTTGCATATAACCTATGTATATCCTCCCATATACTTTATATTATCTCTAGCTTGCTTGTAATAAATAACATAATGTAAATATTATGTAAATAACCGTTATTCTGTATTGTTTATGAAATGATACAAGAGAAAGGCCTGTATTTGTTCAGTACAGAAAATATTTTCAATCTGTAGTTGATTGAATCCAAGAATGCATAACTTACAGATAGAGAGTACCAACTGTAGTGCTTCTGAGTGTGTAGGGTTGGGGTAGAGTGAGTTATTGGGGTTGGTTTTATTAGAATGTTTGTTTTCTTTCCTTGACTTATACTTTAAAACTTTATAGCATAAGCTCATGCTATTTGAGTACTTTTGGAGATACTGGTAAGATATTAGCCTTTTAAAATGCTTATCATTTTCTATTTTTATTAATTTTGTTGTGGAGTGGAAGAATATGATTCTATGATTTTATATCACTCTACTATTTTATACTACAATGCACCACAATCTTTTAATGAACACAAATGAAAACAATTATCTTCTTAGTTTTTTATTGTGTAGATTTCCTTGGTTGTAAGCAGCAAACCCAACTATGAATAACTTAGGCAGGAAAAAGAGATACAGAGGTTTGGGAAGATGCTGGGCAGTTTATAGAATACAGAAGAAGCCTAGACAAAAGCTGGCACTCTCAGCATGACATTTGTGGAAATTAGGAAAGCCTTGGCCTTGAAAAATCTGAATTCTAAATACCTTCTGGGTATATGATGTGAGTGACAACCACCCAGCACAGTTAAGAAGAAACTATTCCTTTAAAGCAGTTCTCTCAACTGGTAGAGATTTTGTGTCACACACACCTGTCACACACACCACCACCACCACCTGGACGTATATGGTAATATTTGCGGACATTTTTGGTTGTGGCTACTGGAGAGGAGATGCTCTTAGCATTTAGTGGGTAGAAGCCATGAACATCCTACATACAATGTTCAGGATAGCCTTCTAAGGCAAAGAATTATCTGGCTTAAATGTCAGTATTGCTAAGGTCAAGAATCCTCCCATAAAGAAAAGGAATTTAGTTAGGCAAGCACAATAGCTGCTCATTATATACTTCAGTCAGCAGAGTATTCACATCAATCTGGAACTGAGTGTGTATACTGATTCCTTTCCAACTCCAGTATTGCATCTGTTTTTTAACTTGTCCTTTTCTGTTCTTTCCTTATTTTCACCCTTATCACTGGGGTTGAACCCAAGACCTCCCATATGTTAAACAAGTACTCTACTACTGAGCTGCATACTCAGCCTTTTTTTTTAAAATTTTATTCTTTTATTTTGAGACAGGGTCTCGATAAATTGCACAGGCTGCCTCGGGCTTTGAACTCACAATCCTCCTGACTCAACCTCCTGAATTGCTGGGATTATAGGCAAGCGCCACAGCATGTGGCTTAATTTGTCCTTTCAAACAGAAGACATTTAAACATTTTAGTTCCTTGAGGTGTAATCATTGTGCTATTGTCTTAACCTTGTACCAATACCCAGAAGTCAATTTGCATCCACTAAAGAAAGCCATGTTAATCCTCCCCTTAATGGTTAGGTTTGTAACTGTAATGATGTTTTTGAAATTTGACTCCTGCCTTACAATCATGGTTGTTGTTGTTGTTAGGTGCCTTTGAGTCGGGTATCCCACTCATAGCGACCTTCATAGGGTTTTCAATGGCTGACTGTTTTGGGATTGCCTTGGGAGTGGATTGCCAGGTCCTTCTCCCATTTTTTGCAGTGCTGGGAATTGAGCTTGGGACCTCAGAGACTGCAGCACAGCACTCTACCAACTGAGCTTAGTCCCAGCCCTACAATCATGGTAGGAACTATTAAAACAAACAAAGAAACAAATATTGATTTGGTGTTAAATAGATATTTAGCTCCAAAGTTTGACATCATTTATGCAAACTATCACATGAATACTACCTTTTATTTTCTTAATCAAATTAGTATCAATAGGTGATTCCATTGTTTGCAACTGGTAACTGACTACATGATTGCTGACACATCCTTTAATCTGTCTAGTCTGCAGTGTTAACAACGGACATATTTAAAATGGATGTAGAGGAGTAAATGAGCCCCTTTCTGTGCTAACACTATGCCATCATATGCTGTAAGTTACATGGAAGGCTGAGGAAGAGGAGAGTTTCTGTTTTGGATGGATCTGAGTTTTTTGTAGATATCTCAATGCCAATCTTCATGTAACCTGTCTTTTGCCAGCATGCCAACAGCACAAAAGAATATAACTTGCACATTTATACATTTGAACAGATTTTGAATGAACTTTCTCTAAACTGGTAGAAGAAAACGCAAACATGTATGGGGAAATCCCTTGGCAGACACCACATCTGTCGGTGCTTCAGCGATGCTGGAGCACTTTCATCAGATTGCATCAGCAGTTTTGCTCAAAATGTAAGCAGCATGTTTGCTAAAGGCAAACACAGTCGTGTCTGAATTGCACAAACTTCTCTCCAACACAAGGAAATGTCTGTCGAAACTCTAATGCTTCAAATTATCCCAGCCACGAGTTCTTTTAAAAAACTCACCAAACTCAGAAGTGGCATCAAAAAGCCATTTAATTCTATAGAATTTCTTTCTGCCATCTGTAAGCAAAGCAAAACTTGACAATGTTTTTAATTACTGATAAAGTGCAAGAATGTTTATCTTCATTAGTTGCTAGCACTGTGGTATATGATTATGTAAAGTTGATTTTACTTCGAATTAAACATTTAAAATGCAGTTGCTTTTCTTTGCTCTTGTGACAAGATGGAAGATTAAGCAACTTTTGTTGCCCGGTAGAATCATTTATGCTCAAAAACTCTACTCAAATTAATTTCTGTTGGTGAAATACATTTTTAAATACCATATTCATTTTGGGAATATTAATATCCCCCATGAATGAATAGTTTAACCAAAATGTGGTAAGTTTACTAATAACTCTGAGAGAGGAGAAAGCACAACTTGAAAAATAGTCAACATTTTGCCTGATTGGTTACCTTTTCTGCCTACCATTATCTGGGGGATAACACAAAGAACACATTTGCTCAACTGTATCAATTAATCTGGAAAATGCTGTCTCTTTATATTGTTCAAAAAATACTGGATTATTTCTGAATTGAATTCCTGCGTGCTCTGCAGTATAAGGGCTGGAATTACATTCTTGCCACATAACTTGGATGGTAGATGCTTATGATGGTGTATCTTTTTAGATCTTTATACAATTTTAAAATGAAAGAATATGGTTTAAATACCCTTAGCTTGAATGCCAGTTCACTACTCATGATTCTTCTCTGGCCTTCCTTATGCTAACAGCTGTCAGCATCCTTTTATTTTGTATCTCTGTGATGTTTCCTATTTCTTTGTATTTGGACTCTTGTTTTGTTGTTCTTTCTTCTTACTAGACAGAGACTCCTGACTCAATGTCTCCTGGTAGTTTTAGCTTCTTTACATACAGATGGCATAACTTGGTTTTCTTTGAGACTTGAAAATGGGGCCTAGATAAAGTGAAAAGAATGAAGATTAGCTCAGTTAAGACAGATTTTAAGAAGTTTAGTAAGCTTCCATTCATACTGCTGTAGGAACAGAGCCTAAAGTGGTGCCCTTAAATGTTAACACTTAAGGGTCCTATTTGCCTGTGATGTCCTTGGTATTGGAGACTGAGACTTGGACTTAGCCTGCATTCTCCTAGAACCCAACTCAAGCATTCTTCATGAAAAGCTCAAAAATTTCATTGCATAATGATTGACTATTGCTTATAGGATTCTTTTGGAGAGATAATATGGATATGATTAAAAGTAAGCAAGGACTCGAGTGCAAGACCAAAATTCAAATTTTCATTCCTTCTAGGTGCAAGACTTTCAGCAAGCTATTTATAAGTCTGGGCTGGGATTTAGCTCAGTTGGTAGAGCGCTGCGCTGCAGTCTCTGAGGTCCCGAGTTCAATTCCCAGCACCGCAAAAATGGGAGAAGGGCCTGGCAATCTACTCCCAAGGCAATCCCGAAACACCCATTGAAAACCCTATGAGGGTTGCTATGAGTCGGATACCAACTCGATGGCACCTAACAACAACAACAATAGCAACATTTAAAAGTCTATGTAAGCCGCAGGTTTCTATCTATAAAATAACAATGCTGTGGCTGTTTATTAATCATGAACGTGTTATGATTAGATGTCTAATGCTTATTAGCTGCTATAAAATAATTTTATAACAGTTGACAGTATTGTTATTACAAATCAATGAAAGAGTTTAAGGTTCCAGGAATGAATGGCTGTGAAAACAATTTCTCTACCCATGTTTTCTGCTCATACTGATATTCCCTGATATTGACTTTAACTGATTATTTCCAGCACATTTCTTCCTTTGCTTCCCTCATTACCTCAATGTTTCATTCACTTTCCTTCCAGAATACATGGACATACTGTGGCTCTACAGACCTTGTTTTTTATGAGCATAGGAAATGAGATGGGAATGGTACTGTATAAAATAATTTTAGACATGGTATGTTTTTATAAAACAGAGAACACCAGAAATATCTGGTAAAGTTGAATTTTGTTATCATCCAGATAATTCAAAGTAAGCTTTTTTGTTTGTTTGTTTTCTGATGTGTGTGTGTGTGTGTGTGTGTGTGTGTTTTGCAATACTATGGTTTGAACCTAGAGCCTGCATGTACTAGACAAGTATACTATACCTGAGGTACCTCCTCAGCCATTTTCTTATTTTTATTTTGAGACAAGGCCTCACTAAGTTGCTCAGGTTGGCCTTGAACTCAGTTTGCAGCCCAAGAGGCCTTGAACTTAACATCATCGAGCTTCAGCCTCCCAAAGAGCTAGGATTACAGGCATGTGCAACCATGCCTGGCTCAAAGCACATTTCTTCCCCTCATCAAAATATCTGAAATCAAACACAAGAGAAACTCCATAGGGGGACACTACTGACACCTGTCTTCACATTGTTATGTTCATTTGAACTTAACTTTCATCTCTTCATAATAATGATAATAGCCATCACGCTAAATTGTGCAGTGAGGTAGAAATGATTCTTTCTCACCATATACATGCCACACTCCATACTCCATATCTGTGATATGAATTTGGTTCAGTTCTTAGACCTGGCAATATAATGGTAGATAAGCTTTAGCCATTTCCTATAGGGACTTACAGGTCAGGTAAGAAGGACAAAGTGTAAAAATGCAAAGGTGCAGATCACCTTACTGTGAGACTGCATAGGAAACTGCTTCAGGGGTGATTGAAACCCAAGCAACAAAAGTGTGCTCAATGTTGTCCATTTTGGAGATGCACAAGTAAATAGCAATCGATAGAGTTTGGACACTGTTATATTTCTGTAACAATAGAGTTTGAGGGATGGGAAAAACTGAACCGTCAAGAATCAAAGAATATGAAATAGCCAAATTGAAGAAAGGTGGTCCTGAAGAACAGTATAGTGCCAGAAAGACCAGGATTGGAGATACTTGAGGTGGGTCAGGAAGAGTGGGAAGTTTGCCACAACTGAAGGAAGGCAGGATTGGGTTTGAGTGACCTTAGCCATCCTGTTTGAATGGCCAAAGAACATGCCAAAATATGTTTGGCTGATGACATAATAGAAACTGAGTGTTTAGATGATTCTTTCAAGAACTTTTGCTGTTGATTACAGCAGAAAAAAATAGCTGGTAATTTTAAGGTTCATCATGGGTGAGTGCACTTTCATTTATCAGAAGGAAGAAACATAGGAATAGAAGAATCAGCCAGAGAGAGTAGCACAAACTTGTAATTCTAGTACATGGAAGGCTAAGGTAGGAGGATGGTGGGTCCAAGGACAGCCTGAGCTACACAGCAAGTTTCAGGTGAGCCTGGGCTATATAGTGAGACCCTTTCTCAAGAAACCAAAACCCAAACCAACTAACCAACCAACCAAACAACAAACAAAAAATAAGACAATTCAGTAGAGGTGGGAAAATGGAGAATAAAACTTTTCTGAGCTGTAAAAGAGGAAGTTTGTGAGAGATATGTTATAATATTCTGTGTGGGATTTGGGTGATTAACTAGAGTTTGTATTACAAAAAACATATATATTGTGGACAGAAATGTTCGGTCTTCTTTCCCTTGAATATTTGTCTCATTGAGTTTGGCCAAAGTTAACTATAAAGAAAACAAGGGCTAACATAGTGTCATCAGGCTTCATCCTGAACAGATCAATTCTCCCTTCTGATATCTCACTCTCCTCTGCTTCCTCCCATCTTGGCTCACCTTTGTCCACCCTACTTTCTCAATGTTTCCTACTTTTAACCCCTGAATTGGTTGTTATTGGCTCCTGGCTTTTTTATTTGTTCTCTTACCTTCCAGAACTTGGATGCCCAATTTAATCTTGGAAGTTAACAAAAGTGAGTCAGTCGGTAATGACCCCTTTTCTTGGCAAGGCCTGGATCTTCCTTTTTCATATCCTATCTCTACTGTAGCCCCACAGTGCTTGGCCCAGAGGATGCCTTGGGACTCTCCCTTTGCTGTTGCATCTCCCTTTGTCCTAGTTGCATCTGTGGAACACAGAAAAAGGAGTAATAGGTTGAAGAAAAAGGAACAGGAAGAAGGGGGAGGAATATTGAAATGAATACAGTTGGAAGGATCAGCCTACAATGAAGAAGGAGCAGTTCTTCAGAAAGACAGCTCAAGTGAGATAGCTCAGAGGAACCCATCTCTCTCTGGGGCACTGGAAAGGTATTCAGCATTGTTAAAATCACTGTTAAACACTGTTTAAATCAATATTGATGTTAATAATAAGCTTTTCTTTTTTTTTCTATAAGCACTCCTTCTGATGTTTATCCTCTTGAAAATAACCATAGATCTTGGGGGGGTGGGGATTTTACCCTCTATTGATAGCTGTTAGACTCACTGTTGCTACACTACTTGCCTAGAGTAAAGGACTCTTAGTCAAGCATCCAGCTGAACCACCCTTATGGTAGCACCAGCTATTTTGAACACTTCACATATTCCTTGAAAAACCCCGTGACAGTTGCAGCTATAGAACAATTCTGGCTCCTGTAGGTGTAACCCCAGCCATGACTGTTTCAGTTTTTACTAAACTTTTTGCCATTGTAAGCCCTGTGAATATTAGATGAACCTGCAACCATTTCCACCCAAGCCAGAGGGGGACTACTTCCCCTGGTGGCCTAGCAGAAGGACTCCTGTGACTGGTGCAGAATGGACGCTGCTGATTGGGGTAAACATAAACTTTCACTTTCATGACAGGTTTGCTATGATTGGTGGAAGTACCTCCTTTCTGGCTACATAGGAAGGCAGTTCATCTCACTTGGTAAGGGAGCTAGGAAACACCCTTCTGTCCTGCCTTCCTTGGTGTTGCAACATTAAACCTGATAAAATCCTTCTCTTGAGTGGCCTTTTTGCCTATGTTTAGTAGCAAGGGCTGAGCTGGTAACATGAAGAAAGAAGCAAAGACAGTAGAATAGTAGTAGCAGCAAAGATAAAAGAGCAGTATAACTCAAGGTAGCTGGCATGATCTGAAGAAGTAGGACAGTGGGAAACTGTATTGACAGCAGTGAAAGGAGCAGAGCATGGGAACCCCCAATCAACAGAAGTGGAGCATTGTGCATGGTTCTGATGATCAGCTGAAGGGAAGTGTGGGAAATGTGAGTCTCTAATGGTCACCTGGAGCAGAGGGAAGCAGCTTCGGCTTCTGGCAAATGGCAGAAGCAGAGCTCGCAGGACTCTGATGATTGTCAGGAGCAGAGCACAGGAGCTATGCACTTCTAAAGGTGTCAGCAAGGGAGGGACTGTGAGAATCAAGTGGCCTTAAAGAGACAGAGTCAACTGATTGACAGGCAGAGTAGTAAGAACAGCAAGGTGGACAGCTGTATGGACGGTTGCAAAAGAGGCTGGGCTGCAACACCAGTGGCTGGAAGCAGCAGAAGCAATGGCAACAGCAGAAGGGCAGCAATGGCTGCCTTCCAAGTGGCAGCAACTGTGACAATAGTCATAGCAAAAAGAAGGAGCTGAACAGTTCAAGAGAGTGACCAGGTCAAGAATAGGGACAGCAGAAGGAGAAAGAAGGCTATAAAGACAGAGAGAAACCACAGGCCCTGGTCCCTGGTCCCTCCATCCTGGAGGAGTTCCAGAGAACTGTTAAGTCTTTAGGGCCAACAGTCTCAGACATCATCAGCCCCAGAACTGTAATTCTGGCTGCTGGCAAGGGACAAGGAATCCTAATATTCAGGACCACCCAGAAGCTACAATGCCAGCTGCTGTTAGTGGTTGAAGAATCCTGATACCTAAGCCTGCCCCAAAGCTGCAAAACCAGCTGCTGTCAAGGCTGAGGAATCCTAACCCCCTTGGACTAAAGGAGAGCTAAAACACTTACAGGCTTAGGAATCCCAGCCTCCTAGGCCTAGATAGGATCTGTAACCCTTATAGGATTGGGGAATCTCAACCTTCTTGGCCTTCCTAAGAGCTGTAATACTGGAAGGTGCCACTTGATCTTGCTGTTCCTGTATCTCTGTTGTCACCATTTGATGCTATCAAATGCCCAAGAATACAGATGCTGCCAAAGACCAGCATTTCAAGGGCGTCTCCTTGCCTACCCATGATTTATGTCCAGGTAGAACAAAAAGACCTCAGCCAGTTTATTGGTTACATAAGGATTGGATGAACATTCTGCAAGACAGGGAAGGAAAAGTAGAGGGAACTTCTAAGCAGGGACTCTGCAGGCTAGTGACTCAGCAGTGAGAAATAGGTGTGGAATAAACAGACCAACCAAATTAAAACAAACTTAGACTGTTTATTATGTTTATTCTGATCTTGGTAGTACAAGGGTGTCACTGCTGTCACATGTGGCTGAGAGAGACTCAGAAGTAAACAGGGAAGCAGAGATGCTTTGCAGTATGGTAAAAGGGATGGCTCTAGGTATGCCCTGATTGGAGGCTGTTGGCTCAGAGAAGGAAGAAGTGGGCAGACCAGAAGCAGGTCATCCTATATGATTGGCTCAGGAAGCTTATTTATCTTTGTTTAGTTTTTCCTAAGTTAGAAGTAAGGAGGTATAAACTGGAGAAGATGGAAAGTATCAATTAAGAATGACTACTTAGGGAGTCAGTTGGTGCAGATATTGTGCTTTGGCTCCCTGGGCTGGTTGCTATAGATTATGTGCCAATGTTTTATGTATAGTCTGGCCATTGACCATTGGTAGAGTTATGGTGGCCATTTTTACTGTTTGTGTGATTGTGTGTGTATACCACTATGGGGCTCCCTTCTGGCCAGGAACTGAAACCCCACACACAACAAGGCTGCTAACTCTTGAGCCTTACAGAGACATACCACTCTGGGAGCCAGATTGATGGTAACTCTGAACTCAACTTTATTAAAATACATACTCAAGTGAGCTCTATCCCTGCTTATCTAGACTCAAAGCTCTGTGCCTCTGCACCATGCTTGTAAGCTTCTTTGGTCAATCAATCAGAATTTGTGATGTTGTGGTAATGTTTTGGATTAGCCAATTAGGGGACATCAGGTGACATATAATTTGATCTTTTCTTTTTTTCCCAATCTGATGATATCAAATGATATGATATGGCAAGAGATTTGAGGAGGGACACACCCTAGCTGCATCAGTCGGGGGCCATCTTGCCTCACTTCATGGACTCAACCTGAAAAGCTTGAGCTAGACATGCCT
Source organism: Pedetes capensis (assembly GCA_007922755.1). Classification (NCBI taxonomy): domain Eukaryota; kingdom Metazoa; phylum Chordata; class Mammalia; order Rodentia; family Pedetidae; genus Pedetes; species Pedetes capensis. Next base: position 41,418 of record VMDO01001588.1, read on the forward strand.
ATGGCAAGCTGTTAGGGACCATTTTAGCTATTTTGATTTAGCCTCCTGGGCTCAAGTTCAGTGAGCCTTTAGCTCTCCTTATGGCCCCTCTGTGACTGTGCCTGTCTTAGGTTGTTCCTCCCCTGAGGAATGTTACCCGTCTCTGGCTAACCAGCCATCCTGAGGGGCCAAGCAGGGTGATGTGAGGACAAGACTCAATGTGGGCTAGATAAGCCTCGAGCCAAGCAGTCTCAGGACCATGTCTCCCGGCTTCCTCTCTATGCCTCATCCCTATATCACCACATTTGTTTTGTTGTTGTTAGGTGCCAATGGGGTGAGTCCCACTCATAGTGACCCTATGTACAGCAGATTGAAACACTCCTTGATTCTGTGCCAGGCCTACAATCTTTTTTATGTTTAATCCCATTGCTACAGACACTGTGTCCATCCATTTGGTGGATCGTTTTCTTTTTTTCACTGACCTGCCACTCTCCCAAACATGATGTCTTTCTATAGGGATTGGTCTATCCTGACTACATGTCTGAAATATGTAAGACACAGTCTAGCCATCCTTGCTTCCAAGGAGCACCCTGGTTCCACTTCTTCTAGGACAGACCTGTTGGTTCTTTTGGCAGTCCATGGTATATTCAATAGACGTCTCCAGCACCACAATTCAGAAGCATCCATTTTTCTCCCATCTCCCTTGTTCAATATCCAGCTTTCACAACCATGTGATGCAACTGAAAATAACATGGCATGAGTCAGGCGCACCTTCATCTTCAATGTGACATCTTTATTTTTCAATACTTTAAAAAGATCTTTGCCACAGCTGTTCCCAGAGCAATGCATCTTTTAATTTCTTGACTGCTGCTTCCATGGGTGTTGATTATAGAGCCAAGCAAAGCAAAATCTTGGACAACCTCAATCTCTTCTCCATTTATTGTGAAGTTGCATACTGATCAAGTTGTAAGGATTTTTTTGTTGATGTTTAGTCGGAAACCATACCGAAGGCTATGATCTTTGATCTTTATCAGTAAATGTTTTAAATCTTCTTTGTTTCAGCAGGCAGAGTTGTGTCATCTGCGTAATGCAGGTTGTTAATGAGTCCTCCTCCAATCCTGATGCTGTGTTCTTCCTCATAAAATCCAGCTTCTTGGATTATTTGCTCAGCATATAAATTGAAGAGATATGGTGAAAGTATACAGCCCTGATGCACACCTTTCTCAACTTTAAACCAGGTTCTGTTTGCTTGTTCTATTTTAACAACTGCCTGCTAATTCACGTACACTTTCCTCATGAGTACAATTAGGTGCTCTGTTATTTCCATTTTCAGAATTGTTTTCCATAATTTGTTATGATCCACATAGTCAAATGCCTTTGCGTGGTCAACAAAATATAGATAGACATCTTTCTGATATTCTCTGCTTTTGGCTAAGTTTCACCTGACATGAGCAATGACGTCCCTGGTTCCCTGCCCGCTTCTGAATCCTGCTTGATTTTCTGGCAATTTCCTGTCCATATACTGCTGCAGTTGCTTTTGAATGATGTTTAGTAAAATTTTGCTTGTATGTGGTATTAATGATATTGTCTGATAGTTTGCACATTCAGTTGGATCCCCTTTTTTGTGAATAGGAACAAGTATGGATCTTTTCCAGTAAGTTGGCCAGGTAGCTGTTTTCCAAATCTGTTTGTATAAACATGTTAGCACATCCAGTGCTGAATCTGTTTGTTCAAACATCTCTATTGGTATTCTGGCAATTCCTGGAGGCTTGTGTTTCACCAGTTCTTTCAAGGCAGCTTCCACTTCATCCTTCAATATCATTGGTTCCTCTTCATATACAACCTCTTGAAATGGCTGGTCATCTACCAATTTTTTTGTATAATGATTCTGTGTATTCTTTCCATGTTTTTTTGATGTTTGCTGCATCATTTAATATTTTCTTTGTAGAATCTCTCACTACTGCCACTCGAGGCTTGAATTTTTTCTTCAATTCCTTAAGCTTGAGAAACACCAAGCTCGTTCTTCCCTTTTGGTTTGCTGCCTCTAGCTCTTTGCACATGTCATTGTAAAATCTGTTTTTGTCTTCTTGGGCTGCCTTCTGAAATCTTCTGTTTAGATCCTTAACTTCATCATGTCTTCCTTTTACTGTAGCTGCTTGACATTCAATGGCAAGTTCCTGCATCTCTTTTGACATATAATTTGGTCTTTTCTTTTTTTCCCTGTATTTTTAATAACCTTTTGCTTTCTTCTTGAATGATATCTTTTATGTCATGCCACAAATTGTCTGGTCTCCTATTTTTTGTGTGTAATGCATTAAACCTGTTCTTGAGGTGGTCTCTGAACTCTGGTGGGATATACTCAAGGTCTCTCCTTATTTCATACACTAGTTCTAATTTTCTTCAGCTTCAGTTTGATCTTGCATATGAGAAATTGATGGTCTGATCCATAGTCAGCACCTGGTCTTGTTCTGACACTTGATATAGGTCTTTCCATCATCTCTTTCTACATATGTAGTCAATTTGGTTCCTGTATGTTCTATCTGGTGAAGTCTATGTGTATAGTCACTGTTTATGTTGGTGGAAAAAAAATGTATTTGCAATGAAAAAGTCATTGGCCTGACAAAATTCTATCATGTGATCTCCAGCATTGTTTCTGTCACCAAGACCATATTTTTCAACTACTGAGCCTTCTTCTTTGTTTCCAACCTTTGCATTCCAGTCACCAGTAATTATCAGTACATCCTGATTGCATGTTTGATCTATTTCAGATTACAGAAGCTGGTAGTACATGCTTTAACTTATGACCTGGACTGATCTGAGTTATGACAGACTCTGTGCCTTTCTAAGTGACAGTATTCTCATGCTCTGTGTTCCCACGGGCTTTCACACATACACTTTCTATAACTAAGACTACTGTATTCTATACAGAAAACTGGAAACAATATTTTTTATAGATGTACACTTTTATAGAAACATTAGAAGTAATACTCAAACTGCCTTTTTGTGTATGTGTTTTCTCTAATGTAGTTCTCAACACAGCTCTGGCTTTAAGAGAAGCCTAATTACTTTCATATACCATGAACAGTCAATAGAGCATAGGGAAAAGTCATACCCATAAATTTATATTACTTGAGGGAGAGAGAATATTTGGTCTTAGAAATATTAATGCAGCTTCCCATCTCATATTATGGGTATTAGGTTTATTTGTAGAGTAGAATTTGATTTAGTTTCTGACTCATCTAAGAATGGGGCACTAGAGAGAAGGAGTTTTGCACATGGGCTGGCTGAGTTCTCAATTCTAAATGTGTCAGCTTAGAGCAAGGGTGATATCTTCCTAAAAGAGCTTTACCTGGATATCCTTCTGCTTTATTCATAGGAGAGGTCAATAGGATGAAGTACCAGAAAGTGGCAAACGGTGTCAACAATTTTGGTGAGGCAGCAGCCATTTCTAGTTAATACAGCCCTATAATGTACTCTTGATAGTATCTATTTAAATCATTAAGCTATTTATTATTTTCATTGAGTGGCAAGATTTGAAATTTGCCATTGTTGTTTGTTGTTGTTAGGTGCTGTTGAATTAGTTCCAACTCATAGTGACCCTATGTACAAATGAACAAAACACTGTGCCAGGCACATGATCTTTTTTATGTTTAAGCCCATTTTTGCAGCCATTGTGTCAATCCATCTAGTTGAGAGTCTTCCTTTTTCTCATTGAGCTGCCATTCTCCGAAACATGATGTCCTCTAGGAATTGGTCCATCCAGACAACATGACCAAAATATTTAAGACATGGTCTAGCAATCCTTGCTTCCAAGGAGCAATCTGGTTTTACTTCTAGAATGGATATATTGGTTCTTTTGGCACTCCATGGTACATTCAATATCTCTAGAACCATAATTCAAAAGCATCAATTCTTCTTCTGTCTCCCTTATTCAGTGTCCAACTTTCACAAGCATATGATGCATCTGAAAATACCATGGTATGAGTCAGGTGCACATTTATCTTCAATTTGACATCTTTATTTTTCAACACTTTAAAGAGGTCTTTTCAAAAGCTTTTCCCAATGCAATGCATCTTTTTTGATTTCCTGACTGCTGCTTCCATGGGTGTTGATTGTAGAACCAAGTAAAGCAAAATCGTGGAAAATCTCAATTTTTTCTCCATTTAACATGAAGTTACTTCCTGACCCAGTTATAAGGATTTTTGTTCTTTGATGTTGGTGTGCAATCCATACTGAAAGCTGTATTCTTTGATCTTCATCAGTAAATGTTTCAAATCCTTTTCTGTTTCAGCAAAGTTTTGTCTTCTGCATTACACAAGTTGTTAATGAATCTTCCTCCAATCCTGATGCCATGTTCTTCTTCATAAAGTCTAGCTTCTCAGATTATTTGCTCAGCATAGAGATCGAAAAGGTACAGTGAAAGGATACAACCCTGATGCACTTGTTTCTTGACTTTAAATCAGGCAGTATTTCCTTGTTCTGTTTGAACAACTGCCTCCTTATCCATGTACAGATTCTTCAGTTCAATGAGGTACTCTGATACTCCCATTCTTTACAATGTTATCCATAATTTGTTGTGATCAACATAGTCATATGCCTTTGCACACTCAATAAACCATAGATAGACATCCTTCTGGCATTCTAGGCTTTTGCCTAATGTACATCTAACATCAGCAATCATGTCCCTGTTTTCACATCCTATGAATCTGCTTGATTTTGTGGCAGTTCCCTATCAATATGTTGAAGTCACTTTTGAATGATCATTAGCAAAATTTTACACAAGTATGGATCTCTTCCTACTTGTTGGCCCAGTAGCTGTTTTCCAAATCTCTTGGTATAAACAAGTGAGCACCTCCAGTACTGCATCTGTTTGTTAAAACATTTCAACTGGTATTTCATCAATTCCTGGAGCCTTGTGTTTCACCAATTCCTTCAAGGCAGCTTCCAATTCTTCCTTCAGTGCGTTTGGTTCCTGACCATATGCAACAATCTTGAAATGGTTAATCACCCACCAGTTCTTTTTGGCATAATGATTTGATATATTCCTTCCATTTCTTTTGATGGTTCCTGTGTCATTATGTATTTTCACTATAAAATTCTTCACTATTGCCATTCAAGGCTTGAATTTTTTCTTTAATTCCTTAATCTTAAGAAAAACAGAGCATATTCTTCTCTTTTGTTTTTTATCTCCAGCTCTTTGCACATGTCATTATAATATTTGATTTTGTCTTCTCAAGCTGCTCTTTGAAATCTTCTGGTTAGTTCTTTAACTTTGTCATGTCTTCCTTTTACGATAGCTACTCAATGTTCAAGGACAGGTTTCAGTCTCTTTTAGTACGTAATTTTGTCCTTTCTTCTTTTTTCCTGCCTTTTAATAACCTTTTGCTTTCCTAATAAATGATGTCTTTGATGTCATGCCACAACTCATCTGGTCTTTGATCATTAGTTTTTAACATATCAAATATATTCTTGAGGTGTTTTCTAAACTCAGGTGGGATATACTCAAGGTCATACCTTGGCTCTTGTACACTTGTTCTAATTTTCTTTAGTTTCAGTTTGAACCTGCATATGAATATGGTCTGATCCACAGTCAGCTCCAAATCTTGTTCTTACTTTTGATGTTGAGGTTTTCCGTCATCTCTTTCCACAAATGTAGTCAACTTGGTTCCTTTACACTCCATCTGGTGAATTCCATGTGTATGGTCACCATTTATGTTGGTGAAAGATATATTTGCAATGAAAAGGTTGTTGGTCTGAAAAATTCTATCGTGCAATCTCCAGCATTGTTTCCATCTCCAAACCATATTTTCTAACTACTAAGCCTTCTTTGTTTCCAACTTTTGTATTCCAGTCACCAGTAATTATCACTGCATCCTGATTGCATATTTGTTCAATTTCAGATTGCAGATGCTAGTAAAAAATCTTCTCTATCTTCATTTGTGGCCTTAGTGGTGTTCATAAATTTGAACAATAGTTTTATCAACTGGCCTTCCTTTTAGGCATGTGGATATAATTCTATCACTGATAGCAATGTACTTCAGGACAGATCTTGAGATGTCTTTTTTGATGATAAATGCAACCCCATTTCTCTTTAAATTATCATTCCTGGCATGGTAGACTATAGGATTATCTGACTCAAAATAGCCCATACTAGTCCATGTTAGCTCACTGATGCCTAGAATGTGGATGTTTAATGAGCTCCATTTCCCTTTTGAAATCTCTAATTTTCCTAGATTCATACAACATACATTTACATTCTGATTAGTAATACATGTGTTGTATAGTTGGTCCTTTTCATTTTGAGTTGTGCCACATTAGCAAATGGAGGTTCCTATGGCTTTACTCCATTCTTATCATTAGGGCAGACTTTACCTTGAACAGGCATGTGTCTGCCACTTTGCTCTACTGTGGGGGATTATGTGTTGCTATGATACTGAAAACTATGCCACTGCTTTTACAGACACCAGCAGGGTCACCCATGGTGGATGGGCTTCAGCTGTGCTCTCAGACTTAGACTAGGGAGAAGGACATGTCTTACTACTTCTTGAAATAATTAGCCATTGAAAACCCTATGAATAGCAGTTGTTGATATAGATAGCTAAACTATAGAATCCAGGGATGAGGATGAAATCCTGGCTATGAAGTTTTTTCAACACTATATTTCAATCTATTGTTATTCTGAAAGAAACCTCAAATGCCTTTCTTTAGTAATATGTATGCATCTGTAAATTAATGTGCCAGGGGAAATTAGCAGAGAGAAGTATCATATTACCTGGGCTAGTACTGTTCTTTAAAATATTGCAATGCAATATCAATGCAAAGTAATACTTTCTTTAGGCTTGCTGGCATCCTAAGGACACAAAAAAAGTTTCTTTTCTCTCTAGTCTTCTCAAACACAACATTGCCTGTGTCCTCGAGGGGACAAAGGGGAGAGAATATAACTAAGTTTAACCAATTGAAAATTACTGCCTGGGCTAGAAGAGCAATTCAAAGTGTACCTGCTGGTGAAGATGGAAGAGTGCAGGTGCCATTCATATAATGAATGCCCACATTCCCCTCTAGCACTTGGAGAAAGTATCTTGTCACCAAGGTACCCTGGTGACAGGAAAGTGCTCCTTGGTCCAGTCTTAGTCATCAATTAGAGGTCAAGCTTTGCCGTCAGTGCTGCTTACTTCTTTCACACCAGGCATAGCCACTGACACCTTTGCTATTGTCACCAAGGCAGTACCACACTCAGGCACAGGGGCCCAGTTGAGTTCTGCCAATGCAGTGGGCTGCAGAGGACAAGATTTTGTGGAACCCTTATGTTTTCCAAACTCAGGCCATTCGTCTACATGTGATGTTTTCTGTTCTGAAGAATCCAGATCCCTCCCTTCTGAGGGACTAAATTCTGAAGCAGTAGCCTAGAAAAAAGATTTTATTTCCAGGTCTCCTTGCTCTTAGATGTGACTGTATAACTAAATTTTGACCAATGGGAATGAGGAGAAATCAGGTGTGCCAGTTCTGGAATATATTTTTAAAGGTGGGAGACCTGCCCTGCCTCACCCTTGCTACCTGCAGAGTGAATGGGATGGTTGGAATGCCACCTTGGACCATAAGAATAAAGACCTATCCTGGGCATGGAGAAATCGAATCTGGATGCAGCCTGGGTTTTAGATGACCACAGAGCCAGCAGCCAGAGCAGTTGTGGTTTGCTGATCCTCCCATGTATATTGTGAAATAATTCCATGTTGGCTTAGTTTTTTGTTATTTTTGTATATTGCATATAATTATACTTGATTTTCAGTTAATATATTTCTTTTTCTTTTGCATTTCCTTCAAATTATCTTGTTATACATGAATACATAGTTTATCTATGACAAACATACATATGTATCTTCTACTTAATTTTGATAGAATACAGGGAGTTCAAAATGTTATAACTATAGCTTCTAATTAGAAGGCCACTTAATAACAGTAAATAATTTTAGGGTATGTGCCATGGTGCAGCCCTGTAATCCCACCAATTTGGGAAGCTGAGGCAGAAGGATCATAAGTTTGAGGCCAGAGGCAGCCTGCACAACTGAGTGAATCCTGACTCAAAAAATGAAAAGAGGACTGAGAGTGCAGCCCAGTGGTCCAGTGCTTGTTTAGCATGCATGAAGCCCTGGATTCAACCCCCCAGTGCTGACAATAAAATTTGTGGCCACTCATTAAAAATCAATTTTGAAATCTGATTTTTCTTCTGTGTCCCTTAGAAGCTATGAAACTAACATATTCGATGGTGTTCCAATAGTACATAGACCATGGAACCAGAATGACTTTAGAAACCTGCATTATTTCCTCTTAAGTCATTGTATTATGGTGGGTATAAATGTTCCCTCTTCAACTTCTCCAAAGTCTCCTCTCAAAGCCAGACTTGTGGGGTTTTGAAAATATCCACTGTGAGGTAGAGCTAGACAATTCTCTTCCAAACAGCACAGGTTAGAGCACATTAGCACTGAATAACACCTTTACAGAGAGCACACTTTTCCACAGTATATTTGAATGAACAAACTAAAGACGGCTCATTTCATTTTCCTGTTTGCCATTTTCATGCTGCTTCATAGTAGAGCGTACTAAAGAGTTACTAACCTCAGTCTTTCATGATACGAGGAGGGCCTGTGTCATACCAGGATTCTGAATTGTTTTTCTGTAAGGATTAAACTTCATATGCTGGTTATCATGTATGTGTAAGTTTATAGTAAGTGGATTTAATCAGCTCAGTGGCTGTTTTTCCTTGTTGATATTCTTTGGGGACTTTGCTTGGCACCATTTCCTGCTTTTGGGGCTTCGTGCTGTCAAAATAATGTAAGCAGTAGGGAAGGAAAACACATCTCAGTCTGTTAAGTCCATCATCTTCCTCTGTGATTATCTTTAGTGAGGTTCCAGAAAGGTTACATAAGGAGAAGGTGAGCTCGAAAAGCAGAGAATCCTGCTGTAGTTGAGTAGGGGAGGAGAGTAGGGGGAGGAGTAGGGGGCAAAGCATCCATGATATGTCCAGTCAAGTGTTTAGAGTTGGTGAAAACATATAGTATTTATAATGAAAAATAGAGTTTAGTCTGAGTAAGTGTGTGTGGTGCTATGGCTTTCCTTTTATTCTTATTGATGGACTCAGCTTTTCAGAAAACTTGTAAAGGAATTTGTTTTATGTCATTGGGGCTGTATATATTCTAACCTTAACTCTTTTCATTGTGGTGGTTACTGTGCTATTCTGGACCTTAATGGGGGGTTGGGTGAACTTCTATATCAAAGCAAATGTATCCCCCTGATTCTGTCCGTTCTTTCTCTTGACCATATCCTACTTAGGAATCATTTTAGATTGCTTCCTCCTAGAAGCCTTCCCTGGTTCCCGTAAGGATTAATTACTAGCCCTTTTGCTAGGATTCTGTGGGATGTCCCTCTGGGTTTAATTTACATATCCTCCTTTAGGCAGCTTCTAACTTGAGGTTAGAGTCTCTGCCTTCTTCACTTTTGGAGCTACAGTGCCATGTAGCTCGTGCTGAATAAATATGTGTTGAATTAATGTATTTCCCTAGAGGAATTTATTTTATTTATGGAGTAAGACTTTTAAGTGAGCACAGAGAAGTTACAAAATAAATATTTGTTGATTGTATTTCCAGTACTTAAATAATTCCCCATCTCAAGGCAGACACCTCTGAAAAGGCTCATTAATGGTTTTGGATAATATTTACAACATTAAAGCAGTTTTCTGAAAGTGCATATATATTATTCCCTGTTTCCTCCTAAGTGCATAGACTCAATAAAAAAATGACCAATAAATTGATAACATCCTCAGAATCACTAGGAAAAGCAGCATGTTGTCTATTTTTCCCTGTAGATAGAGAACTGAGATATGATGGGCAAGGAAGGGTTCTGGTTTTCTGTTGTGACAATCAGTGAGAGAACTTGGAATATGAATTTAGATTTACCTTTGAATTTGTGAAGCAGTGCATTGAGTATGTGGGTAGATTCTGAACTATAGTCCTCTTGTCTGTCTGTAAAGGAGATTTCCTCTAGAGTACCCAATTGAATTCCTCTTCTCTTGCAGATCTGAGCAAGGAAACTTTGATTCATTGTTTTTTAAATTTCTGACTTTAGTTACTGTTTTATGTTTGTGTATGTATTCTTATTTATGTGGTAATAAGAAGTTGAATTAAGGGCCTCACACATGCTAGGCAAGTACTCTACCCTTAAGCTGCACTCCTAGCTCTCTTTTTTATTTTTTATTTTGAAACAGGGTCTCTGTAAGTTATATAGACTACCTTGGGCCTCAAACTTGTGATCCTCCTGCCTCAGCCTCCCAAGTCACTGGGATTATAGGTGTGTACCATGGCACCTGGCTATATATATATTTTTGTTTGTTTGTTTCTGTTAGATTTTTCATTTTGCAATGCTGGTGATTGAGCCCTAGGCTTTGCACATGCTAGGCAGGTGCTCTACCACTGAGCTATATCCCAGATCTAGTTATAGTTTTAAATAGTTAACTTGATGAGAAGACATATTCTACTTTTGCAACTTATTTTATGTTTTCAAAGAACAAAATTGAAAGAGGATTTCTATTATTACACTTATAGATGTGTAGTTTCCTGGTAGCATCGCTGTTCATCTAGGTTTGCAAACCCAGAAACTGATGTTTATGAATTTACCCAGAGTGAAGGAGGACCATAGCCACTGACTTATATTTACTTAACCCATAAGGAGGTAGAACAGCCTAAAGGAGGATACCACTGAGTAAACAGATAACTTAAACACAGAGGAAAAGAACACAGGGTATGTTTGGATTCTACAAGAAAACTTCTAATCAAGCTTTTGGGGAATCATGGAAGGTTTCCAGGAAGAGACAATCTAGTAAGATGCCTAAGTAGAATTTAGCCAGGAGAAAGAATGGATGGAATCAGGGAAACACTACTGCTTAATCCTAATCCCCATGCCACCATGTTCATTCTCCAGGAGAAAAGTAGTGGCAAACTTATATTCATATTAGCTGTCCCCAATGAAAATTCTTAGTGATAAATTGCATAATAATCAGAAATTCAGTGTTTTGATGAGAGATGAGAAAAACAAGTTGTATCACATACTATTAATAGAAGTTTGAATAGCTATGGGTTCTTTGGACAGCAAATATGTCCATATTTGAAATAAAAATGCATATATCCTTTGCTCTTTAAATTTTGCTTCTATAAATTTGTCCTAAAGATAAATCATCACATGCAGGCAAAGACATATAAGTAGATGTTCCATGTAATATGCTTTGCAATATTTTTTGTAAATGCCTATAACATCCTTTGTAAATGTCTGTCAAAAGTGAACGGGTCAAATGATTTGTGCTATATATGTATGATGTAGGACCATGGTGATGTTAAAAAGAATTATGTGAATATATATTATATATTATATATATGTATATATATACATACATATATATATATATATATATATATATATATATATATATATATATATAAAATGTGAAGAGTGATCTCTAAAACATTTTTGAGGGAAAAGTGAAAAGGAGAGAACAATATGTATAATAGGTCCCCTACTATTCCATTAACACACAAGAACACACACACACACACACACATATGTGTGTGCAATTCTGCAAAGTGTGTTCTGGAGTGCATGAAACAGGTCAGTGGTCCCATAAGAACCAGAGTGGGAAGAAAACTAACTTTTCCCTGTAAGTGCTTTGCATATATTTCAATATGTTACCCTGTGTTTGCATGTACTGGGTGATTTATAGGTCAGGTTGACATTGAAATTCATTCGTGCATTATTTAATGACCAAGATATATGCTGAAGAGTGTGTTAATTTCATCATGCAAACATCATAGAGTGGATGTATATACATTAACTAAGATGGTTACAATGTCACTAGATTACATAACATTAGGGAACCTCCATGGTATATGTGGTTCATCCTTGTCCAAAATGTCATTGGGCAGCATATGGCTGTAATTACTGGCAGACTTTAAAATTATCACCAAAGAAGGTGATTTTGTCTCATTACGTAGTTGCTGATGACCTCTTGCTAGTGAGCCACCTGCTAAGCACAGCCTGTAGACCCCAAAGAGCAGTCTCTCTCATCCAGAATGTCTTCATCACTCTTTCCTGGGCTCGTGCAGCTTTGTCTCCCATATGTGATAGCATTGTATTGATGACCATTTTACCTGTAGCTGAACTCTGGCTTCTTAAAGTAAACTTGGGAGATATTTCAATCCTACCAGCAGAACATTTATGTCAGTTCTTAAGTTAGGTCGACTATAGTATAAATTATAATCACAAGAGGAACTTTTCCAAATGCAGAGCCCTGAGTCCCAGTCCAGAAATTCAAAACTAATTGGTCTAGAGTGGAATTAGGGAGCCCTAGACTCAGGGGATTCTGTTGCTGATGATCTGGATACTTCTTGCCCCAGCCCTTCCTCCTTTCCTCCTTTCTTTCTGCTTGAGGATTTTAAAGTGTGATATTTTTCAGAACCTGTCTCTAGATTCTAAAGTCATTTGACTATGTGTCTCCTTTATTGATGACCTGCATTTTAAAGAAACAAATACTAAGTTGTTTGCAACTTCACCCATTCTGTACCAGTTGATCTCTGGAGAGAATGGATGGACGTGTTATCAAATTCAGTTTCCTTAAGGGGTTAGAGAGTGGCTTCTCCAAGGTGCCTGACTTGATGAGCCTCAGATTATTTTATGCATATTCATCTCATTCTAAATCCTTCTTGGTCTATGTGGATGATGGAAGATGGTAATTTGTCTCTAAGAGCAAGGAAAAAAGAAGATTTGAGCTAAGTTATGGACAGCTAACCTTTATTTTTTTATTACTATCACAAATGCATTTAAATGGAAATAGGAAGAAGTAATGACAAAAGAGAAGTGGAAGGGGAAAAGGAAAAAGTCAGTGAAGTTCATAGACTTCAAAGTTAGGCAGAATTGTCTCCTGATATATATTCTACCCCTGGCAAACTGTGTCATCTTAGACCTGAGATGAAATTTCTGCGTTCCATGACTGTAAAATAAGATGGCCCATATTGCATGGTCAGAGGAGAAAATGAAAGAATATATACAAACAGCCTAGCACAGTGCCTGGTATTTAGCAGAAGCTTAATAAACGGTACCCTGCAGCTGTAGCCCTGTGGCATCCGATCCCGTCAGATCTTGGAAGCTAAGCAGGGTCGGGCCTGGTTAGTACCTGGATGGGAGACCGCCTCGGAACATCAGAAGCTGTAGGCTTGGGAGAAGGACCTGGCAACCCCCTCCCAAAAATCAATCTGCCATTGAAAACCCTATGAACAGCAGAGAAGCACTGACAATAGTGTTTCCCCTGTTGTACAGAGGGTCGCTATGAGTCAGATACCGACTCGATGGCACCTAACAACAATAACAACAATAAATCGTAGATAATTATATTTAAAATGGAACAGGACATAGAAACAGAGATAATTAATCTCATCGACTTGTTAATCACTTTATTTAGCTCAGTGGACACTTCAGTCAGGAAATCTGAGTAGCAGCCCCAGATCTGCCACTAGCTAACATTTTCCATGACCTTGATTGAACCATTAAATTCCTTGAATGTTAATTTTTCCATTTGTAAAATGATCAAGTTCAGCTGCGTGACTTCTAAGGGCCTTTTTACCTCCATTGTTGTGTTTCACTCCTAAACTATGGGGACAGAATGAAATGTTTCTTAAAATTGTTTTTTTTATTCCAGTGAATATGAAATGATTACTTTTCTCATCTAGAGCTTAGACAGAAGATGTTTTCTGACAAATTTGTGATCCTGTGCTAGGTGTTTGAATCCCTTTGTCTTCAGCTGACCTTTTTTAGCTGAAAGTGAAGCTCAGGGTTTTGTTGTTGTTATTAGTTGTTTTTTTTTTTTTTTTGTTTTGAATTTCTAACTTTGAACTTGGCTGGCTTGGAACACATCTGTCTATTTTGATGTGTGACTTGATGAACAAGTCATGGAAACTGTCAAATGACTGGGGATGGTTATTTTATAGGCAGGGCACCTACCTTGCCCATCTTTTTTCAGTCTTTAAGACAGGATATGGAAATGGATAAGGAAGGCCTTAGCAGTTTTCATTGCATTATTTTACTCTTCCCACTTTGCTCGCTTTGCTTTAGAGGGATCTCAGATGACTTGATGCTCTGATTTTGCTCTCATGTTTAATTCTCAGCTATATGCTATAGCAAGGCATTCTTCAAAGTATGTTTCATGACACAATAGTCCATTACGGTGCTCCATGGAAAGAAAATTCTTTTGGTTTAATATATATTGACGGGGCCAGGCACCATAGCCCATGACTGTAATCACAGTGACTTAGGAGGCTGAAGCGGGAGGATTATGTGTTTGAGACCAGAAACAGACTGTGCAATTTAGTGAGATCTTGTCTCAAAATAAAAAAATAAGAAAGGGCTGGGATGTGGCTCAATGGTAGAACACTTACTTAGCATGTGTCAGGCCCTGAGTTCAACTTCCCAGTAGTGGAAAAAAAATGTATTGATACTGCTATACACTATAACATTCTACTTGGAGAATCCCAAAGTACACTAGCATATTAAATGCTATGAGGAGTTCCCCAAAAGACAAAATTTATGTAGAACTTTAAAAAATAGTAAAACAACTGTAATAATTCTCTAATAATATTCCAAAGAATCTGCTTTGAGAGATATTTTCGTGCACAATGAAAAGTTCTAAATAATTGAAATTGATTCTTTTCTATTATGTATGAACTGATGAAAGAAGAAGAAGAAAACAGGTTGCTAGAAAGTTTCCCTGGAAAAGAAAATGTGAATTGAAGTGTTAACTTTATGTTGAGATGTACATTTGAGTAATAATCTTGGTTTAATTTGTAGGGGCACTAACAATGCATTGATAACTCTTCCTTGCCATCATTGCAAGACTTTTTAGGTTTCATAATTTCATTTAAATATTTTATTGCAAAATGTGTAACTAGCTTTGTATCCAAATGAAAAAACAATACCATGTGTGTCTATAAATAAATAATTTAAATTGTGTATGAATAACCCTAGGATGAATGCCACTAGGACAGACCATCTGATATAAAGAATTTCAATGGAACTCCAACAAAATACATCTGTGTCTGCTTCTAAAAATTGCTTTCTGAAGATTGGAGAGGTAGATTTATTTGCATCTACACATTTCTGATTATGCATAAGTATATTATTGTGAAGTTTTAGGAATGTTCAAGTCTTGCATATTCTTTCTAAAGCTTAGAAAGAAATTTCTTTCAGAATTGGGTATGGTCCACTCAGCTTTTGCCTACTGTCATATGAATTATTATCATATTTACTGTCAAATAAGGATATAATCTCCTTTTAGACATTCCAACTCACCTAGTAGTGAATGTTCTTTTTATTTGCTAATCTTGCAAAGATAAAGGGAAAGAGTTATTCTAAAATGGTTTTCTTCATGTCTGAAGTGATGCAAAACTAAAATGACAGCAGCAAATTCAGGAAAAACAAATTTTAAATTATTTGTTTAGATTCAGTTTATGGTCTCATTTAGTTTAGTGGAGTGAGACCAGAAACCAGGAATAAGCAGAGACTTCTTGCCTAAAAACAAACACATCAGGGCGTTGCTAGATATTACATTGTAAGGACCTTCATTCTGTCGTAGCAAAAATAAAAAAGGCAATGGGCTGGAGGTTGTAGATAATTGACTAGCATTACCCAGAAATGAAATGGTACCTTTTAGATCACAATTGTACCACACAGTGTAGGCCTTTGTAATTTCTTTTGATTTTTCCATGTTAGACGAACACATAAAATTAGAGAAGATAATATGTTTTGATATATTTTTGATTCTAGGCAAAATGTTTGAATTGCTTATTCTCTAGTTGACCATGTTTATATAAAGTGGGAAGCATTAAGAATTCCAAAGGGAATAGTGACATAAGTGTGATCTAAACAGTGATTGATGTTGTATCTCTTCATTTATGATCTGGGGCAAGCCTTTCTTTCTTCTAAACCAATACTTATTTCCTCCATAATTCATGAGAGTATATGTGAGTGTATGTGTATATGTGTTTAACACAGATCTAAGAGGAATTTCCCCATCACAGTGCAGTGTTGAGTAGTGGTATGCCAGTGAGCGTTTAACTAGCTCTCAAAGAAAAAAAAAATCCTACTTTGTAGTACATATGAATTTCTGGATTTCTGTGGAACAAATGTTTCCTCCATGACCAATTTCAGGTCATTAACTCATGTCAACTGGCTTCTAAAGTCCTGAAAAATTTAACAAGCTGTTCTTATGAGCAGATTTAAGCTGGCTCCAGCACATTCTTGCAGAAGCTTTCTTAGCCCCTGGTCATTCAATGGGGCAGTTTTCTGGAAGGTCTATACCTGTACCTATAAATTGGTGATACTTGAAGCCTCTGAAGAAAGTCTTTTGTAATCTTTGATATCCCTTCATATCGTAGATTTTGTAGTACTTCTTTAAGAGGAAATGTTTATAAGACAGAATATGTTTTAATTGTGCCTGATGAACTATTTTAGTGTGGGTTTATATTAATTTATTTTTTACTATTGTTGGTATTTTCTAGAATGTTAGCGTGATTTAAAATGGGATACCTTTACTGGAGAGAATTAGGACACAGTATAAAAAGTGATTTGGGGAAGGCAGTTGATTCTTACATAACAGTACCTGAAGATACTCTTGCTCTTTGAACATGGAACCATTGCCCGAGATCTTTGAATTAAAAAGTAAAAATGAACAACAACAACAACAACAAAAAGCAATTTACAATAGGGCAAATGCCTTGAATACAGGAGACTTTTTATTATTCAGGACAGGCATTGGCAAATCTGACCCACCAATTGAATGTAGCCTATTTTGTGTGGCTGATGAGCTAAGGATGGTCTTTGCATTTTTGAATAGTTGAAAAAAAATCAAAAGAAGAATTTGTGACACATGAAGTTGATATGGAGCTCAAGTTTTAGTGACCATAAGTAAAGTTTTATTGGAACACAGCCTTGCCCTTTCTTTCGTTCATACCATCTATCATCTGTGCCATCATACCATTCCTGGCTACTTTCATGCTTCACTAGCAGAATTGACTAGTGGCAAGAGACTGAAGGACTGTAGAGCCTGAAATGTTTATTATCTAGCCCTTTACAGAAAACATTTGCTAACCTTTGATCTAGGAAATAAGTGTCTGTGGAAATGTGACCAGCTAGCTCCAGGTTCTGTACAGAGATTGAAGCCATAATAATAGGTATGTCACATTATCCTTCATGGGAGTGAAAAGAGTTGTATAAGAAATGCAGAGAAGCCATAAACAGCTTGTGAAAATTCTTAAAATATAAAAAACCACTAAAATGAATAACGAATTTCTCACTTGACCCAAATCAACTCCTTTCATTTACTTTTTTTTAATTGGAAATTTTTAATGTACACTTTAATGTGATTCATTCTGATATGCTTTTCATTGTGACATTTCCATATATGCATTTTGATGTGCATTATTCACATAGGTTCCTCCTTACCCTCTTGTATGCTTCCCCCCCATCTAAGTCTTCTCTATCATTTACTTGGTAATATTTTTCTATATGTCCTTGGGTTCTAGTTCTCTTTAAGATAGAAACTTTTCCTGTAGTAAACTTAGTTTTTATCTTGTCAGAACAATTGCATGCATTTTCTAGACCATTTATATTGACACCATTCTTAGCTTTTTTTTCCTTTTATTTTGATCCGACCTTTGAATAGGATTTTTCCTTCTTGTAATTTTGATTCAGCTCCCACATATGAGTGAGAACATGTGGTGTTTCTTTTTCTGAGCTTGTGTTCGTTCACTTAAAATAATTTTCTCTAATTCCATCCATTTTGCTGCGAGTGACCCTATTTCATTTTTCTTGATTGCTGAGTAGTATTCCATTGTACATATATACCATAGTTTTTTTATCCATTCTTCTGTTGATAGGCACTTTTGTTGATTCCATATCCTTGCTATTGTGAAAAGTGCTGCATTGAACACTTTCATTTACTTTTATAACCTGAAACAAAGAAAGCATATATTTTCTTGTGTTGATTTGTTCTTATTTTGCTGCTTGTCTTATGATGCACAGGGCCCATGATGCTTCTGACTGAGATTATAAAGCGATATTATTCGTGACTACAAAGGCTAAATTTGGAGTCAGGTAGATGGAGTTCAAGTCCAAGCCCAGCCACTTATTGGACGTATGGTCATGCACAAATTTCTTTTAATTTTTCGTTTTCAGTTTCCTCACTTATCAAATATAAGATCATTCTGAGGTTCAGATAAAATATTTATATTGTTATCAAGATCTTACACATAGTAGGCACTTAATAAATGCTACTCTTGCCAAGTGCTGTGGGACATACCTGTAATCCAAGTGATTTGGGAAGTTGAGGCAGGAAAGTCTTGAGGTTGAGGCCAGAGGCCAGGAACAACTTAGTGAAAGTTGTTCTCAAACAAACAAACAAACAAACAACAAAGGAGCTGGGGTGCAGTTCAGTGGTAGAGCACTTGTCTAGCATGTGTGAGGCTCTGGGTTGAATCCACCAGTATCACAAGAAACGAAATAAGAACTAAAACTAGAAATGAATTAAAAAACACCTACTTTACTATTTTTATTTGTGTTGGGTTTGTACATCTCAGGGCCTTCCATAAATGTACATAATTATCTTTTGGGTTAAGATTTTATCCTTTTACTTTTAGAAAATAGAAATGAACATTTAATTTGACAGTGTCTTCACATTTAATACAAATTCTTCTTTTCCCACATATTTTATAGGTGGTGTATTGTCTTGAAATGAATCTCCTGCTAGTCTTCCAGTCTTAGTCAAAACTTTATACTTTTGTCTAGTAAGAACATTAAGTACCCCCATTCATTTTCTTCCCAAGAGGAGACTGCTCTCCAGTGGAAACAATTCTGGTAAGGGGAGAAAACAACTTTGCCAGTTAAGACTATGCAAATGTTTTATATAATTCTTTTCTCTTAAAATATGTCTTCTAATGAAACTCAATCATACCTTCAGGGAAAAAAGACTCTCCTATTCCCCAATACCTCCACAAGCTATTCTGATGGCACTTACCAGTTAGACATTCATTCCTTTGACAACTGTGGGCCCCCCACACTTGGGGTATGCATTGCTTTAATCAAATGATGTTTTACCTTGGTTGCACATTAGAAAATTAGAGAGCCTTCAAGTATTCTGATGACAAGGTTGTATCCCTCTAGGAGTGGGATCTACGCATCAGTATGTTGTTTAAAGTCCCCTGTATATTCCTGATTTCAAGATGCAGCCTGAAACCAAGGCTGATAACCACTGCTTGAAACCTTTACGTTTTTAAACCTACTTGTGTTTTTAAAAAACTAAGCAAAAATCCTGCAGTTCTGTTACTATGGCATTTGCTCCTCTTAGGCATGCTAAGAACAGCATTCATTGTCGATTGCTTGTATTGGAGTCTCATCTCCAGGGAAATTTACTGATGCAATCTTCTTTCATTAGCTTATTAATAAAGAAGAACATTTTAGGTAGGAAAATAAGGTGATAAGAAATGAATCTTTGGTACTTTGCTCACTATAAATCCTAGTGATAGATTCTATTTAGGACCAATAAGCATTTGGACTTTGATAACCTTGTGGCTAAACTCTACAGGTTCACTTGTCAAATATTCACTTACATAGGATGAATTTATAAAGGAATATTTTCTCTGTACTTACTATTAGTCTTATATATGCTAGTAAATTGTCTTCTCTGTTCCTTTTCTGTCTACTGTTCCTTAGGTTTAGTTTATTTTAGATATTATGTTAATCTAATCTTCTACTTAAGTAGAAATTGCTATAGATTCAGTGTGTTGGAGGCAGTTGATGGAAGGTTAATTAATTTTGTTATCTATAAAATAAAAATAATGATATTTTAGTGTTGTGAAGAAAAGTGGGACAGATAACAGGTGTACAATAACTTAGTGGCTGCCACTAGGTGAGCAGCTGCCACTAGGTAAGCAGTCTAATATAGTTATGGTATTGAGATAACATACCATAGAGGTTAGGAGCAAGGGTTCTGCAATTAGTCTTTCTGGTTTTATATCTTATCTAGATTACCTGCCAGCTCTGTGATGTTTGGCAAATTACTTACCCTGTTTAAATGTATGTTTCTTTACCTGGGATTTTTTAGCTGTTTTTAAAATGGGAGGGAAGAATTACGTGAAACCATGTATTTAATAATCACATATTTAATGGACATACCACTATTCCTAGCATATGGGCAAATAGTGTTTCCCATAATGAAATAAGAAGAGAGAGAGAGAGAGAGAGAGAGAGAGAGAGAGAGAGAGAGAGGAACAAGGAGGCTTGCTTCTACTGTTTCTCCCTGGACCAACAGCATCAGTAGCATCCTGGGAATCACGTTAGAAATGTGGAATCTCAGCCCCCAAACAAGGGCAGAATTTGTATTTTGAAAAGGTCCAGTGATTTATGTGCACAGTTTTGCAGAGCTGTTTTATTCAGTGAATGGCAAACACACTTGGAAGTCCTACACCCTAAGCAGCATAACACATCACTGATGACACCCTATCCCACCAAGGCCCTGCCTGAAAAACCACTAGTAGGTGATAGGAATTATCGTGAGAGACAAAACTCCTAATGGAAGAAACTTATGACAGGGAGATAGTGACTTGCCTTAGCGTTAGAAAGAAAGGCAGTGAATTGTCAAAACAATACTGGAACTCAGGTCTCTTAACATTCAATACAGTGTTATTGTACATTATTCTGCACTACTTCCATAACTTCATTCAATGGCACCCAACTATTGTATAGCTGGCTTCGTGCTAGAAGAGGAAGGTGAAAAAAAGAAACATCTTCACCAGAGAGAGAAAATAGGATTCAGTATAAAAGAGGAAGTTGAAAATAAATAGGTTAAACACAGCTAAAAATGTTACTGTGATTAAAACCCAAAGCCCAATAGTAATCCCTGTCATAATAATATAGGCATTGTGATGATTTTATTTGCAGTATTGGGGAGTGTTGAACCCAGGGCCTGGTATATGCTAAGCAAGTACTCTACCACTAAGTTGCATACCTATGCCCATCACTGTTTTTATTTTTCATTTTGAGGCAGGTTATCACTAAATTGCTCAGGCTCCCTCTGGCCTTGAACTTCTTATCCTCCTACCTCTGCCTCAGTTGCAGGGATTATAGGTGTGCGTCATCATGCCTGACTGCCATTGTTTTTATTCTTTAAAAAATCAGTGTTGATCAAATATATTTCTTTATTGGAGAAAAAGACATTATTCATTACTTTCATTGAATTCCAAAATTCAATTCTTAAATTATTTTTTAACTTCAACAGTTTCTTTTTAACCAGAGTTTATATTGCTTAGAGGTGAAGTTGTTGTTAAGATGACCATTGAATCTACCAGGCAGCATTTCACAAAAACTGAGTAGAACACAAATAAACTTTTCTTTGTTTTCTCTCTTCTCTTTTCTTTTTTCCCTTCCTTCCTTCCTACTCTCCTTCCTTCCTTCCTTCCTTTCTTCTTTCCTTTTTCTTTCGCTTTCTTCTCTCTCTTTCTCTTCCTCCCTCCCTCCCTCTTTTCCTTCCTCCCTTCCTTTCTTATACTGAGGAGGCTAAACCCAGTGTCTAGTGCATAATTTGCAAGCACTCTCCCATGGAGCTGCACCCCATCCTCTTTTTAATTTTTTATCTTGAGACAGAGTCTTGCAAAGTTACGCAGGCTGCCTCTGGCCTTGAACTTGTGATCCTCCTACCTCTATCTCCTGAGTCCCTGGGATTACAGATGTGTGTCGCTGCACCTGATGATACTCTTATATTTATATACTCCAACAGTAGTCTCACATGAAATTTTAAGTTTTGGATTGAAATAAGCCTTGAGATAACATATGACCTAGCTTCTGTCTCCTAGGAAGGAGGTGAGAATTTTGTTCATCACAGACAGAAAGAGATGTGGTCTTCCCAGAACAGAAATGAAAACATCATTCTAATACTTCTGAAATTTATCTTAAGCATCACGTCTGCTATTGCACTGAGGCTGCTACACATTTTCTGACTCATTACTCAAATGACTCATGCTCCATTTAGTGTGGTGGGGATATATGGAGAAGTGGCCAGATCCAACTGAGTGAGTAAGCGACTGGCCAGAGTTTCTTGCATTTTGTTACCTGGCCTGTTAATTTGCTAGAAGTCTCAGGATGTTAATGTGCCTCTGAAGTGTCTGGCTGACACAGAGAGACCTCATTCTCTACTCAGGAAAATATGCCAAGATTTTCCTTTCTCAACTTGAAATAAAGGCTTCCCAGTATTCACATCTCAAATTCATCCCAAGCTCTAAGAGTTAGCTAATATAAGACTCCATCAATTTTTTTTGTGTGTATGGGTATAAATGTACATGTATGTATATGTTTTATATATATATGCTGAGGATACCAAAAATATATACACATTTTAAGAGGTGTTATCTATGTATGACTTTTTGAAGTTGAACTGAATTATGGTAGCAATGTGTAGTATGTCCTCTTGTGATTGCAGAGGTCAAATGTGACTTGTATTTGTCTTTTGTTATTAGTATATGTTGAGTAGTTTATAGACATACAACCCTGTCGCCTGCTCTCACCTGATCTCTGAAGCTAACCAGTGTTGAACCTGGTTAGTAGAATACCAAGTGCTGTAGGCTTGGGAGAAGGACCCAGCAGCCCACTCTTGAAATAATCAGCCATCAAAAACCTTATGAATAACAGAGAAACAATGTTAAATATAGTGCTGGGCTGGCATAGTGTCAGGTTGTGTTTCGTACTGTTGTACATAGGGTTGCTATGAGCTGAACTTGACTTGAGGACATACCTAACAATAGCATATATTGAGTATTACAATTTTAATACCATTAATGTGTATACATTTTTCGATACCCTCTGTAAATGTATATTTGCATATATTTGTATGTGAACATATGTATGTATGTGTCTATACATGTGCATGTAGTTTTACTTTAATCATATGATCAGCAGTTGCCTTTAATATTTCTAAGAAAGAATAATTTATTCCCCAGTGTATATGACAGTTTCTCTTGAAATAATATTGAAGGTCAGATCATAAGACCACCTTCTTTTTTTGAGTTTTTAATTTCTCTGCCAGTAATTAATCTCATGTCTAAAGTGAAAAGACATGTCTATGTGAAAAGATATGTCTTGGAAATGTTTCCTATGGATTAGGTCTTCCTAATGCTAAAAAATAAATTTGGAAATGTACCTTTATAAGTGTAGACACATATGTAAATCTTCCTCTGAGTCAATGTCTGACTCATAGCAACCCTATATATAACAGACGAAAGAGTATTGGTAGCGTTTCTCTGATATTCATAAGGTTTTCAATGGCTGATTGTTTTCTGGGAGTGGATTGCCACACCCTTCTCTGAAACCTACAGCACCTAGTATTCCCAGGTGGTCTCCCATCCAAGTACTAACCAGGCCCATCCCTGCCTAGTTTCTGAGATCTTACAAGTTCAGATGCCACAGTGGTACAGCTGCAGGCATGATGGAGTATGATTCCTAATTAAATATTTCATTTATTTTAGGGTAAATAAATGAAAACTTTGTTTTATATTAACTTTTGAGTTTGTCTTCTCTTATTCTCAAAATACCTTTCTGATGGAAAAAGTGTTCAAGTAGGACATGGTGGCACGTCTGTAATCTCAGCACTTGGGAGGCTGAGGCAGGAGGATCTGAAGTTTGAGGTCATCCTGAGCTACATAGCAAGACCCAGGCTCAAAAAGAAACAAAGAAATGTGTTCCAAATATGCTATAACCTAAACTAATTAATTTCCAGAAAATGAAAATATGTAGGTAACTTATAAAAATAAGATATTTTTCCATGTTAAACTGTAGACTGGATAACAAAGGGCAGATCATGTAAATAATTATCAATTGGATACTTTTTAAAATATTGTAGTTCTCTATCTCTTTTTATGTATTTAAATGTATTTTCCCTATGCTGAGCGTCTGAAATGGATTTGGAAAGTAGTTTGGCCATTTTTACTGTCTTAGCCCCTTAGTGCGTGATGCTGGGCCCATCCCAAGTGAGTTAAATTTACTAAGTGTTAGCCTTTGGGAATATAACGTGAGCCTTTAATTTTTTAAAGTGGTTGCTATGAAATTGGAGTCACCTGGAATCATGCACACAATTGAGTTATTTTTAGTTACTATTAGAAAAGGAAAGCAAAAGATTGAAGTTTGTGTTTATAGCAGTTAATGAGGCATCTAATTTAAATGTCATTCTTAAACTAACCTCATTAAGACAGCATCTTGTTTTCATAAATGTCCTGGGGTAGATGGACAATTATATATATTCATTCAATTGAAATAAGTAACAAAACTTTCCATCTAGATTTATATATCAAGAAATCCTCTTAGCACTGGTGTCCTCTAAGTGTGCAAATAAAGTTCTTAAGAATGGTATGACAGAGGTGAACTCTGCATCTTTTTTCCTACAAATTCAATTTTTGGATAATTTGAAAGCAGACTCTGCCATCAAATTAAATGCACCATTGACTACATTTTCATCAAGAGATTTATTACCAGCTGCCTTATTTGGTGTACTTTTATTAAACTTACTACTGCAGCTTCCATCTGAATATTTGTAATTTAGGTATTTAATGGGCAGTCATAGGCATTAAATTGTCCCTATTATTTTTGACCCACAAGAGAGCCTGTTGCATAAATTTGTAAGAGCACAATTTAAGGGGAGGGGAAGCTAGGTAGCTTTTAGACCTCTAGGAAACCTGTGTATTTGGTTTTTCAAATTGCTTCTAAAGTATATCTCTTAAATTTGGCCTATTTGAGCTTGCTCCCTGAATTGGGTCAGTTGGTAAGAACCTTGGAATGCCAAACTCTATGCTACCGACAAGGTAATGCCTGATAAATACATGTGGAATAAATGAATGAATCAATGACTGGGATGTTATATCTTTTGGTCAATATCTCTTATTTTTTTTGAAAGACAGCATACCATGTTTTTACAATATTTAGATTTCCATTTTAAGATAGAAAGCAATATACAGTTATCTATCACTGGATGAGGGAAGCGTGTGTGTGTGTGTGTGTGTGTGTGTGTGTGTGTGTGTGTGTACACAAATATGTAATTAGACCCAGAAGCTATGGGAAATGAGGAGAACTACACAGATTTTCAAGCTGCCTGGTAAATGTGAATTAATAGAATTGGCTCCAGAGGGATGGGTTTTCATCAGCCACCGGCTATGTTACATAGAAAGCCCTTTTCCCATTACTTTTCTATTTTAAATCTATTCCCCTGTCCCAGCTGATTGAACCTTTCTGAAGTGTGCCAGGCAGAGAATCTCACTTCTCCTTTCAGCTTGGAAATAATAATGTCTTCACATTTTCATAGCCTTTTCTGGAATAGGGACCTTTCATTTATACTTTGCTCTCAATTGATATAAATTCATTAACATCATGGAATTGTGTTTCACCAGACATTTTGAAACAAAAAGTGGATTTTCTGATATGGTAAGGGAAAAGATTGTCCCAGATTTCTTTATACTCCAACCACTCAAGGGCAGAGGAACTGGTTTATCATTACATGTTATTGAATCCTAAAAAATTATCATGTTTCGTTTCTTCCTTTTTGCTTGTGTTTTTCCCCAGAGCATTCCCAGACACCATACCCTTGGCGTTTAGTAATCACAAAGCTCTCTCTGGGACTACTCTTCATTGTTTCCTGATGTTTCTGTCATATTTTCCATTTCCCTGTCTTTTTGCCCTAGGAAATTTTCTGTACCTTGCCTTCTACTTCTTACATATTTTTAAATTTTAGTTTTACCAATCATACTCTTAACTTCCAATGGCCTGCTTGCCTCATACACTGATTTTGCATTTTTCATAGCACTTTGCATGGTGCTCCACCATCCCTCATTTGTTCCCTTGGCATTGCCTGTTCCTTCATTCAAACTCATCATGAGGACCATGGAGAATGAGTTCTGTTTTCTGATGGGTAAACAACTTGTTCTCAAGTTATAGGCACAGAATATTTTTGCATTCCAACAATTAAAATTTGCATTTGTAAGTTCCCTTCTAGCCTATGAATTCTGTCTCTGATGCCAGTTGCTCTTGGTAAATGTTAGTTCTTTTTTGTGCTCTTGTCTTCCTAACTCTTTCATATTTTCCAATGGAAATCTTATTTCATTAAAATAACCAGTAGGTGTTTCTTTTGCTTTGGGTAAGCCTGTTTCTACAGTCTTTGATGTAGTGAGTCTCCTCATCACCACTTCCAGTCTGCTGCAGTCCTCTTACATCTCACAACCAGCTGAATATTCCTTGTGTACCCCTCTCTAACGTTTATGGAAAAAAGATTAGTCTTGTTTGGTATTGCAAGTCTTTGACACCTGGACTCAGTCCATATTTCTGATTCCCCCATCTTGACACATGCTGGACCTAGACCCCGTTTTTCAACACACTTTGCTCATCACTGTTTCTGCACCTGTGCACGCCTGATTCATATTCATGGTCCTAACTAGCCTGCTATCTACTTTCTTCAGTAAGTCTTGGTAACCCTTCTTTACTTCTTATCCTAATACTTATTGTGTACGGTCTTGTCTCATGTTTCCCTGTAATCTTGTTTTACCTACTAGAAGGTAAACCCTTTGGAGATTAAGATTTTAAAGATGTGTCCTTCAAACTGGGCATGGTGGTGCATGCCTACAATACCAGAAACTTGAAAGGTGGAGGCAGGAGGATTGCAGGTATGAGGCCAGAGGCAGCTTGCATAACTTAGAGAGTCCCCAATTTAATAAAAATTTAAATAAAAAGGGTATGGGGGTGCAGCTAAGTGGGAGAGCACTTGCAATGTATCCTTGAGGCCCTGGGTTTAGTCCCCTGGCACTACACACAAAAAATTTTGTCCTTCATCTCCTTACTTGTTTTTCATTCTTTCAAATGCTTCTGTCTATCCTCTCAATTCTTGGAGCTATCAAGATAAGACAGAGACAAGCAATATTTCCAACATCAAGCAGCTCACAGTCAGCTAGTGAAACAAGCATATAAATAAGGGGAACATGATGTGAAGCAGGCTATAATAAACATAGACAATGCAATAAATGATTCTGCCAGGAGAGAAAAGAGAGGTCTAGGAAGGATGAGAATGCCTATACTAATTTTTTTTCTCTAGCAGGTGGAGGGAATGATAGGAACTTAATTTAAACTGAGGGACTGGGGATTCAGGGCCACACTTAAGGAAGCCCTTTGTTCCAGTGTGATAACTTGGACCACAGCATAGTCAATGTAGAGATTCTTATCCAAAGATGAGCTCTTCCAAATCCTGAAGTTGCCACCATTCCCAGTCTGTGATTCTTGACTGGCTAGGAAGAAAGGATTAAATTCACCCCAAGTCCGTAATGTATTCTTTTCAGATGTGGCTGCTGGTACACCCCAAATGTGCCCCTTACCATGTGACAATCAAATGATATTAATTTAAGCTGATATAGCCATAGCAAGTGTTTTTCCAAGCTGGGTTCAGAATTTAGGAAAAGCTAAAGTAAAACAGAAAATGGAGAAGAAATGGAAGGATACAGCTAACAATTAGCTAAACAGAGGCTTATATTGTTTTACGGAAATCACTTCTCTTGTTATTCTGCAAAAAGAAAGGGTGAAGTGTGAAAGAAAGAAGAAGGTAAGAGAACAGAAAGGGGCTGGAAATACTTTGCTTGGTTTACAAACTCTTGACTCTTCCTACCTCTCCCAGTTGCTGACATCATTTTTAAATTGGGAAGTAAAATACAACAGCAAAAAGTACATAAAACATAAAAGAACATACAGTGAATTATCACTAGTTGGAAAGTTTTTGGTTTTCTCTCTGGAGGGAGAAAGGTCAGAGTAGTTGTGATTACAGTCCTTTGCCTGCCCCCAGCCTTTAATTGAGGCAGCTGCCCTTCCCTTCCATTTCTGGAGAACTACACTGTGGAGCTGAAGAAGAGAGCTGAGAGCCTCTGGCTTCTTCTGCTTTGTGGGGCTCCAATGGTTTCTGAAGGACTGTCCTTGGCTCAGGAAAAGCAGGTACTATTAGTTCCCATGGGAACAAAAGTCCACACTGAAGTCTGCTTGGAGGGACAGAAATCTTGCAAGCAAACTTTCATCGCCTCTGTGACTCTCTTTCTTCTACTCTTTATAGAGATTTGGGTTGGGCATCTAAGATGGTGACAAAAAGTGTGGAAGTGGGACATTTGTGAGGAGAACATCTACCTTTCAGCAGAAATTCAAGCCCTAAAGCAGATGAGTCCTTTTGCAGAGGAAGGAATATGCTGAGGAAAATGGCCATAACTGTCTGTGGGACAGAAATGTGGGGCCTACTGTTCCAGAGGGAAAAGAAAACTGCTACCCTAACAGGTAAAGAAGAGCCCACTGAACTGTAGCTCAGATTAGTGATAAACAAGAGCTAACCACTGAATGGGGGCTCTGGGTACAGTGCCCTGAGGGGAATATGCATGCATGCAAGTGTAGTCTGAGAGACAAAAGGATTCCCTTTTTATTTACTCCTTCTGGAAATAACCTCAGGCACTTAAGGAACCACAATGTCCAGTTGCCTCTGGGAGTCAGATTAATTCCCAATTTAAAAAAAACAAATGTTAAGGTATGATGCCATCTGCCCTGAGGAGTTGGTTACTGCTGGTATCCTCCATCCATGTAGACTTTTCAGGAGGCCCACCCTCAGCTCTGACTCTGTGCATCAGGGCTGGAACAAGTAAGCCTGTTGAATTGTCTGAAGCCGTGCTGGGAAGAGAAATTCAAACATACAGTGGCACAGAGGAACAGAGCCCAGGGTTAGAGAGCCTTGCAGGTGTAAAGAGATGAAGTATCACAGTTGAACAAATAAAAGCAACATTAGAATATAACTCATCCAGATTGGATGAAACAGAAAGCAGAATATCAGGGACAGAAGAAAAGCTTGAAGCATTCACTTATTCAGATACCAACAAGGACAAAAAAGTGAAGCAATAAATGACTAAAATTTTCAAGAAGTCTTTGAGAAAGTAAAGAGACACAACCTATGAATGAATACAAGGGGTACAAGAAGGAGCTGAAACTAAAATTAGAGGCATAGAAAACCTATTAATTAAATAATAGCTGAGAATTTCCCAAATTTAAGGGAAGAAATAGACACCCAAACCACCGTGGCATCCAGAATTACAAGGAGATTACACTAGAACAGATCCTCTCCACCTCATAGTATAGTTGGAATGCTATACCTACAAAGCAAAGAAGCAGTTTTAAAGCCTGCAAGGGGAAAACATCTGCTCACTTACACAAGGCAAACCCATCAGAATAACATCAGACTTCCCAAAAAAACCCTAAAATGAAGAAAAGCATGGACTGACATATTTTAAGTCCTGAAAACAAATAAATGCCAACCAAGAATACTATATGCAGCAAAATTAGCCTTTACAATAGAAGGAGAAATTAAGACTTTCCATGATAAATACAGGGGCTGGGATTTAGCTCAGTTGGTAGAGCACTGCGCTGCAGTCTCTGAGGTCCCGAGTTCAATTCCCAGCACTGCACAAATGGGAGAAGGACCTGGCAATCCACTCCCAAGGCAATCCCGAAAACAGTTAGCCATTGAAAACCCTATGAGGGTTGCTATGAGTCGGATACCGACTCGACGGCACCCAACAACAACAACAACAACAACATGATAAATACAAGCTTAAGCAATTCTTTTTGACCAAGTGTGCATTACAGAGGTTGCTTAAAGAAATACTACATACAGGAAAAAAAAAAAGGACAAAGACCACAGGAATTAATATAATCCATACGAAGAATGCATTAGCAAACCAAACTAATAAAGAAGCGAGGATATCCAACCTAATTAACCAGAAAAACCCTAACATGAACAGAGGATAAAGTGAACAACAGATAACATCCAAAGCCAATAGAGAAACAACCAAGATAACTATGCAAAAGAACAAACTCCTCTTAATAATTACCTTAAATATAAATAGTGTTAACTCGTCATTTAAAAGACATTGATTGGCCAACTGGATTAAACAATGAAAACCGTTGAAATGTGAGATCCAACAGACTCACCCCATTCAGAAGGACCTTAACAAACTGAAAATAAAAGGCTAGAAAACAATGTACCAAGCATGTGGAAATAACAAAACAAAAGAAAACAAACAAAAAAGTGTTGCTATACTAATTTCTGACAAACTTGATTTAAATCCCATATTAGAAAAAACAAAGAAAGTCTCACTACATATTAATAAAGGGAGAAATCAACTGAGAGGACATAATGTTAGTCAATATTTATACAGCAAACACCAGCACACTCAATTTCATAAAACAAACATTACTGGCAGTAAAGGAATATGTACATCCAGACACAATCATCATGGTTGACCTCAGTACCCCACTTTTTTCAATATACAGGTAATCAAAACAAAAAATCAACAAAGAAATGGTGGACTTTAACAACAATATTGGTATCTACAAATATCCCATCCAACAGAGGTAGAATACACATTGTCCTGAACGCCACATGGAACCTTTTCTAAAATAGACCACGTTTTAGTCCACAAAACTTGTCTTAACAAGTATTTTAAAAAATTGAAATCCTTTCTTGTACAATATCAGTTCACAGTGAAATAAAACTAGAAGTCAATAGCAAGAACTAGAAGAATGTGACAAATATGTGGAGATTAAATAGCACACTTCTGAATAATCAATGAGTCATCCAATAAATGAGAAAGGAAATTAAAAAGTTCCTTCCATCAAATAATAATGAAAATACAATGTACCAAAATCTATGGGATACAGCAAAAGCAGTTCTATAAGGAAAGTTCATAGCAATGAGTACCTACATTGAAAAGATAGGGAAGGCCATTTATGTGATTAATTAAACTAATGATACACTGCAGGACACTAAAAAGACAGCGAACCCCAAAACTATCATTCAAAAAGCAATAATAAAGATCAAGGCAGAAATTAACAAAGTAGAGATTAAAAGGATAATACAGAAAAAATTAATGAAACTAAGAGTAGGTTCTTTGCAAAGATAAAATTGGTAATCTTTTAGCCAAGCTCACCAAAGAATGAGAAAGAGAGAAAAAAAGAGAGAGAGAAATTAGAGATGAAAAAGGGGTCATAACAGCTGATACTAATGCAATCCAGATTATCAAAAACTACTTTGAGAACTTGTACTCCCCACAAACAAAAATACAGAAGAAATGGATAAATTCCTTACCACTATGGACTACCAAAATTAAATCCTAAAGATATAAACAAATTAAGCAGAGCTATAACAAGCAATTAAATTGAGGAAATAATAAAGAACCTCCCAACAAAGAAAAGCCAAAGTACTGATGGGTTCAATGCTGAGTTCTATCAAACCTTTAAAGAAGAATTAATACCTACCCTCCTCAAACTATTCCATAAAATAGAAAGGGAAAGTATATTTTCAAATTCATTCTACACAGCCAGTATCACCCTGATACCACAATAAGACAACAACAGTACAAAAAAGAAAACTATAGACCAGTTTCCCTGATGAACATTGATGGAAAAAAATCCCTAATAAAATTCTTGCAAACTGAATACAGCAACACATAAAAAAGATCATACACCAGGACAAGGTGGGCTATATGACACAGATGCAAAGCTGCTCATTCAACACATACATATCAATTAAGGTAATTCAATGTATCAAGAGACTTGTAAACAGAACTCACATAATCATTTCAATCAATGCTGAAAAAGCTTTTGACAAAGTTCAACATCCCTTCATAATAAAAGTCTTGAAGAAATTGGGTATCTCAATATCATAAAGCCCACATATGACAAACCTATGGCCAACATTATATTAAATGGGGAAATATTGAAAGCATACCCTCTAGGATCCAGAATAAGATAAGGATGCCCATTCTTTCCTTTATTACTTAATATAGTGATTGAAGTCCTATCCAGAGCAATCAGGCAAGAAAAAGAAATAAAAAGGATATAATTGTGAATGAAGACACCAAATTATCTCTGTTTGCAGATGACATGATCCTATACCTAAAGGACCCTAAAACCCCATGTGAAAATGCTTAGAGCTAATTAGCTCCTTCAGGAAAGTAGCAGGTTACACAATTAACAAGCAAAAATCAATAGCATTCCTTTACATCAGTAATGAACAGGAAAAGAAAGAAATCAAAACAACAATCCCATTCACAATAGTCCATCAAAATTTAAATATTTAGGAATCAATCTAATCAAAGACTTTAAACACCTCTACTATGTAAACTTTGAAACACTAAAGAAAGAAATTTCAGAAGATACTAGATGATGGAAAGACCTCCCTTGCTCATGGATTGGGAGAATTAATATTGTGAAAATGGCTATATAACCAAAAACAATCTACATATTCAATGCAATCCCCATCAAAATTCCAATGATATATTTCACAGAAATAGAAAAAATGATCCTAAAATTTGTGTGGAAGAACAAAAGACCTCTTCTAGCCAAAACAATTCTAAGCAGCAAACTCAGGATAGGGGGCATCATAATACATGACTTCAAGCTATACTACAGGGCTGTAGTGGCAAAAAATGCATGGTACTGGCACAAAAACAGGTATGAAGATCAATGGAACAGAATACAAGACAGATTTATACCCATGCAATTATAGCCACCTGATCTTTGACAAAGGGGTTGAAGGTGTACATTGGAGAAAATAGCCTTTTCAACAAATGGTGCTGGGAAAACTGGATATCCATATGTAGAAGAATGAAAGTAGACCTGTACCTCTTAAGCTGTATGAAAATCAATTCAAAATGGATCAGAGACCTCAACATAAAACTAGAAACCTTAAAACTATTAGAAGAAAAGATAGGAGACACACTTCAACACTTAGGCATAGACAAGTTCTTTCTTAACCAGATTCTAATTTCCCAGGAAAATGCCAAGACTTGAAAAATGGGATTACATAAAACTGAAAAGCTTTTGTACAGCAAAGGAAACAATTAATATAGTAATGGAAGAGTCTATAGAATGGTAGAAAATCTTTGCATCCTACACATCTGATAGAGGATTAATTTCTAGGATATACAAAGATCTCAAAAGATTAAACATCAAAGTAACAGATAATCTGGTTAATAAGTGGGCAATGGAACAGTTCTTTAAAGAAGAAATACAAATGGCCAATAAACATTAAAAAATGTTCAATGTCACTAGCCATCAGGAAAATGAAAATCAAAACTACACTGAGATTCCATCTCACATCAGTATGAATGGACAAGAATAACAAAACAAACAACAAATGCTGGCAAGGATGTGGAGAACAAGGAACCCTTTACACTGCTGGTGAGACTGTTAATTAGTTCAGCTGCTGTGGAAATCAATATGGAGGTAGTGTAAAAACTAAAAATAGAACTCCCATATGATTCAGCTATACCATTTCTAGGAATACACCCGAACAAAGATAAGTCATCATACTACAGAGACACTTACTTTTCCATATTAAATGCAGCACTTTTCACAATTCAAGAGTATGGAATCAACCCAGATGTCCATTAACAGAGGATTGGATTTTTAAACTGTGATACATACATACATATATATATATATATATATATATATATATATATATATATATATATGTATGTATATATATATATATATACACCTATACGCACACACAAGGGAATATTATTCAGCAGTAAAGAAGAATGAACTTATGTTGTTTGCAGCAAAGTGGGGGCACTGGAGATCATCATTTTAAGCAAAATAATCTAGATTCAAAAAGATAAATACCACATGCTCTTTTTCATATGTGGGAACTAAATCTAGCTTCAAGAAAAAAAATACACACATTTGTGTATATCCTCATGTATATGTGTGTGTGTGTATATATATATATACCCACACATATATACATATATATATACCATACTTATTTAAGATTAGATAATACAAATGACCCAATATGAGGAGGGATGAGACTAGTGGGAAGAATCATTACATGTTAACTAAAACTTTTCCCTTTTTGTTTATTTTATTCTGTAAAATGTTTACAGAGTTAGAAGTATAAGCAATTCAGATTTGTTATTTTCATAATGGACATATCAACTGAATTTTCACTCTGTATCTCCCCAATAGATATAATTAAAGTACTAATAAAAATATCCCTGGGACTTCCTCAGAGGGGACATTGTATCAGAGGAGATGAAAAACCCCCATAATTAGGAGCTATGCATTGTGGCAGCCTAGTGATTTGGAGCCTTAGCACTTAAAGAGTTTTCTGCAAATGATAGCCTTCCAGAGCCCAGTTTTTCTGGCCCAAAGTCAGGCATTTCTGGTGAAGAACTTGAGCTTTTCCCAGACCTGAGTAAGGGTCCTGGTTCTCTCATTTAGGTCACTAGGACTTGGGGGATTTATTTTCCTTTTTTGGGATTCAGTTTTATCAGTCAAAAGGCGGGGACAATTGGAGCTTCCATGGAGAGATAGCAAAAGGATGAAATGGAATGCTATATCGAACATGAACAACCGTGCTGTCTCATAGTGGCAAGTTGGTGGTGGTGGAGATAAAAGTACTCCTCTAATTGCTGGCCCACTGGTTCCAGATGTCTACTCAACTACCTCTTTCCTTTTTACAGTATTAGGAACTAGCCAGTATTAGGCTGTTTTTACACTAGGTTATGGAAGACACTTTGGACTTGGATCCAAAAAACAATGTGATAAACTTGACTCTCTCTCCCATTTAAGGGCTTCTGTCTTTCCCACCCATGGGCCATATGTTTTTGGCTTGTGTTCTAGAATTTGGGGTGGTAGTAATGATGCAGGGGCTAGAAAGAGAAGCCACAGAGTGTGGGTTACACAGAGAATACTAATAGAAATCACAGTTGGATGCCAAGTTGGCATGTAGGTTGTGTACGTGTGATCTTTTTCACAATATTTCCTGTGGATTTCTATTAGGTTATCAACAGTCTTTTTCCCCCATATCTTATTAGTAAACATGGCTAGAGGCTAGAATGTGATGGACATATCTAATAAATAGAATAAATATTAATTATGAGGTACAAGGGAAATCTAGCCCGCTGGTTATCAGGCTGGACAAATTAAAATAAATAAAATTTCAGTTACTGATTCTTTTTATTGCTTTGAAATTGGAGGTTTCACGTCTATTTTTTGCCCATATGTTAATTGTTACCTTAATCAGTTAGCTGTTGATGTATTATCTTGCTGTGCTAGTTTTTAATGACTACAGTTTAGAATCTATGCACTATAGACTCTGACAGGGAATTGCAAGATCATTATAATCCAGAATTTTGTAATCTGTGTTTAGTAAAACATTAGTCACTTGATACAGTCTATCCCCCAAAATTCTGTGGCTAGAGAAATACTGCAGATTATGTTCACCTCTTAGAAACTGACATAACACAGTTAACCTTCCACCAAATTAGCTCAAGGGCTGGGCTTTAGCTGAGTTGGTAGAGTGTCATGTGCTGTGCTCTCTGAAGCCTTGGTTTTTGG
Source organism: Pedetes capensis (assembly GCA_007922755.1). NCBI lineage: Eukaryota > Metazoa > Chordata > Mammalia > Rodentia > Pedetidae > Pedetes > Pedetes capensis. Next base: position 76,932 of record VMDO01001588.1, read on the forward strand.
CAACCCACTCCTGAAACAGTCAGCCATTGAAAACTGTATGAGGGTCACTATGAGTCAGACTCAACTCAGGGCACCTAACAACAACAATCTTTTCCCACATTTGTTTGAGCATAGAATGTTTTCCTCAAGTAATGTCTGTTAAATCTTCTGAAACAAACTTGAGAGGCAATATCTTGGTCTAAGTATTCATTTTGGAAATGAAAAGCAAAGACCAAAGCAATGATTTGCCTGACTTTGCTAGACAGTGAGTCTCATGTTCTTTTCCCACACTACAAATCAAAGATGATTATCTTGTACTTGAAGGAAGATGCTAAGAAAGGGACTTATTCCTTTAATGGACTTTACCTGATAGCTTTTGTTAACTTGCTTTCTGATCTTTTCTGCATTTTGTTTTTCAAAGAACACTCTCTTTCCAGAGAGGGTACTTAATAATATTGCATATTGTGTAACTACATAGCCCTATTGTAATTATAATTTTGTTTCTTTTCAATCCATAAGCTTTCTCTGTTCCCTCTAAAGCCTCCCTGTCTTTCATTTCTACCCCTACAACTCTAAACTAACAGAAATGTCGCTGTCCTTTGTTCTTCATGTTGAACACACCCCAGGTAAACAGTATGGGGACCTTCTTTGTTCTCCCAGATTACATGCAAATTCCTGTGTACTGTAAAATCTTCTCCAGTTCTCCTCAGAAGCCTAAAGACTTCTGCATAATCTGTTCCTGTAAAGAAAATCAATTGATATTTAGTCTTTTTTTCCTTGGGATGGAATTTTTTTTCTTGATGTCAATGGTGGTAATACATCATTCAGTGTTCTTAAAAACAGCTTGTGGTTGTACCACTTATTCACTGGAGTTATTAGGTGCCCAGAATGTTGCTCCTCAAGATATATCTTATAGAGTAAAATTGCAGGTCTTGCTTGCCACTCTTCTGAGAGCTACCATGGCCACTTAAGTGTTCAGAGATCTTTGGAACAAGTGCATTTTTGTCTTCCTTCTTGGTTGACAGTATTTTTTTTTAACTCACTGTGGTTCAATCCAACAGATATTTGTGAACTCTGTCAAAACATGGGCTAGGATCTTAGGACAATTTTGTTTTAAATGTACATATTGTTACTGCCCTCAAAGATCTGTCACTGTGGGAAGAGAGACTCTACATGAACACAATGCTAGTTAGTAAATGCTGTATGATGCCAGGTACAGAGAATTAAGGTGCAGTGAACAGTAAACTGAGTGGGAAAAGATTTCTCAAAGGAGCAGCACTGTGGTAGTATCCTGAAGGCTAACCAGGAGGTTTTGAGAAGGCCAGTAAGCTTGGTAACTACTCACAGCATGATAGATCAGTTGTAGGTTCCCATCCCCTTCTGATCTCTCTCCTCTGCCAACAGTCTTGTTCTCATTTTAGACACTCATTGTGTTCTGTTATTGGAAATGTGTTACCAGTTAGTGAAAAATTATCACTTTAGTCCAGATTATAAAAGTTCCCATGTAATTGTTTAAATAGTCTTTCATACTATCTTCATCCTCGGTATGAGTTTCCTTGTCACCTCTGGAGTGGTTATTATATTATAGACCTACCTTTGTGTTGAGTAACTCTCATTTATTTCTGTTTGTTTTTTATATAACCCACATTGTTGTTGTTGTTAGGTGCCGTCGAGTTGGTATCCAACTCATAGCAACCTTCATAGGGTTTTCAATGGCTGACTGTTTCGGGATTGCCTTGGGAGTGGATTGTCTTGTCCTTCTCCCATTTTTTGCGGTTCTGGGATTGAATTCAGGACCTCAGAGACTGCAGCACAGTGCTCTACCAACTGAGCTAAATCCCAGCCCTATAATCCACATAGCAGTGCTTTAAAAATTTACCTGTATGTTGAAATCAGCCTGGGAGCTTCACAAATTCCTCATGCCTGTGTTTCATTCTTAGAGAATATAAGTAAATTGTTAGGAGGTATAATCTGGGCTTTGGAATTTTCAAACACCCAAGGCAGCAGTGAACATATGTTAAAATCCTTTGTAGTGATAGTTGTACAAAGGGTAAATATATTAGAAGTCATCAAACTGTAGATTTTAAATAAATGAATTGTACAGTGTGTAAATTATGTCTCAATAACCATGTTACATAAAAAAACCATTTGTTGTCATAGATAGTGGTAGTGCATGCCTGTAATTCTAGGATTTGGAAGGCTAAGGCAGGAGGATCACAAATTTAAGGCCAGACTGGGCTACATAGTGAGACTTTGTCTCAAACAAAACATCTGAAGTAACTAATTTGGGAAGCACTGCCATAGGGTAAATGGAGACACTGAGATCTAGGATAAGCAACTAACCTGCCTAGTTTTACAGCTAGCCAGACAGAGTAAGAACTCAGTCTGACCCAGGAGCACATATTCTCAACTGCATCATCCTAGTATCTTCAAATTGAAGGCAATCCTGCTAGCCCCTTATCCACAGGCATATGCTTGGAGTAGCAGTGATAGATTGCCTTCCATCATTCCACATGTTCTCACCATGGTGTATTATGCAAGCAATGGGTCTAATTTGCAAAGTAATTGGCTTTAGAATAAAATAAAGGAGTTAGTTCCTTTGGGAATAAAATCCTAGTCCTCATTCACTTTCTCACAGTACTGAAATGAACTGGGCCAGCCTCCTCCAGTGGCCAGGAAGTAGTCCCAGAAGCACAATAGAAAGAAAGAAGTGCTGGTATCAAAGTTATAAATTCAGAAGCAACTGTTCTACATCCTCAAAACTGAAAATAGAATTCTATTTAAAAGATACTGCTGCAATGTTACCTTGTTCTTTGTCAACCCTCTGCTGAATTTGGGTATGAAACATATAAAAATAGTTCAGCTATAATAGAAAAAATATTTGGGTTCAAGCCATAGAACAGATAGGGAATAAGAGGGCAAAGCCAGAGGTGATGGGAAGGCCTGGTTCTGCCAGTCCTAGGAAGATACAAGCAGGAAAAGAGTTTCAAGGAAAGAATAAATCCCTATCATAATGAAGTATGTTTTCTAGAAAGGGTGCTAACAGCCCCCAGAGCAGCATGGTAACTTGTCTCATATGTGTAGATGATTGCAGCTGACCTTGAGAGGCTTCTCTTTCTTTAACCATGTACTCCTTTTATGAATAAAAATGAGGTTCAAAAAGAGAAGCTCAACTTAGAGCTGAAGAAGAGCTCATTAAAAATGGCCTTTCTAGAGGCTTAAAGGTTGACTTCTGGGAAAATTTTGTTCATTTTGCTTTAGTAGTTATGTGCCAACTATTTCCTATAGTGTTGAGAATTCTAGTGATTTCAATTTGTTTCTTATTGCCAACCATTGTCTATATATGTTACCTCAGATAGTCAGTTTTGTTTTTTTAAATTTAGACTTTTCTGTACTTGTATGAAGTATCTGAGTTAGTGTCTGTTTTGTTTTAAAATTAACATTAACCTCACTCTTTCTTAAATCAATGAAATCTATTGCTCTGATATTTTTCTCTTCAAGGAAGTACAGGTTAGAATCCAATAGTGAGGAACAGAGAAGGAACTAGATGTTACGGCATTCTCAATCAGCTGAAGGAGTTGGATTATTTATGAGCTCTATGATTTTGCATTTGGGCTTAACCAGCTGGGGTTGAACTGTGGGTCATGGGGGTAGCATGGTAGTGTACACACTTGCATGCTCATGGGGTTCTCACTGGAGCTTTGACCACCTCTTTCCTAACTACTCTTTCACATTACTATCTGTCAGTGTTACTAGTTCTTCTTCTAAAATATATCCAGAATATGACCATTCCCATGGTGCCTCCCTAGTCCGGGTCTTCGCTATTCATCCATGGCTCACCTCTGTAGCCTCTCAACTGTGTTGGCTTCTTACATTCTTGTTTAGCTATAGCCCATTCTCTATGTAGTTCCCATAGTCATCTCTTCAAAGTTTCAGTTAGATCATATTACCTCCTTGCCTACAAACCTCCAAAGGCTATTATGTCAATAAGAACAGTATTCTGTTCATTCATAATTCAGCTTGGCCAACATCAGGGTCTTTGTGCTTATTCTTCCTTTAGAAGGTCTTAAGGGACCTACCCCAGACAGCAACCTTCTTCCTTGTTCTGGTTCTCATATTTCTCAAATACATTGTGAAATAAACAAAGGAATAAATAGCTGATAGAGTTCAAACTTGGTGGACAGGGATATAGATCTTAGCCAAGATAACTAGCCCAGGGCTTATTGAACACTTAAAAAAATGGGACTGGGGGTGGTGGCACACACCTGTAATCCCAGTAATTACAGGAGGATTGCACATTCCAGGCCAGAGGCAACCTGTGTAACTTAGTGAGACTGTGTCTCAACAATACCAACAACAACAACAAAAAAAAAAAAAAAGAAAGAAAGAAAGAAAGAAAGAAAGAAAGAAAAATGTCTTGGAGTGCAGTTCAGTGATAGAGCACTTCGAAAGTATTCTCAAAGCCCTGGGTTCAATCCCCGAATACTGAAGTGTGTGCATTTGTGTGTGTGTGTGTGTGTGTGTGTGTGTGTGTGTGTGTGTGTGTGTGTATCAGCTGGTTCTCAAACCATACTAAGAGTAGTAAGAGTAGTAAGGGGCTGTCTGGTAATAAACGTCAACTATTTTACTCTCTTAATAATAGTGGCAGATAACTTTTAAGACCTAAGAATGAGGCAAAGTAGGCCATCCTAACAACTGGCCTGAATTGTTGGCTTCTTGACTCACTGGAGTCTCCAAAGAGATTTCCCTTCTCAGAGGAGTTGCACCTGACCCTCTAATCTCAAACCATAATTGCACTGCCTCTCAACCCCGTTACCTCTTTGTAATTTTGCCTAGATCTCCTAACTATATGAAAGTTTTATGACTTAAGTTGTTGATTCTTTTCCCACCTGGATCAGAGAAAGGAGCCTGTCTTCTTCACTGATCCTGCCTCATAACCAGAATAGGAAATGCTGGAAATATATAGTTATTGAATAAAGTAACAGAGTAGTTATTTTAAAACAGACCAACCATGAGTTCTATGTGACAAGGCCATTTCTTGTTAATCACTGTATCTGTAGCACCTAAAACAGGGGCTGGTGCATGGTAGAGGTTGAAATAATGAATAAAGATTCAAGCTAAAAAGAAACAAAAGTAACTACTGGAGTAATAACTAGTTTGAATTATTACTGATAAACTTGCAGATGTTGATTTACCTATGGATAGTTAGGATCATTTCCTCACTTTCCCAGTCTTTTTTTTTTCCAAGTAAGAGTATTTTTCAGACTGCCATGGATTGGGCTCCCATGTGTCTATCAGCTTGTGCTGTGGGGCTATATGTTGCTATGATGCTGAAAGTTATGCCACTGGTATTCATATACCAGTAGGGCCACCCATAGGGATGGGTTTCAGCTGAACTTCCAGATTAAGACAGATTAGGAAGAAGCCCACTCCCAAAACTATTAGCAATCGAAAACCCTATGAATAGCAGAGAAGTACTGTCAAATATAATGCTGGAAAATGAGACCCCCCAGTCTGGAAGGCATTCAAGAAACAACTGGGGAAGAGTTGCCCTCTCAAAGTAAAGTCAACTTTAATGATGGGAATGTAGTAAAGCCCCTGGGATCTCCTTTTGCTGATGTGACATGACTCAAAATGGGAAGAAACACAGTGGTTTCAACAATGAACTCAAACAGAAAAAGACTGTGTGCATGGCACAGTGTTTGATAGTGTTTTGTTCTGTTGTACATTGGGTTGCTAGGAGTTGGACCCAACCTAATGGCACCTAACAACAGCAATGTGGTTTGGGCAATAAAATGTAGAGTATATTTTGATATTAAAGAGTAATTAATAGTCCTTTTATATTATTTTGCTTTTGCTGAGTTTTTTTTTTTTTCTCTATTTGCAAGAGGCTGCTGAGGATTCCATCATTTAGTAGGAAGCCATTAGCCACTGACACATTTGAGCATAGGCCCAGCCTTTCCTGAGAGAGAATGAGCCATCAGTCCATCTATCTCTAGGTCTCATTTTTATTTGAATGGTACCAAAACCTCAAATTTTTGCCCCTGAGTTGCCTTTTCAAGTCACAGTGGATAATGGCCTGAACTTTTTTCTTCATTTCTCTGAGAATTGGACTATTCGCCTGTCCTCTGTCCAAATGGCTATTTCACATTTGTTCATTTCAACATCCTTGATAGAGATTTTTATTCTTTTTATTTCCTTTCCATCATCTGAAGCTGGGAAAAAATGTCTCAAATAGTCTTTGGCTGGCTCTTATTCTATCAATGGCAACTTCTAAGGAGGACTTTACCTCTGTAACTTGGGTGTAACTGGCTTAATCAGGGAGGGGAAGGGAAAGAGAGAAGTGAACTCAACTTTTTTCATAAGAGTATGATTTGTGGTCTAGGTGTTTTGGAAAGAGTTAACTGTATAAAGCCTTGATCCTATGTATTGGCTTTGTTCTTTGTTTTCAAAGTGCAATTGACTCTTATGTAGGTTCTACCTTAGCACTGATCTAATTGGTCATTTGATATGTAATTCCTACCTCAATGTCAGAGCTTTAGGGCATCCTATTATATTGGTTTGGCTGGGATTTAGGTCAGTTGGTAGAGCATTGCGCTGCAGTCTCTGAGGTCCTGAGTTTAATTCCCAGCACCACAAAAATGGGAGAAGGACCTGGCAATCCACTCTCAAGTAAATCCCAAAACAGTTGGCCTTTGAAAACCCTGTGAGGATCACTATAAGTTGGATACCGACTGGACGGCACACAACAACAACAACAACAACAACATTATAATGGTTTGGTTTCACAACATTAGGCCCTTATGGCATGCTTCCAAGAGTTCTTAAATGTGAAAGATAGAGACAGGGGAAAGTGTAAGGAATGAATCCATTATTCATTCAGCTGATTTTTTTGTGTATATACCATTTTTTCCTGCACTATATTAGCTGCTATGGATATGAGGGTGATAAATGAAAATGGTACCCTTTTCTTAGGAAGGGACTTTTTTCTCTTGTCTCTGTCTCTATGTTCCTTCCTCCCTTCTTCCTTCCATCAGGATAAATATCAACTATGCTTCCTGGTGACTGTGTGGCATCTACTAGGCCATGGCCCATGTGCTAGTGGAGGAAAGCTCATTACCTAGAGGTGGGAAAGGGGCTCTGTCCTCTCCTCTTTCTCTTCAACTTGCCTTAGCTGTGAATGGTGTACAAAGCCTTCCCATAGCAAGCAGGCCAGGCAAAGCCAACCTCATTCTTCTCAGTTATTGTTTTCAACTTTGGACTGTGGGACACACTGGTGCTATGCACTTGGAGTCTTCACTATGGTGAGGAAACAGAAAGATCCATTTCACTCTCTGGCCTTAGCCAAGTTATTGAGAGTTTACTTGTAGAATTTCCAGAGATGGTTGGGGCCTGCTCAGCCATTCATAGGGCCATTCTTACATCCTAAGGGCTGCTTAGGTCTATCTGGGGAGGGAGGTTGTTGGCAGCCCCAGCCTTAGACAGCGTGCCTTGACTTCAAGGAGATCATGGTTTAACTTATGAGATGGAGAAGCAAGTGCATACCTGTTGTTCATATGAGGGGCCTAATGTGAGGGCTATGCCCTAGGTACTGTAGGTTCAACACAATGGCAGTATTGCCAGGGGCACAGAGTCCTCTCTTTACATTCTTGGATTGATTGATAAAAGAATTTGAAAAAACACGCAGAAAGGGACCCAAGGAAAATGTGTTGGAGCAAGAGAGGGGGAGAATGCTCAGAACATGAGGGTAGAAATGTTGGGGCAGAAGGAGAAAGAAGAGGGACAGAAAGAAAGTCAGGCTTTCAGAATTAGAAGTTGGAAAGGGGGCAGGCTTATAACCAGGAGACTGCAAAAACCTGAAAGGAAACCTTAGTCCTTGGGCAGAGAGGACTAAGTTTGGGATGGTCTCCCAAAGGAAGAGGCAGATATCAAGAAAGGATTGATGTGAGTTTCTAATAGAGTAAAAGTTTATTTTAGATGCACCTTGGAGAGAACAGATGGGCACATCAACGAACCTGGGCCCTGAGCCTTTGTCCTTTGTAGTTTTTACTGAGGGGGCAGAATTATGTCCCACTTAAGATGATATGAGCCTTTTTGATGAAAAATCCACACTTGACCTTTCTCTGGACAGCTAGGAAGGAAATAACCTTATTTTATTTAGTTAAAAGATATTCTGGGTAGCATAGAACTCAAGATGTGTTTGAGATAAAAGGAAATAGCTAAGAAAATACTTAACTGCCTGTATTATTATAGACCTAAGAAGAACCTGCCCCTCCTCTTTGGGCCAACTCTGGAGGAAACAGTTAACTATTGAGGGTGTTATTTACAAGCAATGATGCTATTTGTAAAGGGTATTATCTAGTAGGGTATTACCACTGATCATGCTATTTGCTTCATAGAAAACTGACATATTGATGTTCATATGTCTCAAAAGGTGCCTGGGAAGCAAATGGCTACAGAGGGCCCAATCATTCCCTTTCTTTTTGCCTAGAATACTCTAATAGCAGGTCAGGCACTTTTGCATGTACACTGAATTGGGTAAGACCTCATTCTTGTGCAACAGATTACATCCTTGATAGCCATAATAAGGGAAGAATATGGCTCCAAATGGAAGCCAAACAATGGAAAGTTGGTTATGTATTGTCTTGTGTGTATATTTACAAACCATGCATACTTTCCCCATCATAGTATACTATATTGCACTTTAATTTTGGAGAAGGACCTGGCAATCCACTCCCAAGGCAATCCAGAAACAGCCATTGAAAACCCTATGAGGGTCGCTATGAGTCGGATACCGACTCAATGGCACCTAACAACAACAACTTTAATTTTGGTATTATTAATTGGGTGATCTTGGACCTTTGGGTACTGTCATCCTGAAATATCTGTACTTAACTTCCTAAAATGTAGGGCTCTGACCATCCCTAGCAACCTGACATGTCAGGAAAAGTGAAGAAAAGACCTTATGCCATGATAACATAGGTGGTTTCCATGACCACCAGCACAAAAAGACTCCAGCATCTTAGCAATAGGCATAAGCAACAGAAGGAGAATTTGAAAAACAATCATATTTGTTTAACAGTGTTTGTAGGAAGGTTTCATAAAGAAATTGTGTGAGTGCCCGTGAGAGAGACAGGGTTTTTCTCATGTTCTAGATCTGAGAGTTTAAACAACCACCCACAGATATGTATGTTCTCCACCCTCTCAATGGGTTAATGGGGAAATTGAGATGGATATTACTGAGCACTGCATAGGTAAGAGATGGCTTTGGTATAGCTTTTGAGGATATGAGCATTATACTGTGCATTGTCCTCTAAAGTGAAAGAAAGTACACCAGCAACTTGAGTGAAAACATCAATAAAGAGATAATAAAACCTTATTAAGTGAGAAACTGCTAAAAAAGTGCATTTAACCAAATTGAAGGCAAGAGGGAACATCTCAGCAGCAAAGAGAGAAAATGTCATAAGGGTATTTCTCTGACACTGAGACACTCTATAGTAAATGTATGCTTTACTCATTCCCTATGACAGTGACACATCTTTTGTAATCTTTTCCAAATGCACCCTCAAAATGGGCTAATATTTTCTTGCTTTGTGCCAAATTTCATAGAAATAAGTGCCCCTAGGGAAAATTTTAATTGTCTCTTTATTTCCTTTTTCTCATATTAATTCCCTGTACAGTTAAAAATTAATATTACTATGGATTTACAGAATTTGCTAATTAGTAAGAAGCTTGACATTTACTAATATAAAACTATGAATAAACCCACTAATTTAAAAATTATGTCATAATCAGAATGTTCCCATGGAAGCTGGAAACCCAGAGAAAAATGTGGTCTTTAGATATTTATTAACATGGTAATTACTCATAGGATTACCATATAATATGTTATTTCAATACTAGAAATTTATTATTCATGTTCCTAATTGAAAGAGTCTAGATTCTGGAAGATATATGTTATCCTATCCTTAGCCTGAAATAGAACCATCTCAGGGCTGCTGTGAAAGGTGTCCCTGGATCATAAGTCTTAAGTCTAAAACTCAAATGAAAAATAGGTTTTGTCATACAGAAACTCCAATTGATTGATAATGACTATCAGGAAGGCTCTGTTAAGAAGGTCCTGTAGGAAGATCTGATGTAGTTGATTAGTGATGTCTGTCAGAGATGGAGAAGGCAGAGGCCATGGCATTCATATGAGATATAGGCCCTTGCTGACATAGAAGAAACTAGTCAGTAAGCTTACCAAGCAACTTTTACTCTTTTCATTGGGGTTGCAAGCTCCTGAGAATTTGTGTTTTGTAGGGAAAATGTTTTTCCTGGATAGTGTGGTATGAGGAGTAAATAATACCATCCTAGAACTCCGAGGAGCTTAGCGAGCAAAACTCTGACCTGGTCCTTGAAACAGCTCCATATGGCCATGTGTGTATGCCAGAGAAGGAAGCAGGTCAGGGAGATGACAGGAGAGTGGTTGAGAGTATGAGAGCAGACCACCCCCCACACACGTACACACCATCAGAGAGCAGCATGGGGCAGGGTCTAGAGTGCACACCTCTGTCTTGTCAGCAACAAGTCCATGAGCTGCTGCTCAGAGTCTATGCTGTGACATACAAAGGCAGGGGCTACAAAGGTAGGAGTTAAGTTGTGCCAACAAAGGCTCTGTCCCAGCAGGACTCTTGGAATAGGGGTCATCTAAACAAGAACACTTGCAGCTGGGATGAAACTTTTCAAGAGAAAAAAAAAATTATGTTTGTGTCTTATTTGAAAAGCAGTGTCTCATCCTTATATTTGTCATGAAATGAAGATTTAAATGTATGCATTACTAATAGCTACCCTATGAAATATTATTTTAGAAGCAACTACCTTTAAGACTACAGAGCTCAGAGTTTCCATGCTGGGAGAACTGCTCTGTTGTTTTGCTTGGACTCAAAATCCATTTTCCAGCAATACATGTACACTTAATTAGTGAATGCTTGTCAGCTTTTTAATTATTATGTTGTGTTTCTCAGCCCACTTGGCAATGAGAGCTGCCATTCATTACCCTTAGCAACAGCACATGCTCAAAGTGGAGTTGCTCCCAACTTACATGTTTCTCTGATGTCATGGGTGAACCAAGAGAGCAGATGAAACACAGCCATGTAAACAGCTAAGGGAGAGTTTGATTATGTCCTTGGCATACCAGTTTGACCCCATGAGATCTGGCATGGCCACCCTGTGGGCTCTGAGTAAACTCTTTATATCCCTGGAAAATCAAAGAGACTGAATCTGTGGGCAGCAGCATTTGTGCCCTTGAAAGTTAATTCCTTTCTTGACAACATGCTTTGTTGTTGTTCTTCGTGTTGTTTTCTCTGATCACCCACTTGGATGTAGATGTCTGGAGTGATTATTTACATTAGAAAAGTAAAGCATGTAATGCAATGTGGGTAGAAGATCTTTCTTACCACTGCTGGTGGTGGAGGCCAATGTCATATAATCTGGGTATAAATTTCAGCTCTGCTTACTTCCTGTTTGAACTTGGACAAGTGACTCAAACTCTCAGTCCTTTGTTTCTCTGTAAAGTCAGGATGATAACATACAACATAAGGTGATTGTAAGGATTAAGATACTTACATAAATCCTTTAGCATAAGGTCATATCTATAAGAATAGATGGGAGAATTTTAGCTCTAATAATTAATATGATTAACAAGTGCTGCTTTTAAATAAGTGACTGCACAAGTTTTTGAACTATCTCTACATCATAAGTATCTGTGGGAGGAGTCCTTGCTGGCATCATGTTTAAATGCTGACTTCCCGATACTTTTCAGAAATGATTCCTCTTAGCTTTATAAAACCGAAAAAAGAGGTCACCTTGGGCCCTAAACAGGTAACTCCTAGACTTTGTTCAACAATATATTGGCCTTTGTGGATGGGAGCAAGGAGTAGCAGGGGATATAGTCAGTTGCACACACCTCACTGCTCTCTCTTTGCCACCAATCTCTGTCACCTTCAAGGTTTTGCTGCTCCAAGCTCTCATTCCTTCCTGGGCTTCTTGAAGCAGTACTTTGTGGCCACTTTGGTTTACTGAGAAGAATGTTGTGCTTTAAGTTAACCAGAGGTGTGTTTGATGAAGTCACTTGACTTCTATGGGGTTTGTTTTCCTCCATCTGTATGGTATAGACTGTTGGTGTTTAAATGAACTAATGCAGGTCACATGGCTAACCTAGGCCCTAGCACATGGGAGTATTCAAACAATGCACAATTCTCACCTTTGGTATAAGGCTGTGGCTGCTAAGAAAGAGTATGGAGTCCAGGTAGAGATGGATTTAGAGTTAATCCCATTTTCCCTCATTAACTATAAAGACATCTTTGTCAGTTCCAGGGAATGAAAGAGAACAGCTCATTCTTCATCCTTTATCTGTCTGTCTCCTATGGATCTGGGTCTGTCTTTCCTAGGTGGTTGGAAAACTTTATTGATGCCAATTAATATTTGTCTAGCACCATTTGCATTGAGGCAATATGCTGACCACTGTGGGAGTGTCAAGGAAGGTTTATATATAACAGATTACCCAGATGGCTGTGTGAGACTCATTTTTCTTTTGAGGTCAGGAAAGGGGAGATCAAAAGTAGCAGTAAGAAAATGATCAATTAGTGCTCCCTTTGAGAAGTCTCAGCTCTGGAAATCTCTTATGTAAGTGAAGAGGAGGACAAAGAAGAATGAAACAGTACAGTATTATTATAGGGGTGGTAATAGCCAGTATGTAAATTAGTATGACCACACAGGAAAGCTGTTTTGAGTCAGTGTGAGTCATAAGACCAAAGTGAATGCAGAATAGCCACCCTGCAAACTCCAACTCTCATGCAGAAGCTTGCCTGTAGGCTGAAATGTCCCACCTGGACTGAACAATAGAATCACATGATGGGATTTAGATATGGGGCTCAGTCAGAAAGCTAGTTAGTGTTGCATGCTCATCCGTAGGCACCTAGAGCCACATTACTGTTCATTAAAAGTAAGCTAATAATGAAAAGTTCTCTGTTTCGAGATAGTGATAAATAGAATAAAGAGGTAATGAGATGGGTACAAATGAAGATCTCCTGATGTGGCTATCGTGGGGGAAGATGGAGGGTGGTGGGAAACAGGAGGGAAAAATCCACCATTGTTACTTCCAGAGCTGTTGAGCAGTACCTATTTGTCTATGGTTGTTACAACCCGAGCTGAGCTCCTCAGTCAGAGAGACAGACACTTGGGGCTGACTTGGAAATGAAAACATGCTCAAGGAGCTTTCCTCTCTGTTCTCTCCATGGTGCCATCACCTGTGGCTGTTGCCCTCTGTGTCCCCATTCCCTCCCCATGTCCCCCAGTCTTCTCTGTGCTCTCAGGTCCTTTCCACATGTGCCCCATCTTCTTTGCATGTCCTAATCTCTCTGTGGATGCCCAGTGCTGGAGGAGGAGCTTCTTAAGGCTTTTACATAATAGTAGCTACTTGTCAAGACCATCCTCCAATCACATCACAGTTTACCTGGGATTACAGCATAGTAATATTGTGTACTTGCACCAGTCTCTGTTCCATTATCTCAGTCTGTTTACGTTCAGATGCGAGTCACCCTAACCTGGCCTAACAATGATACAGGGAAATGGAAAAGTATTTGTAAGACAAGGAAAAGAAGAATTGGCCTTGAAGGAGCCATGCCTAATGCTGGGCTGCAAAATCCATGATGGTGGAAGGAAAGTCAAGATTTGACTGCTTTTAAATTCATGTTTTATTACACCAAATGTGTAATAAAGTAGAGGAGCTGAACTTTAAGAACCCTGAGTGAGAACCCTGAGTGAGCATCACTGCAAAAAATAGCCTGCCCATGTTGGTTTTAGGATAAATTCACAGAGTCTATAATTTGACTTTTTATGATTTTATTTAACCAGTGTCTTCTCAAAGTCTGGGAGAACCCACAGGGTAGGTGGTCTGGGATGATACAAGATCCAGGACCTTGAATGTAGATCTTGTTATCCAGAGTGGGATTTTGATATCTTACTAAACAAGGGAGATGCTCATTATATAGATCTAAACTTGTCTCCTTACTACACTGTAGCACCTAGAGTATACTGTTAAGAAATACGTTTATCAGTCCTGTAATTATTTTTTGAATAACACAATTAGAAATTGCTGAGCATGATAAGATACTTAAAATAGAAGTGAATCTATAGATTACAAGTGACACATAGCTATAGTTGACACCATAACTAGTCTTCTCTGTTTTAGCAAAAATTCTTGAGTGGCATTGCTTTGCCACAAAAAATGCAGATATTCCACATGAGTCAAAACTGGTTAAATAATTTTTCCTGTGCGCAGAGGTAGTAATCATCTTGTATTAATTTGTGTTTGGAACTTTAAATTTTTTCAGTGTTAATATTTAAAATATGACAGAATTTATGTATTGTGCTCTGATATTTTTTTAATTTGTCAGAGGCTAAAAAAAATAAGTAAAAGGCCCAGTGTCTCTTAACTTCTTAGTGTCCTTTGCATTGAATAAAGATGCTAGCATATGGTTCCAGCTTCTAGAATATTACAGTTGATTTAGATTTACCATGCAAACTTTTGATACCAGTTTGTGTTTCCTGTTCCCACATATCTATATTGTTATTATCCAGTCCATTATGATGATAATTTGTGAATCTTTTATGACCCTGCACAGAGTATAACTTGGAAACCCAATAGGAAATTTGGTCACTTTAGAAGAATACATATCAATAAGGTGTTTTTCAATGTTTTCAACTTTTAATTCTCTTCCTTAAGTATTGCTTTAATATTATAATATATAATTTACTGTCTGCTGTCAGTCCACATGAATACATGATTTAGGTTATTTTTACTATTAAGATGAATATCAGGCAAATATAAACCAATTTCATCCCGAGTGAGACTGAGAAATTATGCTATGCTAAATCCTTCAGTTTAGAAATCATTCTTTTACCCTAACATCTATCTTTTCTTGAGATGGTTTTCTACAAACATAGGCTGTTGGTTTTCTGAAGGGCTCTAGGCTTCAGGACTGATATTGTAGACTTTCATTACCCATGTTTGGTTTGGCAGGAAATATTTTTAAGTGATATAAGTAATTTTAAATTTTATATGTTTTTGCACATATGGTACTGTGCTTCATTCTCAAGGTCAGGTTGAGGCATAAAACATACAAGTCATCTATTCATTCCCTTTATCTTTATTCGATGGACTTTGGGAGCCAATATTTTCTAGGAGTGAGCTCTTTTTGAAGAAAAGGTCTATAATAGATCCTTGGGAGATTGGGATTGATGATTCACATTACACAAAGATACTTGAAAACAACCCCTTCTGATAGCTTCTGCAGTCCATGGTTATGGTGGGAGAGAAGAGAATGCAGAAAGGAGAACAGAGTTGACTCCAAACCTGTTGTTAAGGAAAATCATCAGTAATTTCTAGATTTCTCCTTTTATATGCATGTACACAAAAATGATTTCAAAGTAGTTTTATGTGTCTTCTTGTTTTTTATTTGCTTATTGTGTGAGTCAGCTACAAAACCGATATCATTATTGGGGGCATGCAGTGTGGCAAGAATGAAACAAGACTAAAGAGTTCTGGGGCAATACAGTACATAGTTGTAAATATTTGTCAATAGTTGCAAAATAAATGGGTGAGAGTAAGGGGTGGTTGGCCTTCATTGTACCATAGAATTACTGTGTGAACTCTTTAAAAATAAAACCAAACTGATGTCCAGGTCTTAGTCACACCAGTTAAATTAAAATTTCTTAGTATGGGCTGTTGGCAAAGATGTGGAAATATTGAACTCTTCATTTATAACAGGTAGTAATTTCAATAGTACAGTCACTAAGGAAGAAAGTTTGGCAGTTCTTGAAAAGTTAATAATAGGATTTTCATGTGATACATAATTCCACTTGTAGGTATATATCCAAGACAATTGAAAACATGTCTGCACTAAAGCTGAATGTTTGTAGCTATGTTCATAATATCTAAGGAAATAAAAAAAGATGCCTATTAGCTGATGAGTAGATTTCAAAAAAGGGATATATAAGTATAATGAAATATTGCCAAGCATGGTGGCACATGCCTGTAATCACAGTGACTTGGAAGGTGAAAGCAGGAGGATTGCAAGTTTGATGCCATAGGCAACCTATGTAATTTAGCAAGACCCTGTCTCAAGATTTTGAAAGTATTAAAAATGAAATGGAGGTGAGCACAGTGGTAGACCACTTGCAAAGTATGTTGGAGGTCCTGGGTTCAGCCCTCAAGTGCTACACACACACACACACTATATATATATATATTATATATATATATAATATATATATATATATAATATATATATATATATATTGCAACCTTTAAAATTAATGAAGTACTGGTACATGCTATAATGTGAATGAACCTCGAACACATTATGTTAACTGAAAAAACCAGACACAATAGGCCACATATTATATGATTCCATTTATACGCAATGTTCAGACAAAAAATTTATAGAGAAGAAAGCAGGTTAATGTTTGCCAGGGGGTGTGGGAGAGGAAGAAATGTGAAGTGACTGCTAATGGGTATGTTTTTTTCTTTTGGGGATGATGAAAATGTTCTGGAATTAGATAATGGTAATAAATGCACAATTTTTATGAACATGCTGAAAACTATTGAATTATTTTGTGGTATGTAAATTATTTCTCAGTTACTAAAAATCATAACAGAAAAAATTTCTGAGAATGGGGTATGGACATTTCTTTAAGCTCTTGGGATGATTTTATTTTACTTTTTCGGTACTGGGGAACTCAGCACCTCAAACATGCTAGGCAAATGCTCTACTACTGAGCTGCACCCTTACCCCCTTTTTATTTTCCATTTTGAGATACAGAGTCTCACTAAGTTGCACAGGCTGCCTCTGGCCTCAAACTGGTGATCCTCCTTGAGGTCTCCTCATGAGTCACTGGAATTATAGACATGTACCAGGGTGCCCAGCTGTGAGATGACTTTTAATGTGCAATAATGAAGGTTTTTAAGAAATTAGATATGAACTGTGAACAATGTAGCTGAAAGTATTTGTCATTATAAACTTCTCATCATTTAAGCAAAACACAAACAAGATCTTCCAAAGCCATCTTCTCATCCCTCTGCCTTGCTTCCTGCAGTCAGACTCCATCACTACACCATTCTTTCCATGCTTCTAGAGACCTTGAGTTCATTCTTGCCTGGCACTTACTGTTGCCTCCACCTGGAACTTTTTATCCCCAGCTAGTCATATATAATAGGCACCTCATCACTCAAGTCTCATCTCAAATACTGAATTACATTTCCTGAATCAACACTCCCTCCCCACTAAGTCACTTCCTACTCTTAAACTCGATTTCCTTTAAGTCGTAATCAGATTTGTTTTACTTGTTGATTGGTTTGTCATCGCTACTACTTTCTGTTCTTTCTCCATGAGAATAGAGGCCTGATGTGTCATGTGTATCACTAGAATAGTATTTAGAATATTGCAAATATATAATAAATATTTGCTGAGTAAATAAATAGGTGATAGAGTTTAATGAGCAATGAGCTCAAAAAGATATTATTGAAGTTAGGTCATCCTAAATGTCTTTATGGGGAAAGGAAAATAAATTAGTGAGAATGAGGTTAAATATGCAAAACAAGCTATAGTGCAAAGAAAAAGAGTGACAAGGAAGAGGAGAGAAAGAGAAGTAACTGATGAAGTGCGATCTTGAAAAAGTTCTTGGCATTTGAAATCCCTATGTGTTTCCTGTTTATAAATAGCAAAGGTTCAAGATTTTTCTTAACGTGTTAACAATTAAAAATTTTTCATAGTGATACCATAGTTTGGCTTAATGTAATTTACTAAAATGCTTTCTCTTCTTTGTAGAAAGATGTTATTTGCTTAAATTTGGAGACACTTCAGGTTATATTTCCTTTCCCTTGGTCTTGTCATTTTCGGGTGGGATCTTCTTATTCTGTCCTTTGTGGAATTTTAACATATATCTGCAGGTTAAGATGTTTTGTAAATCATATAAACTTTATTGTATGTCTCCAGCCATTCATTTATGGGCCTTGATTGTTTTCCAAGTCATCAATAAAATATGTTTGAGAGTCAGGTCAGCTCAGAGTGTGTTGTTCTTCAGTTAGATGGCAAGTCATTTTTCTAGTTAAGGTTAGTCTTGGGATCCATTTGCTAGCAGCTTTTCAAGCTCATTTACATTCTTGGTTAATGATTTAGCCTCCAGTTTTTAAATGAAAATAGAGACATATTCTCCAGTTAGTAGAAGTGTCTAGTAACTTAGCTGCTTCTGATGTCTGCTGAAGGGGTTCATGGTATAGATTTTTGCCATTCACTGAGTCATATCAGGGCATAAAAGTAGCAGATCCTTTCTTTACAGTGTTCCTTAACACTCCTCCAGCCATCATGGAATAATGCCTTCATTTTTTTAGTTAAAAGGAAATACACATTTTTCATTCTTTTAACCCAAAGAGCAATATTCCTTTTTCATCATGTCAGACTTCCTGGTTGGCTAGGAGATTAGTGTCTGTGGTAGATGGCCTTAGCCAGAATATTTAGAAGAAATCATTTCCCCCATATTGTATTCCTAAGTAATGACAAATTTTTATTACAGATTTGGAGAATTAGGGAATGCCCAGGACTGACAATGTTATGTGGAAATGGGCCTTTTCCCTACATGAGTGTTGATTATAAATTATTGCAAACATTTCTTGAGAGTTATTTAGCAGTTCATATCAATAGCCTTTAAGGTTCAATATCCTTTGAACACAGTGATTGTAAATATAGGAATTGATGCAAGAGAAGCAATCAGAGAGATGTGTAAATGTTGATGCATGAAAAGTACCTTTCTCATAGGATTGTCAGGAGGTTTGAAGTATATGTCATATATCAATAACTTGTTGTTAGGAGCTGTGGAGTCAGATCTGACTCATAGTGACCCTCAGAAGATTTTTAATGACTGATTATTTCAGGATTGTTTCAGGAGTAGACTGCCACATCCTTCTCCCATTTTTGCAGAGCTAGTGATTGAACCCAGGTCCTCAGAAAGTGTGGAGTAGCACTCTACCAACTGAGCTAAACGTCAGCCCCATGTCAATATCTTAGAAGGACGAATATAACAAGCATCATAATGTGTTATTTCTATTAGTTAATCAAAAAGTACTTATTAATTGACATTGTTCTACCTGTGATATGGAGATGTAGTAGTCACTTATTGGCAATATAATGCCAAATACATGGTTTTGGCTTTATTTATTACATACTTTTTTTGTTAGCACTACACTAAGCAACTTACCAGTATTAACTTATGTGTTGAAAACAGATAATTTGTTTATTAAATAAAATTTGACACTACTTTTTGCCAGGGTAAAATAGACTAACATGATAGCCCTTACCAAGTATCTATAGGCAATTACAGTGTGTCCTTGAGATGAAAGTATTATTGTCATCCCAAATCACAGAATCAAAGAAGCTAGGGAACTTGCCCAAGTTTATACAACTGATTGAAAAAGACGAGAGAATATGTACCCAAGTCTTTCTAACCTCAAGCTGTGTTAACTTCATCATTCTAAAAGCTCTGAAGGAGTTAGAGTGTGGTGCAGCCCAAGAATTTATTCTCTTAGAAAGTTCTCAAGATTCTTTTAATAGGCTTAGTTTCAGAACTAGTGCTATGGGTATGTACTTCTCAAACTTTCATGCTCACTGATACTGTCAGCGTGGGCTGGTGCCCGGGAACCTGAATTTCTTACACCTCTTAGATGTTGGAGATGTTGCTAGTCAGTCACATTTTGAGTAGCCAGGCTATTATATAATTTATGGAAATATATGGTCTTGGCATTTATCCCAAAGAAATGCTTTACTATAGGGAAAAGGTAGATACTAATCATGTGATGGGCTAAAAACCTTCTGGATATTCATTTTGTTAGGACTTGTCATCCTCATGAGCTTGGTCATGTAGGTACATTTTACTATAAGTCCAGAAGTTCCCTAATTAGGGTCAGTGAGTTTTGAAGGGCATTTATGTTCTCAAAGAGCAGTTCATATTTAGTGTTCTCTAGTTGATGAAACCTCCTACATTCTATCAGCTTGTCATGCTATGGGGGCTTACATGTTGCTGGAATTCTAAAAGTTATGACACTGGTGTTTCAGATACCAATAGAGCCACCCATGGTGGTCAGGTTTCAGCTGAGCTTCCAGATTAAGAAAGGCTAAGGAGAAGGACCTGGCAGCCCACTCTCAATTAGCCATTGAAAAGCCTATGAATAGCAGAGAAATACTGTCAGATATAGTGCCAGAAAATGTGTCCCCCAGGTTGGAAGGCACTCAAAAAATGCTAGGAACAGTAGTCTCCTCAAAGTAGAGTCAACCTTAATGATGGGAATGGAGTAAATCCCCTAGGACCTCCATTTGCTAATGTAATGTGACTCAAAATAAGATGGAACTTCTGTAAATATGCATTAATAACTGGAACGTGAAATATACCTAGTATGAATCTAGGAAAATTAGAAATTATCAAAAGTGAAATGCAGTGCATAAACATGACATTTTAGCATATGTTAGCAAAAGTGGAGTAGCACATGCCATTTTGAATCAGATAATCACATGGTTTCCTACACCAGGAATGACAATGTAAAGAGAAATGGGTTTCATTTGTTATCAAAAAAGACATCTCAAGATCTGTCCTGAAGTACTATGCTGTCAGTGACAGAATAATATCCCTACACCTACAAGGAAGACCAGTCTACAGCCATACCTCCCTAGCATCTTATCTCCTCAGATCTCAGAAGCTAAGCAGGGCTGACCCTAGTTAGGACTTGGATGGGAGATTGCCTAGGAATACTAGGTAGTGTAGGTTTGGGAGAAGGACCTGGTAGCCCACTCCTGAAATAATCAGCCACTAAAATACCCTGTGAGTAGCAGAGAAGCACAGACAGAGAAGCCAGGAATGTCAGAGTGTCAGATAGTGTTTTGTTCTGTTGTACATAGAGTCACTATGAGTTGGACTCAACTTGGTGGCACCTGACGACAACAACAACAACAACAACAAGGAAGCCCAGTTAATATGATTGTTATTCAAATTTAACACCCACCACTAAGGCCACAAATGAAGAAGCAGAATATTTTTTCTAGGTTCTGCAAGTCTGAAATTGATTGAACAGGCATCAGGATGCACTGATAATTACTGGTCCCTGCAATGCAAAAGTTAGAAACAAAGAAGGCTCAGTATTTAGAAAATATGGCCTTGGTGACAGAAATGATCCTGGCGATCACATGATACAATTTTGTAAGACCAACAACTTTTTCATTGCAAATACATTTGTGTGGTTCACAATGACTCACGGATAACATTATGAAGAATGGGAATACCAGAGCACTTAATTGTACTCATGAGGAATCTGGACATAGACCAGGAGGGAGTTGTTTGAACAGAACAAAGAAACACCACCTGGTTTAAAGTCAAGAAAGGTGTGTGCCAGTGCTGTATCCTTTCAACATACCTCTTCGGTCTCTATGCTGAGCAGATAATCCAAGAACTTGGCATCAAGAGTGGCGGAAGATTCATTAACAACCTATGTTATACAGATCACACAACTTTGCTTGCTTAAACTAAAGAGGATTTGAAACATTTACTGATGCAGCTCAAAGAACACAGCCTTCAGTATGGATTGCATCTCAACATCAACAAAACAAAAATCTTTACAACTGGATCAGTAAGCAGATTTCTCAATGGAGAAAAGATTGAAATTGTCCAAAATTTTGTTTTGTGCTCAACATACATTGTATATTCATAACTCTAACTCACAACTATTCTAATCTGTATCTGATTTTGTAGCCTTCTAAAACTGTTGAAATTATACTTTCACCATATCTCTTCAATTTATATGCTGAGCAAATAATCCAAGAAGCTAGACTTTATGAGGAAGAATGCACATCAGGATTGGAGGAAGACTCACTCATTAACAACCTGCATTATGCAAATGACACAACTTTCCTTGCTAAAAGTGAAGAGGATTTAAAATATTTACTGACGAAGATCAAAGAACATAGCCTTCAGTATGGATTGCTACTAAACATCAACAAAACAAAAATCCTTACAACAGTCATTATGCAACTTCACAATAAATGCAAAAAAGATTGAGGTTGTCCATGATTTTGCTTTACTTGGTTCTACAATCAACAGCCATGGAAACAGCAGTTGAGAAATCAAAAGACACATTGCACTGGGAAAACATGTTGCAAAAAAACTCTTTAAACTGTTGAAAAGTAAAGATGTCACACTGAAGACTTAGGTGCACCTGACTCATGCCATGATATTTTCAGTCACTTCATACAGTTGTGAAAGCTGAACATTAAATAAGGGAGCCAGAAGAAGAATAGATGCTTTTGAATTATGGTGCTGACATAAATATTAAATATACCATAGGCTGTCAAAAGAGCTAACAGATTCCTCCCAGAAGTACAACCAGAGTGCTCTTTGGAAGCAAGAATATCTAGACTGCATCTTGCCAATTTTGGACATACCGGGAATGACTAATCCCTGGTGAAAGACATCATATTTGGGAGAGTGGCAGATCAATGAAAAAAAGGAAGACCTTCACTGGGTGTGGTGCCGCATGCCTGTAATCCCAGCGACTGGGGAGGCAAAGGCAGGAGGATCTCATGTTTGAGACCAGAGGTAGTCTGTGTAATTTAGTGAGACCTTGTCTCAAAAGGTTAAAAAAAAAAAAGGGAGTTGGGGGTGCAGCTCAGTGGTGCAGCACTTGCAAAGAATACAAGCACAAGGCCCTGGATTCAATCCCCGGTACCACACACACACACACACACACACACACACACACACACACACAAAAAAAAAGAAGACCCTCAGCTAGATGGATTGACACAGAGTCTGCAACAATGGACTCAAACATAAAAAAAATCATGTGCATGGCACAGTCTCTGGGAGAGTTTCATTCTGTCGTACATAGTGTTACTGTGACTCCAAGCCAACTCAACAGCACCTAACCACTATACCAACATTAGGCCAGGACATCCACTAAGGTTCAGAGCACGTTTGAATAGGGCGCTTGACCTACTGGATTTGCTTGGCATCTCTGAAAGGTGAGGGCTGGGTCTATATGATCTCTTAGGTCTTTTTCTACCCAGATGTTTTGGAGTTTGCTTTTCTTTTTTGGAACAAGTTTTGAAGCATTTGGTAGTTGAGCACTGTAGTTGAGCATTAGCATGACATTTAAAGCAAGCCAGGAAGAAACCTGATCTACACTGAATGGTGTTATTGTCATCTTCTGTTGTTAATGGTTTGGAAATTTTACATTTTGGAGACATTTACTTTTGTGACCATTGAACCTTATTCCACTACGAGGCAGGTGGCCTATAAATCCCTATCGGAAAATGACTGATGAAATCACTGAGTCACAAAATTGAACGTGGATGATAGGGACCTTTCCATTACCTTCTTTCTTTTTAGTAAATTTTGAAGATGAATTTCAAAAACTAATGAGATGCTACTAGCTGGTTGAGAATCATGAGAGACAGAGATGTACAGGCAGTATATAGGAAGTAGAGAGAGGGAGGGCAGAAATAGGTAATGTGAGGAAGGTAGAAAGAGTATAACTTTCATGGCTAAAAATACCAGAGACTCATTTACTACCAAGATTCATGTTTTCAGTTCAAAATAGAGCAAGTTATTACTGGGGAATACCAAGAAAAAAGGAAGTGATTAGAAATACAAGACCTTTAATTGAACAGATAGTTCTCAAAATAAGAAATACACATGGTCAATCAACACCTGAAAAAAACGGTCAATATACCTAGCCTTTAGGAAAATGAAATCAAAACTACATTGAGATTCCATCTCACACCAATAAGAATGGCCAAGATTAACAAAACAAACAACAATCCTAGCAAAGATTTGGAGTAAAAGGAACGCTTTACCCTGCTGGTGGGACTATAAATTAGTTTAGTCACTATTGAAATCAGTATGGAGGTACCTTAGACAACTAAAAATAGGAACTACCATATATTCTAGCTGTATCACTTCCAGGAACATACTCAAAGGAAAATAAGTCTTCATACAACAGGGACATCTGTACCTCCATATTTAATGCAGCACTCTTCACAATTGTGATGGTATGGAATTAATCCAAATTTCCATTAACAGAGGATTGGATTTTTAAAATGTGGTATATATACACATATTATTCAGCAGTAAAAAGAATGAAGTTATGTCATTTGTAGCAAAGTAGATAGCACTAGAGAGCATCATTTTAAGCAAAATAACCCATACTCAAAAAGAGAAATACCACATGTCTCTCTCATATGCAGGAGCTAAATCTACCTTAAAGGAAAAAAAATACAATCCACCTTAAAGGGAAAAAAATTATATATATATATATATATATATATATATATATATATATATATATATATATATAAATTTATAATCATACCTATCTATGATTGGAAAATACAAATAGATCCCATATTAGGTAGGAGGGGACTAGGAGAAAGGAGTGGATGATGTAGATGGGAGAAGAGGAAAGAGAACCTAGTAGGGTAAAAAGGGAGAGAAAAAATGCAAAATACAGGATGCAGCTCTATATACAAAAAAAATCGTAGTATAACCCATGGTTGCAAACAGCTGCCATTACATGTTAATCAAAATTTTCACTATTGTTTATTTGTTCTATAAAATGTGTAAGGAGATGGAAGTGTGAATAATCCTCATTTGGTAATTACATAATAGATATAGGAATTGGATTATTATTCTATATCCCATCACTATGTATATCTGAGATACTAATAAAAATTAAAAAGAAGTATAGAACTTTATTTTTCATTAATAGGCTTTTGTTTGTTTATAAAGGGAGATATACATGACTCCATTTTTGGAGTGAACTAAACACTTTATATTCCTTTCACGACTAACACCCCCTAATAAATCTAAGGGTCTAAAGTATCATCTGATTTTCCTAACATAGTCTTGATTATTTGGATTCCAAAAACCATCATCTCCATATTTGTGAGAAGCAGTTTCCTGGAGATGATTTTCCCCTGAAAATTCAACAGAATACTGGTATATCCAACTTTCTTTTTTGGCAGAAAAGATTGAGCAATTTTACTTTAGCCTAAAATAAAATTGCTTTTTGCCATTTTCATGTGAGAAAAAGGTATTTAATATTTATCTCAGTCTTGCAGACCGTTTTAGATCTTGGAGAAGCATTCATCTTCCCATTGCACTATCTTGATTCTTACACATTTCCACACTTCTGTCCTTTTTGTAGTTCCTGGAATATTTTTCTTCTCCACTGAACTTAAATCTTGGGGAAATAGGTCTGCTAGCTGTGGAGAATATTCCCACAATTAAGCAAGTGGGATTATTAGGTTTTGATAGAGTTGAAAATATTAGTATTTTGCATGGCTGCATCATATGGCAGACAGTGAGATGTGCTTTATGTACAGCATCATCTCCTATTTTCAGATGAGATGTCTGAGGGTGAGAAATTCAGTTGCAGAAGGTCAGGAAGTAAGTGGCAGAGCTGAGACTCCCGTGGGTGCTTTGAACTCTGGCCCTCCCTCTTCCTGATTTCTCCCAAAAAAGGGTAGAGAAGTTACATGGATAATCAAAGGAGAAACATCAGAGGGCAGTCAACATTGTAAATTGTTGGCAGACTAGTCTAGAAGAAGTATATGTGTTTATCAACAAAACTGATACTTATAAAAGGGGGAAATGTGGATCAGGGTAGCCTGCACATAGAGGGAAAACTAGAAAGAAGTAAATCCAAAATACAACCTTAGGAACTAACTTAATGGATGAATGGGTAGCAGAATTTGGAATTGATGCTCTCTCTCTCAAAAAGCATCAAGAGAAAACAGAGACCAGAGGAATTTTGCCCTAGAGGCTTGAAAGGGATCACAGTCCTTGGTAATTTGTTATAGTATTCCCTGGAAATTGGTATATAGCCCTATGCTTAGACCTTTATCAAAACTCTAACAATTATTAGATTAAAAACTATAACATCATATGGTGAACAGGACTCTTATTGCCATTGGACTTTTCTTTGCAGGAATTTCAGAATGCAAGAAGGCAGAACAGTAATAGTTTAAAAGTATTGCTTGGCACAGGCAAACCTTGAGCATAGGATGTTATTACTGATTACTTACTTAAATGGGAGGGTAGAATAAGAATATCCTGTATAAAACCTCACAGTTTGCCACATATAGACCTGTTCTGAATGTAATTTTGGAGAAGGTATTCTAGTGAAAAGAAACAAATCAAAGGTATCCAGAAGGAAGAGTAAAATGTGGGAAATAAATGCCAGTAGAGAATTTAGTGATTTTTGTATAAATAAGCAATAATGATTTCTGCTTCTAGGAGTGTGATGCAGTAGATAATCAGAAAATTCTCCACTAAAAATAATTTTAAATACTGTGTAAAGTATATGAATATTCACTGAAAGACAGAGCTGAGCTTTGAAGAAAGATGAGCTAATAACCAAATAAGAAGCTAAGATTTAAATAGAGGCAAAGGTGCTGGAGACCAAAGCTTCTCAGCATGAGGGGGATGCCCATAGTTGCTCTGAACAAAATACTTCAAAATAGAATCACCACAGTCAGCTGTGGTGATTTTAAAAAGCATATAAATAATTATTTGAAATTATAATCCAATATTATTTGACCATGTCAAATGTCAGAGAATGAGGAAGATAGAGTATGATAGCTGGAAAAGATCAGAGATGGTAAGAATATTTTAAGAACACAGATATTGATGGGAAAACTGAACATTAGTATAAATAATAATAATGGTTATTGAAACAAAGTTAGAGACTATAATTTTCATACCCATGAAAAAGCTGACTTAATTGAAAGTCAAGAAGGACAAGAAAAAGCAAAACAAACAGCTAAAATAAGATATTTGAAATAAACTCAGAAAATGAGTGAATAAATGTATAGCAGTTAAATTTAGGCTAATTCCCTAAAGGATGAAAAGCAAGACGATACGATATACTTATAAAAAAACATTTAAAAGTATACAAGTTGAAGGTCAGGTTATGAAAAAAGTCATATTTGTCAAATACAAACAAACAAATAAAAGGAATAGTAAGGTCAAAGGATTACATAAAACCAGCAGGAACATATGCACATGTAATAATAAAGCTCTGTGATATAGAAAACAATGATTTGTGGCATTTGCCATTGATTTAGCAACTTCAGTTAGAAATTTAACACAGCCCTTACAGAAATGGATGAAGCAATGAAACACACAGTAAGCAGAGATAGAAATTTATAAAACAACAAATTTGATCTTTGTTATAAAATGGACTCATCCAAACTGGAACATATTTTATTTTGCAGGCTAGATGGGTTAAGAACAAGATTTATTTTCTAATCACTCAGGAAGGAAGACTCCGATTCTAACAAATCAACAGTATAAAGGCTCTTCTAATTACAGTGCTAAAAAGTAGGCATAATTAACAAAAAGAAAGCAGAAACATGACATATATCTGGAAATGAAAAGGCATACTATGAAATAACCCTCAGGTTAAATATGAAAAGACAAGAATAGCAAAACTTTAGAGCTGAGTAATAATAAAAGCATAGTAGGTGAAGGATAAAGAATAATTGAATATTTTGAAGACAATATATAGCTTTTGTTCCTCAAGAGAAAAACAAAAGCTCAAAAACCACATAAACTAAATATTTGACTGACTTAAGTAAAACTACAACATAGTGTATTTAAAGAAGCAGAGAAGGATAGAGAGTTAGAGGAAGGAAATGAAAGTTTAGAAAAATCCATATTGAAATTGAAATAAAATTAACTGATAAAAGCCAAAGTACCAAAGTTGATTCTTAGAAAAATTTAATAGGTTAGATATAAATCTTGAATGACAGGTGAAGAAGAAATTCATACATTATGATAAACAAAATAAAAATTATTTAAAAGAAATAATTACAGATTATATATTTAATCTATTAAAAAGAATATAAATTTTACCAGTAAAATTCAAAATTTATGTGCAACGGATATATGGACAAGAAATTGTTGCAAGAAAATAACACTTAAGTAAATCAGAAAATATTATATAAATTATAATGATTATCAGAACTTAGTCTTCCCTGCAATTGGTAAAGGGGCACAGTGTGACAAGTGAGTTCTGTATAACTCTGTAGGAACAGAAAACACTTGTTTATGAAACTTCTTTTAGGCTAAATTTTTAAAAACTTGTTAAGTTTGATCTTAACAAAATTTAGGTTAAAAAATATTGGCCACCTTTATTTGTGACATTGAGGAACACTAAAAAATCAAATCTGGCTATGTATTAAAAAATAATAGGTTGTCAAGGCATCAGACACAGAGATGCAGAAAGCATAGCAACTTGCAATATGATAAAATTATGTTCTAAATGGATTTTTTTGAAAATATAAGTAAATTATAAATAAATATAATTAAAGATGTAAAATATGAATAATGACTAAGACTGGGATTTCTAAGTCCTCATGCAACTTTCCTACTTAGGTTTTTTATATTACGTTTTAAAAAGAGACCCTTAGATCTAGAAAGAATTTAGAAGAAAGTTTTAAAAAATACTTAACCAAAAGAAGCAACCTTAAAAAAAAATCATGTAGATTTAATTATTATGGATTTCTAATTTCCACAATACTGATAGACATTTTATGTAAACAATAAACCTGTGACAATGTAAATAATAATAATAATGATTATATGGTGTGCATTCTCTGTGCTGAGAGCCACTGTGGTTCTTATTTCTCCTTAGGAGCTTTCAATGTGAATGACAATTGGAATTTAGTTTGAATCTAAAATGTCCCCTAAAAATCGTGTCTTTCCATGTTTGGTCCCCAGAGGGTGGCTCTGTCTTGGGAGACTATGGAACTTTGGGAGGTGGGCTCAACTTGCAGGGGTGGGCCACTGGGGATGGGCTTGTGGAGGTTTTTCTTGGACTCCTGCTTCTGGTTAGCACTCTGTTCTCCTAACTCCCCGTGATGTGAGATCCTTTGCCACAGGCCCTGCCACCTGTCCCGCTGCCATGCCTGCTGAAATCCTGTAAACCATGAGCCCTAGTAAATCATCCCTTCCATAAATTTGTTTCTGTCAGGTATTGTGCCACCAGCTGACTAACACAAAAACCAAAAATGACTTTTAAAAAGCTTAAAATTTTTATACACCTCATTTTGCAAATCCTGGAAGCAATTTCTCTCACAAAAATATTGTAGCATTCTATCCGGGGTGGAATTTACAGAAGTAGCATGAATAATCCAAGAAAAATACCAATTCATTTCATCACTAGTGGTACACATTGAGGAGATGAGTAAAAAGAAGGAAAAGGAAAGAGTCAAAGGCTTATGCTGATGATTATACATTGAGTTAAAAAGATTAGCTTGTGAGTGAGCTTCTCACAGCACATAGGCTGACACCTAATGGGCTATCAACTGTAGCACATTTTCCTGTAAAAAGCTAAAACAATCTGGGATTGGTGAGCAAAAAGAAAGTAAATATAATGCATTGTTGTTGTTGTTGTTGTTAGGTGCCTTCGAGTTGGTATCTGACTCGTATCGACCCTCTGTACAACAGGGGAAACACTATTGTCAGTGCTTCTCTGCTGTTCATAGGGTTTTCAATGGCAGATTGATTTTTGGGAGGGGGTTGCTGGGTCCTTCTCCCAAGCCTGCAGCATCTGGTGTTCCCAGGCCGTCTCCCATCCAGGTACTAACCAGGCCTGACCCTGCTTAGTTTCCAAGATCAGACGGGATCGGATACCACAGGGCTATGGCTGCAGGCTAATATAATGCATTAGTAGGAATTAACCCAATTGCCAGAGAAGGATCGTAGAGATACCACTTTATATTTTCAAACTCAGTGGGGAGTTTGATTTTGCGGTCTTTACCCACACAGCCCATAGGCTGCAAATTCTTCTACCACTACCTTGTGTTGAGGGTTGAGTTTTTTTGCAGAAAATTTTTCTCCAGGTCTGCTATTCCCTTTGCTTTAGGTTGTCTCTGTGTTGGGTCTCAATGAGCATCTCTCTCCATCTTTGTGTAATCACCAGTAGAGGTTTGTACTAAGTGGATGTGAGTTGAGGAGTTAATTCTCTTATTAAATCCCAGCTTTAGGCTAGCATTTATCCCTGGAAATTCAGGATGTGGCTTTCTCAGTGTGCTTGAGGCTTTCTCTTTTTCTAGTTCGGGGTTTACAACTCTGTCTGCCTTCTCCTTATGAATAAACTTGTTGATTTTCCCCCTAGTTCCTTTCCCCAAGTGTGATGTACCTTTCCAAGTGATAAACCACAAACTCTTAGAACCCTATTTAAGTAAATATTTCAAACACTATTATTTAGCTTGTAAATACATTAACTGAAATTTTATTGTAACCCCCTTTATCTCTCTATTTAGTCCTGATTTTGTATTTTATAATATTAAGATTAAAAAAATACAGATTGTGACTGAGTTAATCATAAAAGTGAAAGCATGGTTCAATATATCTTTTTCAAAATATACTAATTAAATTTATGATATTCATAGCAAAGAACAAGCAAATGTATCATCAATGATCTAGAATATATATTTAATAGAATTGTTTATTTTTTAAAAATAGAATCAATCCTTCACAAACTTAGAAGTATTTTTTTCCTTCCTGATATGAAGGCTTTCTACTAAAAACCTATACAAGATGTTACTTTTACAGGAAAAACAAAAGATTAAACTCATTGCTTTTAAAGTTGGGAACAAGACAAAGATGCCTGCATTACTCTTCGATCTCAACGTATTGTAAGAGAACTGACGAATGAAGTAAGACAAACAAAGAAACAAAAAGTAGGAGAATTGAAATGAGAGAGAGAGTTGTCATTATTTCTAAAAGAAATCATTTATATAGGACATCAAAGAGAATTAGCAGGAACTATTAGCAGCAATGCAAGAGTTCAGCCTGGTTGCCAGCTATAAAAGCAACATATAAAAATCAATAGCTTTCCTCTGTTTGGGGAGTAACCAATTATAAACTATGACAATAATAAGATACCATTTATAATAGTGACATAAACTAAAGCTATCTAGGATAAATCTAAGATAGAATGCATAAAACATATAAGGGAAATTTAAAACTCCATTACAACAGTTTTATTATGGCATAAAAAACATAAATGCACTATTCATAAATGGCTTCATTGAGTATTGTGAAGATGTCACATTTTCCCTCTATTAAAATTTAAGTCCAATCCAATCCGCTTCTGAGCAGGATTTTTTTAAAGAGGCAGAATGGTGTATAAATTTATATAGGAGTGTAAGTAAAGAAAAAGAGACCCTTTCTTTATAAGGCATTTTAACAAATATATAATAGGAGAGTTGGCAAGCTGTAGCCCACGAGCCAAATCTAGGCTTTGCCCATTTTGGTAAGTAAAGGTTTTTTGGACCTACCATATCCATTCATTTACCTATTGTTTATGACTACTTTCATGTTGCTATGACAGAGTTGAGTAGTTGTGTGAGAAATTCTGTAGCCTGCTACATCTGGCACTTACCAGAAACAAATTTACCATCCTCTGTTCAGAATAAAACAGAGTCCAGATTCATTCCTATATACATATGGGAACTTGGTGTAATCATTCCTAGGAATTGGTGTGAAGAAAATTGGCTCATAAAAGAAGAAAAATAAACCTATTTTTGTAGTTCATAGTATAAACAAAGCTCCAAGTGGAATAAATACCTGTTAAAAGTAAAAATATACAGCTGATAACGGAAAATATAGAAATATATTTTTGCAACCTTATGGTAGAGAAAGACTTTTTACACAAGAATCATGTAAAACTGAAAAAGAAAGTTGATGCCAGGCGTGGTGGCGCATGCCTGTAATCCCAGCAGCTTTGGAGGAGGAGGCAGGAGGATTGCAAGTTTGAGACCAGAGGCAGTCTGCAAGGATAGTAATCACAGTGTTTTTTGTGGTTAAAGATTATAGTCATGCTACATGGTGAGCACTACAGGGATGGGCAAGAACATTGTGGTGGAATACAGCGAGAAGTGATAAGAGTCAAGAGTTACAGCAGCAATAATGAGTTTCTGAAAGAATGTTGAGAGAAAACAGAAGGATGAGATTTAAAACACAGTATGTGAAAATTTAAAAATCATATATAAGAGCCTCCTATATTTTTGACATGTGGAACATATGTACACAAGCATATAAAGAGGATTCTAAAAACATTAGTTATGAAAAAGTGAATTTCAACTCAGGCATAGTGGCATATACCTGGAATCCCAGTGACTCAGGAGGTGGAGGCAGGAGGATCATTAGTTTGAGGCCAGAGGCAGCCTGTGTGACGTAAGGAGACCCTGACTTAAAAAAAAAAGCAAATCCTTGAGTTGGGTGAGGGGATGACCTAGGGCATAGAGAATGAAGGGGAAAGTGATACTAAAAGAACAATGAAACCAAAAGTAGAGCCTATCATGGGCTCATGATAGTAGCTCACCACCTTATATCCTTTCCTTAAATCCCTTAAAGAGAAACATACTCCAGTGACATTATTCCTTCCAGGTGCTCAATGTCATCAGGTGTGGGTCTCTCTGTGTCTTGTTGTTGTTAGGTGCTGTTGATCGTATCCAATTCATAGTGACCCTTATATGGTTTTCAATGGCTGATTGTCTCAGGATTGCCATGGGAGTGGAATGCCACGTCCTTCTCCCATGTTTGCAGTTCTGGGAATTGAACTTGGGACCTCAGAGACTGCAGAGCGGCACTCTACCAACTGAGCTAAATCCCAGCACCTCTGTGTATTAGCCTATTAGCTATAATGTGTTTTTAAGGACATCTCTAGCTGTTTCACTTCAATACTCTAACAGTTTGCCTATTCATCTGAAAGAAAGGGCTGGTTTTAGTATTAGCAGTATCAGCTGGAGGATATTTTTGTCTTTGATTGGCTCATTTTGTGTGCTGTGTCTACTCCTGAATGAGTGATGTACCGTAAGACTGAGAGTACCTGGGTCACTTGCCCATCCCTAGAAGCAGGCAATAGGAAGAGCTCCACACATGGTGGAGTATTACCCAAAGAAAAATCAAAGTGATTTACCTAGAACTATAGGAAGTGAGTGCTGAGCAGGCTAAGAACCCCAAAGAACCACTGGTGGTTTGAACCAGTATTACCCATTGATATGATTTTCTATGTTTATTTTAAAATAAACTGGAATAAGTAAGGAATGGTCAATTCTAAATTTTGGAAGCACTGCCACTTTCATGATACTTGTTTTATGTGACCACAAGGAATAAATCCATCACAAATTGATGGTCTTGGTATAAGAGTGACTATGTTATTGGTGGAGATGACTATTTTAAGAGGAATAGATAATGAACTACCATCACTGGGCATATTTAAGCATATGTCAGGCAGTCACTTGTCAGGGATTCTGTAGGAAAGGGTCCAAGGATTACAAGGTAAGTTGGGTTTGATCAGTGATTCTGAATTACTAGGACAACTCCTTAAGCCACAAATTGCTGGGTCCTTCTCCCAGAGTTTTGTGTGCAGTAGGTCTAGGGTGGGGCCTGAAAATGCACATTTCTAGTAGGTTCCCAGGTGAAGCTAATGCTGCTGGACAAGGACCCATACCTTTGGTTAGATAATTTTTGACATTCTTACTGACTTTTCATTTTCTAAGATAGTTATAAACATTCTGAAAACCAGCATCTGTGTCATTGAGATGAATCTTCCCATCTTTTATCTTTAGCACCTGAAATGTGTCAAGTTCTGGTTCTATGAGTGCATCTATGTGTGTGTGTGTGTGTGTGTGTGTGTGTGTGTGTGTGTGTGTGTGTGTGTTAGGTGCTGCTGTGTAGTTTCTGACTCATAGCAAACCTCATAGGTTTTTCGATGTTTTGGGTTTGTTTTGTGAGTAGATTGCCACATCCTTCCATTTTTGCAGCACTGGAGATCAAACCCAGGACCTCAGGGACCACAAAGCGGCACTCTACTAACTGACCTTGCGAGCATCTATAGTAGATGATGTTTACATAGCTCTCTCTGTCTTGTGTCACTAAAAACATTATTTAAAGGTTGAACCCAGGCCCTTGTTCACATTAGACAAGTGCTCTACCACTGAGCTAACTCTCAGCCTCTTTTTTATTTTGAGATAGGAGCTCACCAAATTGCATAGGCTCCTTGTGCCCTTTGTTGCATGATCTTCCTGCCTCAGTCTCCTGAGTTGCTGGGATTACAGGCGTGTGCCATGGCACCTGGCCCACTGAGACCATTTGACTCATTAAATGATCATGCATTCATTGATGTACTTTGTAAAAAGCCATCCATTTTCTGATTTCATCTCTTTGTGTAATCCTGTTCTGCTTTTCCATAGGTTGGTCTATGTTCAACAGTTCTATACGTTATTCCTGAATTACAAAAATGAAGTACTGTCCCAGAAAGGGTGGACCTTTGTCATTTAGAAAGTAACTTTGACATATATAGGTATCACCTAATGGAAAAAATCATCATTCCTTGGTGCTGGGTAGGTTTGGCCCACCATGACTGGCAACTGCCAAATGCCTCTTCAGTCTTCTCTATGGGGCTGTTCCTCAAAAGAAAGACATAGACTAATTAATATACCTTGCATCTGTCTCTGTGTCAACCAGAATTGTTTTCATCTTGAACTCTATTTTGCTTTTTATTTTCTCTTTAATCTTGGTAATTATACTAAAATAGTTCTCTCAGAGTGCTTGTATGTTTTTGTAATTGTAGGCAAGGTCAGGCAGTATTTCTACTTGTGCTAAATTACTGTTGTATAAACAAAGATAAAACCATTTGAAAGAAGCATTTAAGAATTGTAAGGTTTATAGTCAATACTTAACAATGAAACATTTCAGCTGAGCACAGATGATAAAATAGATGGGTAAAATAAGTGCTTGACAAATAGGACCTTGATGATTTGAGGTGACATCCTGAAGTCACAAAGGATTTAAGAGTGAAAGGTGTTTGAGTTCTTCATGTGCACACTTCCACTTGAAAATATTGGCTTGAATCAAGGCAACATTGTAGGGAGACTAGAGTATTTTAAGAGGATTTACCTATAATTCATCTGAGTGAATATTAAAGGGGAACAGTTAAAATGTCACTCTCTTTGCAGCTAAATATCTTTAGTAATGGAATTTGCTTTCTTTAAAGTGGTACATGAAGTGTGTTTTTTTCTTCTTTGAATTTTGCAAATGTTCCTTTCTTAAATTACCTTCTCTTTTAGACTTCAACTGTGAGGCAATGTCATTCAGATTCGGCCAGCATCTCATCAAGCCCTCTGTGGTGTTTCTCAAAACGGAGCTCTCCTTCGCCCTTGTGAATAGGAAACCTGTGGTACCAGGACGTATCCTTTTAATTATGGAGAGGCAAAATACAAGCTTTTGAACCTAGCCAAGAAAATGAATATAGGATTTGCTTCCAATGTCTGCCCAAAAAGGTAAATAAGGAATCCGTCTCCCTCCCTTTTGGAATACAAGGTAAGATATTATTCACATTAATTTTGAATCCAGTTGATGGCACCAGTAATATGCTTGATCAATGTTGCAGAACTTCTGAAAAGAGTTGCTTAGCAACCATGGCTTTGGAGGTGAGTTTTTGCTTGACCTTTTCACTCCTCTAGCTGTGTAAATAAATAGGTGTTTCCAAAATTGGCCCAATGAATATCATTGGTACTTTGTATTCAGTTTATCCATTGTGAATTTTAATGGTAGTTTAGAAGTTGCATGGTGACTTTGTCCTGTGGAATTAAGGTATTTCATGAGAATTTGAGGCTGTTTCTTTACTTGTTGGAGGTCATTCAAGTTATGAATTTCTATTTAATTTATGCACGTTAATGTACTTGTAATTTTCTTATGTTGGGATCTGAAATGGCATTTTCTCTTTGGAAAAACTCTGGTTTTTAGATTATTGTCCAGTTTCAGGAGTGGAATAGGTGTTTTATTTCCATTAGAAAGAATACCGTGTGGCCAACTTCAGTCTCTTCTGCATTGGGAATTATAAAAATTGGCAAAATGCTCAGGAGAGTTTTTTTTTTAATGTTATTGAACATATCACTTGTTCACATATAGATTTTTTAGAATTTTCAGAAGTTTTTTCTTTATCTTCTTGGTTTGCCATGCAGTGGGCCACAAGGATAAGCCTACATATTTGAGGATAATAGGTATTTTCTATACTGAGACATGATTTGGCTTTGGAATGAATTTAGTAGTAATTCTGAATGAACAAATATGTTCATAGGTTTTTCAGAGTATGTTATATTTTTTTCAGTGAAAATGCTTAATTCAATGAAAGTACTTAAGAACTTTATGAATACGCTTCCTTCCTAGCTATATACCTATTATATGGTGAAGAAAATACAAACAAGAAGAACATGTACCAAAAAATAATTGTGATTCATTGAATCTAATTTTTAGCTAATTAAATTTTGTAAATTTAAAAAGTGATCAAGCAACAAGGTAGTGAATACTGTCATGTAAAATCATTCTTCATAATATTTTAAACTCTTCTTTTAACTTTATAAAAATAAAATTGAATCTAAATCATATAGGGAAATAAATTCTTCTATTAAAAAAAAGAAAAAACTGAACTAGGATGGTTTGGGAAGACTACATAAAACAAGACATTTTTTAAGTTATATACTAATTTTATATTGAGTTTGTCCAAAGGACCTTGAAGATCTTATGATAAGGGAAGATTTTGTTTCTTCATTTGATTTGGCTGCAAGTTTGTGGTATTCTTTACCTTTGGGGAATTTTTAAGCAAAATATTTATAAATTGTGTTTTAAATGCTATTTCTTCCTATGGGCCAGCTTTAGTTGACTTTTAACAAAGAAGTAAAGGAACTTGGGATGAAAATGTGAATTTAGATGAACAAATCTTCATTTCCTAGACTAAGAAAATGTGAATTTGTACAAATGCACTGATTTTTAATGGTTGATACAGGAATTCACTTTGCTTTATGATTTTTCACTCATATCTTGATAGTAACTTGATTTCTCATGGTGTTTTTAACTGTGAAAGTATAATGTTTAAAGCCTGGACAATATATGACAGAAAAGTAGAATATCTCCTTCTAGGAAAACAGTTATAGTAAATAGTGCACAATTACTGAATGATAACTAGCTTTTTTCCAAATGGCCCTCGAACAGCTATTTTGGAAGTGAATCCTTATCAGTTATCATACCTTTGAGTAAAAGAAAGCGACATGGGGAACACTTTATTAAAACTAACAAACATCAATTTGTTCAGAAATTCACAAGAAGGACTTGGTCTTCCTGAGGATGAGAATAGTGAGAGCCAGACCATTTTTGTAATTGATATACTCTGCAAGGCTATTTCACATCTACTGTGTTGAAAATACTCTAGGAGCCAGTAGATAATGTATTCAGACAATCTTTTTTATAATTTTGTGACTTTTCATTTTACTTTTCTTTTGTAAACTGTAGGTTATAGCTGTGAGAAGCAACTTAATAAGGCACACATTTGCTTGCAGAAAACTATAGACATTTGTCCTGAGATTTGGGAATTAAATCTTAGCTCCATCCAGTAACATTTCATAGAATACACAGTGAGATGTCTCAAGTGGGCTGTTTATCTTTCCCCCGTTTTCTATCTTGTCTGCCCTAGTCTAACTCTTTGGTGTGAGTCATCAAGCTTTTTGCAGCCTTCCTGACTGAGCTTCTCCAACTCAGCCTAGGCCTCATTCTAACCCACAGCTCTCACTGTATTACTCCTCGCTAGCAAACCAGTGGTGAGTCTCTGTTTTTGAAGAAAAAGTCCAAACTCCTTGGCATACTTGTTAAAGACTTTTATTGTCTTGTCTCAGTTTCTGTTCTTTCCAGCTATTTCCTAAATGTGTGTTGTATTTTCCCTTTTTCATAATTTCCCCAGCCACTCTCTACCTCGAGAATCTCCCCATTCTATTCATTTCAACTGAAGTACTGTGATAACTATCCTTCTCTCTTAGGAGACAAATACTCTATCCTCTTCATTTGTGACACTTGATTTCTTATTCACATGTTGGTTCATTCAATACTTCATTACTGAGCTCAGACTCTGTTCCAGGCACCATACCACTTATCCAAGTCTGCCTCATGTCAGAACTATATGCATTTCTGTTTGTCTTGAATCATACCATCCTCTGGGTAGGAGCTGCTTTTGCATACCTTTTTTTTAAAGCATCCTAAAAGTATTATGGTAACTGAATATAAGCACCAGGAACATTGGCACTGATATAATTAATGGAGTAGGGCAGTAAGGGTCTGCTGAAATTCTGCACTTACTGTATTACCATATTGAAAGCCAAGACTTGTCACTATTTTATTCCAGATTTTTAAGTATCATGTCTAACTTGTATTTTCCTAACTTGCCCTTCATGCTTTATTAGTTACAACTCTGTTTACAGTTGTGTGTAATGTGTGTGGTGAGTTAAGTCTAAAAGGAGTGAATGAATTGATGGCAGGTGGGAAAAGATGCATTTCCATTTCTTGTTAATTCATCTGTGAACATGTTTGTATTTTTTTTTCAGTACTGGGGGTTGAACCCAGGGCCTTATGCTTGCATGATTTGCAAGTGCTGGACCACTAAGCTGTACCCCCAGCCCACTTTCTTTACTTTTTTGAGACAGGGTCTTGCTAAATTACACAGACTGCCTTTGGTCTCAAACTTCCTATCTTCCTGCCTCTGCCTCCCAAGTTGCTGGGATTACAGGCATGCACCATCACACCCAGCTGACAAGTGTGTATTTTAAGGGCAGTGTATTGGTATCTTCATGTAAGATAGAATATTTTGTTTTGTATTTTTGATATATTCTTCTTATAAATGGTATTCAGGTGACCTTTGGGGAGTGTGCCATTCGTGAGACACTTGTAAATGTTATCTTTGAACTTGTGTCCTTATGAACATTTTTTTACCCCCTCTAACCCTTTTTACTTACAACTTTACTCATTGACTTTTTCATAGCTTTCAGAGTAGAAAAGGAACTATCAGGTCAGGGGCTAAAGATATGCTTTTGAAGTAAGACTTTTTGCTTCATTCTCAAGCCACTTATGTCCATCTTTGTCATCACCCAAACCAAACATGTCTGTTCCTTGCCAACAGTTTTTAAAGCTCATTGAATAGTCTTTGACCTCTGTGGTGCAACAATCTAGAAGAATATGTCAGAATGTCTTTAATCCATTAATTTATGTTACAGGAAAATGCTTTTCAGAGGTTCTTGATGAGAGAACAGAATCATTTTGGAGAGTGTATCTTCAGAATTTTGCAGAGATCATTTTATTCATGTGCATCAATGCAGCCTAGCCATTGTTTGTGGCTTAAATAAATTTGAGCCATTATGGTTAATACATCTCCTTACCTCCTCCCCTTGCATTGTGCTGTATCTACCTCTCCTCTTCAGTTGAGCATGAAAAATGAATTTGAACATGAGTGGAATCCATTTGGGAACTGGGGCTTTTATTGTAAATAAAATCATTCATTTGTTATGTCCTGTTGTTTTCAGCAGACAGTGTATTGATTTCTGGATTGCTATTCAGAATGGCATAAGGAGCTCTAATATAAGGGGAACAGGGCAATGTTTGTGGACAGCTTGAATGTGGTATGACAGAGACAAACCTTGCTGGCTGGCTATACTATATTATACAAATCATTTGTCAACAGTTTATCGAATCAGTTATTAAAAAGAGCAGATTTTTCCAAACAGGAGTTTCACATACAGAATGTTGTCATGGCCACACAGTATTAGGAGGGTTCATGGAGGACAGCCTTACCAAGAGAATTTGTGAAGAATTGGAGTAGGTAACTTAACGGACATTTCTGGGGACATATCAGAGGCAAAAAGTTTGGTACAGTGGAAACTCTGCTCTAAGATTCAGATTCCATAGATAAGAAAGAAACCCCCTCCAAATGTCTTTTAATACAAAATTTAACTTTCCAAATGAGAAATGTTAACTTTTCTGTTTTCAGATATTGCCAAATTGAACACTCCTGAAATAAATGAAAAACTAATAAAAATAGCTCCATTACTTAGCAGTGATTCTAACAGAATAGATGCTATAGATAAAAGTGCCCTTTTAGGCCTTCCGTAAAAATCAGAAATATTTGTCATTTCCTGAGTGGGTGGCAATCTTGTGAATTCTTTTAATTGTTCAGGAAACCACAGTTATTAGCGATCTGATGATCTTTCATTTCTCAAAACTGTTTCTTTTTAAACCTTCCTGTAGAATTAAAATGAGCACAAGCACTATTTTAATATCTTTACTGCTAAAGATAGAATTGTGATCTTAAAATTGCCCAGAGCACATTTTTTTTCTGCTCTGTGCATGCCTGTTGTGTATTAGCTGGCTTAAATACTCCTGTAGAGATGTTCAGAGATCATCTTTCTGTCCTTTGTCCTGAGCTGTAATGAGCAAGTTGGTTTTCTTGTGGTCATACTCTTTTTCTTTATTCGGCAGATTATTGTATTCAAAGGTATTGTGTATGTAGCAGTGCTTGTGTAGTTGGCGCTTTCCTTTTCCTCTTTCTGTGGGAAAGATTGCCAGATAAATGTGCACTTGTTCTTGAGCTACTAGAGTACACTGCTCCCAGCTAGGGCCAGCTTGCCGTGGCATTTGTCAGCAGGAACAGAGGCAGCTCTTGGATACTTTCATCATTTTCTAAGTTCACCAATATCAGTTTTCAGGGGCTAGAATATGTCACAGAGGATTCTGCCCATCTCCATTAAAAGACAAACCTTGTGTGACAGTCATCTGTCTTGACTTATCATCCAAGAAATTACTGTATAGAAAATAAATATGTTTTATCTTAAATGCCAGCTCATTAGATGATAGTGCGCTGACAGTGTGGCGGGTGATTCTAAGGTTGTGTTTGGGGTCTGTAGGCAGTAACTGTCACAAGAGCCAAAGAGAAAGAGAGGGTCCTCTTGGAAGGCCCTTCCTCTTCCAAGTTGACTTTTTGTTCCTATAGCTGCAATCTCCATTTTTGTTTTTATTACAGAAAGGACGGCAGGTTTATGGGACCTGGTACTAAGGAATTATATAGGTACTTTGTATTCTAGGAAGGTCTGAAGTTGAATGGAGAAAAATAAATATCTGGGCTTTGTAGTCATTGCCCTGGACTTTCAAGTGAAGTTGTGCTGGAAAATAGTGTATCTCAAGGATATACATACTGGTTCCTAGTCCTTATATAGGCTGTTTGCTGCCTCCTCCCCAGAGAGGGTACATGTGCATGTGGTGGCCTTGTGCACCTGGCCTGTTGCTTAGTGACTTGGTTTTGACTCTCATTCTGTGACCTTGGTCTCTTCTCCATAATAATATCTATCTCACAGCTTCAGACCCTACTGCAAGTAGAGAGGGCTGGCTTGGCCTGACCTGGTTATGCATTAGAGAAGGAGAATTTAACTGGCTTTACAATCAGAGTTTTTAGCAAGGACATTTCTCAGAATTACACAAAATCTATCAAATCTCTTTCACAAGCAGAAAAGGATAGCTTTACAATCTTTGTATCAACAACAACAACAAATCTCTATGAATCCCACTAATGTGTGTGTATATAGGGGATAAAGATACTACGAATGTTCTCTATACAGCTCTAGTGAATGGTAGGTTGGTGATTATATGTATCAAAATAAAACTTTGAATATTTCTCATATTGCTTGCTAACATGAGTATCCTGTAATGTGAAAAATTGTTCCTCATTTTTATTTCCATATGTAACTTTCTCAGATAGTTTTGAACTGTCATGATTAAAAGCTACTGAACTCTGTTCATTATATTCTAGGCATGTGTTTGACCTCCTTTCCATGCAAGTCATCTGATTGTAAGGAATAGGAAAAGGCTGGTCATGGTGTTGCCAGCCTTGCACTTATAAAAAGAACATAATTAGGAGTAATGAATGGAATAATACATCATTATTCATAAGAAATGTCACATAATTAATTCAATGCAAAATATATTCTGATTTCCATTTGGCATGAAAATAGATTTGCTAGAACCTCAGTAGGCAGTTAATGTTTATCCTATATTTTCATACACATATCAAAACTGTTAAAATCTGAGTGAAT
The DNA here is from genome assembly GCA_007922755.1 of Pedetes capensis. Classification (NCBI taxonomy): domain Eukaryota; kingdom Metazoa; phylum Chordata; class Mammalia; order Rodentia; family Pedetidae; genus Pedetes; species Pedetes capensis. Next base: position 118,970 of record VMDO01001588.1, read on the forward strand.
ATATACATAGATTTTCTAAAACATACTTAATCAAGATGGCTTTCTTCTCCTAATAGGGCCTTATGTATATCCCTCATTTATTTATTATAGATACATAATCTGTATAGATGTCCAACTCTTAGAATTAGCATAATTTATATTTATTGAAAAGTAATGATCTGATTTATTTACTTAGTCCTCATTTCCTTTCTCAAGCTAATTGACTGAAAAAATAACTATAAATTTGCAAATAGCTGTTGGGCACAAATACTAAACTGGCCTTATCCTAAGAACTCTCTGTAATTTGAGATATCTGAAAACAGTTTAGTTTTGCAATCTAAAGTATTTTCCTGGGATTTCTACTACAGGTTTTATGTATATTTCAGGAGTCTTGATTTAACTTCTTTATACTCACATTTGGGGATCAGAATATGTGTGGCCATGTCTTAGGCAGGAGAGTTATTTGTACATGTAACAATAAGCATGGCAGAGGGGAGTCATCAATGTCAATAGTAGTTCCTGGAAGCTCTCTGCTGAGCCAGACAGCCACCTGTTAGTTTCTGCATGGTGGGGAGATCTAGAGTGTCAGGAGAGAAGGCAAAGAGGGAGCAAGCAGAACAAAAAGGGTGGTAAATACAGATGTATTTCAATATTTTACTCACAGGAATGCGCATGCCATTGCAGTCTCAGTAACAACCTGGGTTGTGGAGAGATGAAGACTAATGGAGAAAGCTAACATTATAGCCTTAGGATTCAGCATGACATTTGTTCAACACCATTGATTCTACCACAGTTGTAGATTCATTGATGAATAAAAACAATATGACTCTTTTTTATTTAACTGGCCATTTTCCTTACAGTTTAGGGGAAAGCCCAGCTGACACAGAAAGGTACTGAGACAATGTCCCCTCTATCTTTTTTTCCCTTGTGTGTATTAGGGTGGCAGTGGGAAGTCTATATATACACACATATCTTATATTAAAATAATATTTTAAATGGAATTAACCAAGATATCCATCAACAAGTAGTGGATTGAAAAACACACACACATATGAAAATTACTCAGCAATAAAGAATAAAGAAATTATGTCATTTGCAGCAAAATGGATAGAACTGGAGAACATCATTTTAAGTGAGTTAATTCAGTCCCACAAAGAGAAGAACCATAGGTTCTCACTCATATGTGGGAGCTAAATCTTACTTTAAAGAGCTTATATATAGGTAGATATATAAAAATTAACAGTCATACTTATATAAGAAGGGAAAATATAAGCAGATTAGAAATAAGTGGGAGGGAATTAGCAGGTAGGAAAGGGAGGAACAAGAAGAGAAATAATATAGAAAGATAAAGAGGGAGAGGAAAATCTCAAAATACATGATGCAAGTATATGAATACATGGGAAAAATAGGCAAAAGGAAAAACAATCAATGAGAATATAACCCATGATTGTATATGATTTTTATTGCATATTAATTAAAATTCCTACCTTTTAATCATTTCTTCTCTTCTTTAGTTTATACTGTTCTGCAAAATATGCAAGATGATGTTTAAACAAAAGTGATTTGATAGTTGCAAAATGGATATAACAAGTCTGTACTTATTACTTTGTACCCCACCCACATTTATAAATAAAAGAAAAAACAAGAAAAAAGAAATCAATTAAAATAATACTTTATGAATAGAACTACATTTTTGGCATCATTGTTTTGATTTATCCTCATTGATCTATGAACAGTTTAAATGGAACTGATGAATGTCAAACCAATGGTGGCCTCAGTTCACAGGAAGCATGACTTGATCCGGGATTTTTTATTCTAGTTTGTTTATTTGATCCCCTGTCTATAGTTGTCTTCCCATATAATGTAAACCCTTATGTACTGTGAGTTTGGTGATCCCAGAGTAAAACCTGTCCCGTTAGTCTCATTTCCTGGTGTTGTATTTTTCTAAATATATACTCTGCCATTTATATTTTTCATGAACATTTTGTTATTAGTGCCTTTACTGTTTTGTCATAATCATCATTATCACCTAGCAATATGACTAACCATGGTTATTTCTGAAAGTCTATAAGGTTGAGCCTAACTACCCAGTGAAATCTATATGGAGCCAGGCTGGCAACATAATTTTCTCTGAGGTAAAATGAGCCTGGGCAGGGCTAAATTCACATGGTTCTCTAATTTTTCTCTTTTCTAATAGGTTTTGAAATGGCCGTAGTTATCAAAACATTGTTTTATCTTCAAGATTTATCTCCAAGTTAACAGTTTAGTTGAAACTAAGATTTATCTGTTGAATCCTCATACTTTAAAAGTCATGATACCTTTCCTTTCACCAAAGATGATTGCAATAATAGTTGTTAAATAAGATGTGTCAAGATAACAATAAATCAGCAGGAATTACAGTAAATTCTTTACCTAGACTGTTTTACATGCAGAAGTCTAAAATACTAGTTAGTTCCTTCTCTGTTCTGTTCAGGGACCAAATGTCTTCTAGAAGCCATTTCTCATGGAGTCATATCTGAGGTAATATAGTGGAAGCTCAGGAATGCAATAGACATTGAGTAAGATGTCATATTGTCCTCCAATAAGCAAGTAGGACCTAAACACAAAGGCTGGTAGCAGCTGTAGACATAAACTCCCATCTCTACTTTCCTGAGAGGAAGCATCAAACCAGATGTACAATGGTGAATAGCACTGCATGCTTCTAAACTATGCAAAAAGGAGAATTGACAAGGACAAAAATAGATAGTTGGAATGAAGGATACAGAGATGCTTTCTCCTCCCTTCTTCTTGAGTGACTACTCTCATTGTCCCCAAAAATCATGTGTGGAGGGTAGGTCCTCAACAAAAGCAGTCTGGCATCTGGCATCCTGGCTTGATGCTGATGGAGCTGATGCAGCTACAGAAACTTCAGGCTTTTGTAGGCACTGACATCGGATGGGGATGCAGAACAGTGCAAATGGCTTTGGATAACTTCCCCTTTGCTCCATAGAGTTTGGAATTATATTTGAGCATGCAACAATGCTTGCTTCTCATTTGCATATTTCTGAAGGCAGAGTGGGACAGAGGGAGGCTTGTTGAAGGGTATGTCATAGCAAGATAAGGTGGCACTGGCGCCGAGGAGTAGTACTCCTGGAAAAAGATGGAAGTGACTTTTCTACACCATACCATTTTTTGTAGACTTTGCAGGAAGTACACAAATGTCTGTCTCAGTAGGTCCCCTGGTTACTGGTTACTGTAAAGGCAAGCAATGTCAGAGTAGCACTGAATTTCAGGTGCTATGGGCAGCTCAGGTATACTTTGGGACAACTGAACTGCTGGACTGTCTAGAGAAGGTATTGAGTCATAGACACTGGCAGAGTTTTATAACTCCCTTTATAGGGAGACATGTCAGTCCTTTTTTGAATGGATCCTCAGAAACAGAGTGTGAGCAAAGTATGAGTACTTTCCTAGAAAAAAAAACCTATCTATCACTTCAGTCATGCATAGACCACCATGTTTGCAGCAATTTCCAGCAGATGGAATGGAAGTTAGAACAGGGATACCTGCCTTTCACCTGCTGAAAGAGGACCAATTGCCTGGGACCACTCTTCCTCTAATACTAGCATAGCTTAGCCTCAGTAAGAGTGGTATTAGAAGAGAACTCTAAGTGGTCGAATTTGCAGCTCAAGCCTGTGTTAAGACATGAAGCTAGAAATTTAAACTGGTTGTTAGTTATTGTTAGATGCCCTCCAGTCAGGTCTGACTCATAGTGACCCTATGTACAACAGATGAAACACTATCTGGCACTGTGCCATGCCTGGCTCTATTGTCAGTGCTTCTCTGCCATTCATAGAGTTTTCAGTGGCTGATTTTTTCTTTTAGAGAGTGGGCTGTCAAGTCCATCTTCCAAGCCTATAGCACCCTGTATTCCCAGGAAGTCTCCTATCCACATACTAACCAGGCATATCCCTCCTTAGCTTCTGAGATCTGATCAGACCAGACACCAAAGTGGTAAACTGGACAGACTCACAAGTATGAAAGGTGACTTCCAAGTTATGCTTTCTGCCCAAGATATTGTTAAAGGGCCTGAAAGAGATTCAACATAGCATGGCTGGGAAAATGATGGCAAAGAATAAAACTATAGCACATTGTTGCCCCAGTGCATTGTGATTATTCAGTTACTGTTTACACCAACAGAGTGATGACATATATCCTAACAAAGAAAATGACTCATCACTCAATATCATGTTAGGCAGCAGTATGAGTTTTGTTGATTGCTTTAATCCTTAGAAATAGAATCTTGAATAAAGTAGATGGTTGATAAATATTTATGGGATATATTTAATTTTGGTTCCAAACAGGATGCTTAGGTAAAGGAATATTCATTTATTTATTCAATGGATATTTTCTGAAGGCCTATTTTATGCCATATTCTTCTCATTTTCTTTCCCATTTCTAATCTAACTTTGACCTGCTCTTAAGCTGATGAAGTTCTAATTAATCTAAGATTAAATGCTATTGGAAATTTCTGCATGCCAGCAGCTAGAATGATCCTATTAAATTTGCTGAGTCTATATCAGTTTGTTATTTATAGTCCCACAGTGTCTCCCTACCATACGCAAACCAAAACCAAAGTTATCACAATGATTTAAAAGATCCATATGTGAACTCCTCCATCTGCTCGCTAGCACCAACAATCTTCTTCTGTCTTCTTTGCAGTGTGTTTAATGGCAAGCCCCTAGAATATTTGTCTATGTCTGAATTCTTCAAGCCTGTGAATATTACCTTATTTGGAAAAGGGTCTTTTGTAATACAATTGGGTTGAGGGTCATGTGCTGAGGTTAGGAGATCATCTTGGATTAACTACATGAACCCTAAATCCAATGACAAGTGTTCTTAGAAGAGTGAGACAAGGAGATTACACAAAGAAAAAGAGAGGTTAGCACAATCACAAAGACAAAGGCTACAGGTCAAGGAATGCTGACAACCACTAGAAGATAGAAGAAGCAAAGAGGGTGGGGCCCAGCTGACACTTGGATTTCATAGTTCTGGAGGCCAGAGAATAAATTATGTTAAGCTACCAGTTTATGGTCATTTGTCCAGCAGCCACAGGAAGCTAATACAATCCCCTACACCTGCTCTGCTCCAAACCTGCTGACTTTATTGTTCATCCAGTACTCTGAGCACACTCCTGCATTGGCCCTGGGGCTATTTCTTCTGCTTGGAATTCTGTCTCTCAATGGGACCCAACTCGACAGCACCTAACAACGACAACAACAATGTATGTATGCTATGCTTCAGACCTTTATTCGAATTGTACTCAACTGTTACCTCAGGATAATTCTTCACATTATGTTTCTGAAAATTGTAACATGCTTCCCATTTTTTCTTTGTAGCATTTATATTTTACTATATAATTTATTGTTTTTGTTTCTTGCCTGCCTCATACTGACTAGAATATGATATCTATGAGTGCAGAGAGTATTGTATGCTTTATTCATAGATGCACACTGGCTACCTGGGCTGTGCCTTGCACATGGCCAGTGTTTAGTAATTTTTTTCAGCATTTCCTAAACGAGTAACCCGAATAGACCATCATGGCTTTTTAATTTTAAAGCTATAAAAGGGCAAGGGTCCTCGTTTAATAAGTATAACGATTTGGTAAATTCTCTCTCCAGGCAGTACACCATAGTGGTTCAGATAGTGTCAGCCTGGATTTTTATGCATCCACCCATATGCATATACAAATACAATTGAAGGCATATTGATATTTATCATACAAAAGTGCTCTGCTTTGAATGAAACATGTGAGAGAAGGTAGTTTGAACATGAAAACAACCTTCCCCAAATCTCTAATGCACAGTTTTCATAGATTTCCATGAGGATTCAAGCCAGGGTGATAGAATCACTTATTTCTAAGTGAAGAGAAATTAACAGAAAGTTTTGATATCAGTTGGTGGGCTGTGATTTCCTACAGTTATTATATTGCCACTGTCTTGCCTTCCTCAGGAAGCCTAGAGCAGCTCTATCTAAGCTATTTCTTCAGCTTAGTCAAGTTTTTAATGCCCCTATCTTTTTTGTTTCTCATGTGTATAGGTTATTTTACATAACATGTGTGCTTACAAATTTCTCTTTCTGATTAATCCCTTTTATAAAAACTTCTTCCAATATATTGCTATTTGTGCAATAACCAAGGTGATCACCATTGGACAACTTTAGTTTGTCTTTCATTAGTTTCCTGGAATGTTTAAAAGATGACTTAAGTTGACTATGATGTATATAGCAAGATTACATAGGCAGAAAACAAAAGAGTCAAGTAATGAGGAAAATCAAGTAGTAAGTACGATGGCTCCAAAAGGAGGTTAGTTCATGAATTAAGATAGAAAATGTTTATATTCTTCCTAGATGTGGATCAAAACATTGGTCCTGAACTTTCTAGTACAACCTAAAGAAGAAAAGGGCATCTACTCATGAGGTAAAAATAAACTGATTACTTGGGAATCACGAAACTATGCCCAATAGCATTCTCAAATCATCCACATAACACACATGCAAAATTTTGTGTCTGACCTCACCATCTCTACCACTCCTGCCAAATCTTTCCTGGATTGGATGCAGTAAACTCCTTCATGTCCTTGCTTATAATTCCTGTGTTCCTCTTCCATCCTTCAATCACCACTACATAGCAGCTAGTATGGATTTTTAAAATGTAGAATAACAGGTTATTCCCTTGCATGAAGAGCTTCTAGTTGCTCATACATTCCATTAGAATTAAATCCCAGATTCCCATGTTGGCCTCCTGGAATTCTGGCCCCTTCTTCAGTGAACTTATGCCAGTCTCTTAGCCTGTGTATCAGCAATTGTCTCTACCAGGAATGACCTTCTCCTGACCCTTGTGTATGCTTCTCTGTCCTATACATATCTCCCTTGTTCACATCTTTCTGGTTCCATTTCCTGTGTCATCAACCACACACGGAAGTCTTCTTTAACCATCTTATGGAGCTTAAACCACAGAAGCCCTGGTTAGCAAGGGTTTCCCAGTCCTCTTGCTGGGGTCATTGAATATGCTCAGAAGAAACAGCTCAACTTGCCAGTGAACCTCCTGAAAACCCTTTCTAGATACAGAACTGTGACCAAACTACCAGTGAGACTGAGAGAACTGGAGGACTGAATTATAGTCACATTTGGGGAACTTTAGTCAAATTACTTACTCTTCTTTGTTTTGTTTTCCTGTATGAAAATAAAGATACTATCTTTACCTGCCCTCTGGACAATTGTGAGTATTAAAAGCAAATGATGTGGAAAGCACAAGAATTAATCTATTTGGCTTATTGGGAACATGGTGTAACAATTAGAATTTTTTTTCATTGTCCACTATCCTGATACATTAAGGCTGGTCAAGGGGTTGATTTTGGGTAAGGGATATCATTGAGTGGTAGCCCTAAACTGGAAAAACCAAAGCTTAAACCAGTTTAAAGAAACTGTCTACATTTCTATATGAATATCATATAGCAATTAGGAAAACCCAGTCCCAATTTTAAACTACTCATTTAAAACTGGCATTGAAATAATACCAATGATTTAAAAATAAGCCTACAGCCAGAGCATTGGCATACAGCTGTAATCCTAGGGATTTGGGAGGTGGAGGCAAGAGGATTTTGAGTTTGAGGCCAGAGGCAGCCTGCATAACTTAGTGAGACCTTGTCTAAAAATAAAAAAAAAAATTAAAAAAATGGTTGAGAGTGCAGCCCAGGGATAGAACACTTGCAAAGTAGATGTGAGGTCCTAGGTTCAACTCCCAAGAAACTAAAAACCAAACAAACCAAACAAATCTATAAACATCTGAGAATTTGGTATACTAGGAAGCTCTTCATTTTGAGAGGCATTGTTTTATTTTTTTAAAGTATTGTTTTCTATTGTTTGTAGTCCTGACAGTAGATATATGAATAATCCAGCCGTTTATTCATGGCTTTGAGTTACTGTGCCAAAGGGGTTTTAAATTAAATCCTCCGGGGATTGTTGTTGTTGTTAGGTGCCGTGGAGTCGGTATCCGACTCATAGCGACCCACATAGGGTTTTCAATGGCTGACTGTTTCGGGATTGCTTTGGGAGTGGATTGCCAGGCCCTTCTCCCATTTATGTGGTGCTGGGAATTGAACTCAGGACCTCAGAGACTGCAGCACAGCGCTCTACCAACTGAGCTAAATCCTAGCCGTCTCCGGGGATTAGTTTAGTCTAAATACTCAACTCTCACTAGCCATAATGGAAGTTATTGTACCCACCTATCCCTTCCGCACACAACCCTGAAAAATGACCCTCAAACACCACATTTTTGTCTTTCTCTTTGCACTAATTTTAATGGATTTTTTAACGTGAAGCATCCCTGTGCAGTCCTAAGGGCCATGAGCTACTAACAATTCACTGATGAGCAATCAGTCTGCCTCTGGAGTGCTTGGCCTATGCATGCTAGAAGGGTTTCAGCCAGGGCTTACTTGGCTTCTAGACTATACACTTCTCTTTCATTTGATTTCAAATGAAACTATTCTTCTTTTTTTATCTCTTTTTCACACAGCTCAGCTTCCTAATGGAATAGTCAGTAAACAGTAGGTACCCGGTGCTAATGTAGTTCTGATACTACTGAAATGTTAAGGAGAGAAGGAATTATATTTATTCAAACCATTTGGTATTCTTAGTGCAATCTACTAGTAACCAGCTAAAGAATACATTGACTCAATAAATGTTTTGTTTAAATTATGTCTATGTAAAAGCAATCTAGTCAAGTATTGTTGTTTGTTGTTGTTGTTAGGTGCCATCGAGTCAGTATCCGACTCATAGCGACCCTCTGTACAACAGGGGAAACACTATTGTCAGTGCTTCTCTGCTGTTCATAGGGTTTTCAATGGCAGATTGATTTTTGGGTGGGGCTTGCCAGGTCCTTCTCCCAAGCCTACAGCTTCTGGTGTTCCCAGGCGGTCTCCCATCCAGGTACTAACCAGGCCCGACCCTGCTTAGCTTCTGGGATCTGACAGGATCGGATGACACAGGGCTACAGCTGCAGGCACAGTCAAGTGTAGCACATTTTAAAATCTTGCAATTTTTTTGTAATTTTTAATATCTACCCATAACACAAAATAAAAGCCATCTATAATCTCATTAACCAGAAATAACCTATGATAAAATTTAGGTTTCTTTCCAGTTTTATCTACTTACGTTTCTCTAGAAAAGATATAGTTTGAACTTGATTTTTTTAGCCTAATTCATTTTTTTATATTTTCTGATGTTTTAATATGTATTTAAGAGAATTTTAATGATGGTGTAATATTGTACACATAAATCAATTATAACTTATTTATTACTGACTTTTTGACCTACATGTTGTGAATATTTTGGTACAGGATCTTTTATTATTCTTGTGATAAATTTCTTTTAAACTGGAATCATTTGACAAATATTCCTAAATTTGTTATAGATTAGCAATCCATGAGGGTATGAAACTCACTATGACCTCATAAAGTTTAAAGATTGGGTTTTGGGGTTTATCCTAACCTTTTTCGGGTTGATGATTTTAAATATCTCATTGTTTCAATTTGGATTATCTAACTGCTAGTGGAGTAAACTTTGAAATGTATTCATGAATTACTTTTATTGGCATATTACCTTTTAAAGTCCTTTGCTCCTTATTTTAAAAAATTCATTTTGCTAGGGATCCTTTAGGAAATAACCCTCTATGTATCATATTTGGTACAAATATTATTTGTATTGTGGCTTCTATCTCTTTAGTTTGCATATATTATTAAAAGTAATTTTTTATTTAAACTTAATCAACTTTATCCTATGTGAGTTTTTCTTCTTTTGTACTTACAAACTCTTTCTATCCTGAGATCAGTGAAATATTTATGTATATTTTCTTGTTTTCTTTTTTAATGTTGTTCTTTTTCTTTCTTTTTTTAACTAGTCTATCATCACCAGGAACTTCATAGCACTCTGTAGGCATGCTTTAAAAATTCACATTATCTTTTCAGTAACCCTTTGAAGGAGAAAGAGTGTGCCATTCCCAAATTTATAAATGAAGAGGCAGCAGTGTAGCACTGAACCACAGTAAGGTTGTAGAAGGATGGCTGTGTTTTCACCTTCTGAAAATAATAATACACATAAACTTCTTTATCAAACTTCTGAATTGATCTTGGTATTATCAATTGCCAGTTGTACATATTCACTGCATATTAATATTAATAATATTAAAAAGGACAATGATGTTGAATATGGTGAGATTATAGTGTGTTTTCTGAGTGATCAAAGATTTTCTATTCGGTATGATGTTGTAATATTATTTTATATCGTTATTCTTGTCAGGTGACTTTGAGTTTGGTCCGACTCATAGTGACCCTATGTATAACACTACCCAACAACATGCCATACACATGATCTTTTTAATGTTTGAGCCCGTTGTTGTAGATCAGCAAATGGAGGGCCCAGGGGTTCTACTCCAATCCCACAATCAAGGTCAACTCTACTTTGAGGAGGCACCTCTTTCCCAGTGGTCTTTTGAATGCCTCCCAAAATAGGAGTCTTATTTTCCAGCACTATATTTGACAGTGCTTCTCTGCCACTCATTGGATTTTCAGTGGCTAATTATTTTGTGAGAGGGCTGCTGGGTCCTTCTCCATAGTCTCTCTTACATAGATAATGTTTAATACAATTATCATGTGGTCCTGGGGCCCATGAGTGTTCCTATGACCCTTTGGGGGAATCTGTGAGTTCTTTTTATATAAAATGCATTCTTTAACATTGTAATTCCTTAAAAAATGATAAACCATACATGCTAATTCTCAGTTAGCCAGACCCTGAGGCCAAAGACTGTCCTTTGACCATTGATGAAGAACACAAAAGCCACAGCAATAAAAGTAGTTTGGCTTTTTGTGCCCCAGGGGAATAAGATGCAGAGAGGTAGAGGAAATAACCAACTTTCTATGATTCTGATGCTCCCTGCAAAAAAACTGACATTTGATGGAGAAAGAAAAAGTCTAATAATATTTGAAAGGTATAGCTGGATTGGGTGAAAAACTTATACATTTAGTAATAATTAAAGTTGCATCACATATGGAAGTAATGAAAGTAGGAAAGATGTCTTTGACAAGTTGTGTTCTATGTTCAGTTCTCAGACAACCTCCTAAATGACCATTATCAGATTTTGTTGTTGTTGTTGCTGTTAGGTGCCGTGGAGTCGGTATCCAACTCATAGCGACCCTCATAGGGTTTTCAATGGCTGAGTGCTTCGGGATTGCCTTGGGAGTGGATTGCCAGGCACTTCTCCTATTTTTTGTGGTGCTAGGAATTGAACTCGGGGCCTCAGAGAGTGCAGCGCAGCACTCTACCCACTGAGCTAAATCCCAGCAAATTTAAAGTTTGCCCAAATATTTAACTTAATCTTCTCACTCTTTCCCCACTGTTTCTTCTTTAATTTTCACTTTAAAAAAATGTGAGCCTCTGTGTGTGTGAGGTCTTGCATTCAATCCCTAGCAACACACACACACACACACACACACACACACACAAGCCTTATTTCCTAAGGGCAAAGGTGATTTTGCAGTAGGAGAGTAGGAATCCATGGGCAGAGGAGTGCAAGATTTTCAGCCTAACTCAGCTCATCACTGGAGCAAGCCCCAGGAGGTTTTGTAAATTGTCTTTCTTTCATGGGGGGATGGAGGATAATAGTATCTACCTCACAGGGTTGTCTGGCATATTATGTGTGTTAATATATTACAAAATGTGCAAGCTGTCCTGGCACATAGAAAAGTTGAAATATTAGCTTTGTTGTTAGGTTTCTATTCCATGCTGAGAGTTATAAAGGGGTCAAATGTGACTTTGTGTTCCATAAGGTTCCTGAAAGGGGCTGGGATTTAGCTCAGTTGGTAGAGCACCACTCTGCAGTCTCTGAGGTCCCAAGTTAGATTCCCAGCACCACAAAAATGGGAGAAGGATGTGGCAACCCACTCCCAAGGCAATCCCCAAACAATCTGCCATTGAAAACCCTATGAGGGTCACTATGAGTTGGACATGACTCGACGGCACCTAACAACAACAACAACAAGCTTTCTGAAAGTTTTTCTCTTCTTTATAAACAATTTATTAATTAAAACCTAAACTTCCCTTTCTGGCTTGCTTCTCTTTGCAGGGCCAGGTCTATGAAAGTGGTCATTACCTTTACTATGTGGTTAGTTCTCTTTATGGTGGGGTGGCTATCAGAATGAATGTCTCTTCTGGTAAATCCATAAATACATTAATGCTGTCATCCCTCCTCCCTTGCTGAATTCCCTCAACTGTTTGCAGTTCATATCCCGTAAATGTATAGATTTTCTTTCCTTCTCCCCTTCACCATGTCAAGGTTCACTGTTCAGTTTCTGTGCCAGGGATGGAGCAGGAGCTGCTTTTGGACCTCCACAGCCTTCCTGCCAGCAGTAGCCCACAGTGCTTCCCAGTCTAGGACCGTCACTTGCTTTTCTTCACAGCTTCCACTCATAGTGGGATCAGATTACCTTTGCTTCATGGCCTGTTTCTCAGCCTCCAGGCCAGAGGTGTTTGTCCAGGCACCACTCAGTGTCTTCTGCCTGTTCTTTTGTAGCACCCACTCTCTTGTCTGCCTTGCTTCATGTTATCTGTAGAAGTTTGCTGTCCCCCTTGGGGAGTGGATAATCAGCTGTGTTTTATCCGGTTAGGTGGCCTCGGCTAACATGCTGTTCTGAGAGATTAATACCTATCTTCCTAATGAGGACTTCTCAGAGTGAGATACCAAAGAATAGTGTCAGTGTGGGTGGCAGCGACAGAATCCTCTGTGTCCTACAATACACTTGACATCTTTGTGTGTCTGTCTTGAGTGTTTTGATATAAATTTCATTTCTTCTGATGGATCTGGAAAGATTCTTCTCCTCTCACAGACTTCTAGTTTTCTTATTGACATTGGAAATAAAATGCCTTGTGACAAATATTGGGGGATTTTTAAACTCTAAAGGGAATTTTACCTTGGCTATTCTTCACTGAAAAACATTTGTCGTTTTAATATATATGTGTGTGTGTGTGTGTGTGTGTGTGTGTATACATGTGTGTATGTATGCATATCATTGGAAAAGCATTTTGAGAACTAAATATTTTGAACTTTGCTTATTTAGATCACTGCTTCTGCCAGTAATGATATGAGTAGACTTATAAAAATATAGCATAACAGATTTATTTTTATTGTAAGTGAGAAATTGGGACAGAAAGAAAATATCTGGGATAATCCAAATGTAGTATGTGAAGATACTTTTCAAAATAAAGAGGAATGAAAATATTTCAAACTCACAGCAAAGTTGAAAGACCAGTTCATCATTACCTATTTATCTCTCACCAAGATTCATCAATTTATATGGTGGTATGTCCATGCTGTGTTTCTCTAAAGGCAGACACTTCTGTTTTACCAAATCACCCATTGGTAGTCAGCTGCAGACATCAGGACATTTCAATCCAAAATAATTCAGCATGCATCTCCTAAGAATAATGGTACTTTCCATACAGCTACACTCCATTTACTGCATCTAAGAAAATCTACATTTCTGGGTATGAAGCTCAGTGTTACACACTTGCCTACAAGAAGTAGAAGGCCCTGGGTTTGACCCCCCCAGCACTGAGAAAAGAAAAACACAAATATGAAATGGGGGAATATGAAGAAGCACTCTGGTTGTACAGATGGAGGTATTAGTATCAATCCATGATTTAAATTAAATGTATACATTTATCCATATTTTGCAGACTTTTCCACAAGAGATGCCTAAAAACAATATTACCTGAGTAACAATAAGCCAAGGTTCTTTGGAAACAGCTAATTTCAGCTGTAGAACAAAGTAAATACAAAATGAACTTGGAACACAACAACTCAATGACATCATCACAGTTTCCATGATCAAATTCCCCTAATTAGCTTTTTTCCTCCATGACAAAAACTCTAGTCAGGGTCCATTAGTTGCATTTAGTTGTTAAATCTTTTCTCTATCTTTTAATCTATAACAGTTCACTACCTCCCTTGGTTCTTTGTGACATTAAATCATTTGAAGATTCCAGGCCAGCTGCCCCATGCCATACTCTACTTGCTTGATCCATCTGATGATTTTCTCATGATTTAGTTTAGGTCAAACATTTCTGGCAGGGACAGCAAATAGGTGTCTTTGTCTATTTACTGCATCACATCAGAGTACATCATATCAGGCTGTTGGAATCAGTACTGGCAATGCTAAGCCTGACTGCTTGGCTAAATGATAATTGCCAGTTGCCTCATTGTATGAGACACATTTTTTAAAAAATTACTTAAAATACGTAGTGGGTTGCTATTGCAATTCACCACATATTTTCTACAATAAAAAGACAAAGATGAATGTATTATAAAGGAGAATTGACTGGTCAGGTACAAATTCTTTGGGCAGATAAAACTGAAATGTGGAGTTAGGCAGATTTTCAGAAACAAACGGGCTGACAAATGTATAACCAGGTTTACTCATGTGAGATGGAGGTTAGCTTGACTGATTAGCATGTGGAGATATGTGAGTCCATTTTTGATTGACCTTTATCCAACTTTTAGTTTATTTCTGATTGGCTGACTTCTAGGAATAAAGACTATAACTTCTGGTTGACCAGTAAGACTCTCAATTGTAAAGGCGTTAGTGTGGATCAGGATACTCTTGATACCATGGCTGCAGGACAGTTAATATTTTCCTTGGCTTGTGGTAAGTTAAATTCTCAAATGAATATGTTATTTCCTAATATTATCTCCTTCCAAAATTTATTCTAGCATTTATTGATGATGCTTGCCTGAGTCATTGATAATAGGGGGTTTATAAGGTTTTGGTATTCCAATTCTATTGTCCTTTCAACACTTCTTACCTGGCATCTTCTATAAGAGGAAATTTACACACACATCCTCTTATTCTTTTTGTCTCTCTGTCTCTGTCTCTCATCCTCACTTGGCAGCTTGTGCCTCTTCATGCTGGTGTCTGTGTCTTTTTGACTCAACCCTATTGGTCTCTGAGTACTTCCCTATTTCTTGGCACATGCTCCAAGTTCATTTTGTATTTTCTTTGTTCTACAGCTGAAATTAGCTGTTTCCAAAGACCCTTGGTTCATTGTTACTCAGGTAATATTGTTTTTAGGCATTTCTTGTGGAAAAGACTGCAAAATATGGATAGATGTATACATTTAATTTAAATCATGGATTGATACTAATACCTCCATCTGCACAACCAGAGTGCTTCTTCACATTCCCCCATTTCATATTTGTGTTTTTCTTTTCTCATGTGTGTTCTACAGTGCTATGATACACTGAGAAGAATTTCAGAATCCTAACACCAAAATTCTAAATTTCTCATTAAAGATAAGTGGTCAATGTTGAAAGTACCTCTTAGGGGTGCCATAAGTTTTTTTATACCTTGATAGCCTAAAAATGTACAAAGTAATATTTATGCACTAAGAAGGAGACATGAAGGGTAATGACCATTTCTCTGCATCTCAGTACTGATGGAATTGTGATACTGGTAGTAGTTTACAGTTAAAATTTATCAAAAAATTATTGTATGTCCCATACTCTTCTAAGCACTTTGCATGTTTTCTCTGTTAAGCTTCATTTTAAAAACCTCTTTAAGATAGTTACAGCTGTATTACCTTTATTATTTCACCAATGAAAACCCTGTGCAGTCACACTGATAGAAAATGGCAGATATGATACTCACTCAAGTCCAGTCAATTTTATAATAGAGTCCAGATTTTTAACCTTTATGCTGTATTTTATTTTTTATTTGTTTATTTGTTTTTGTTTTTTTGAGACAGGTTTTTGCTATATAGCCCTAGTTGGCCTGGAAATCACTGTGTAGAATGGGCTGGCCTTAATCTCTCAATCCTGCTGCCTCTGCCTCCCCAGTACTAGAATTACAGGTATGCACTACTACACCCTGCTTTGAAATTTTTCATAAATGTAGCTACTCATAACAAACTTTGTTTCTTTTAGCAGAATACTTTTCACCCTTTACTGGAATTTCTTCTTGGTTTATTTTTCGCATTAGATGTAAGACTTCAGATGTTAGAGACTGTCATATACAATTGAATGTACAACATATAGTACAGTACCTGGTACATGATGCATTCAATGGATTTTTTATAATGGTACGATAGTCATGATTTGTATGTGTCAGACATTGTGCTAAAACGTTCAGTAGAATACTTTGCGTCCTTAATCATACAGAACAGGCACTATTAGGCATATTGTGAAAAGACAAAAAGGCTCAGAAAGGCAACATGATTACCAAAGTCCTTTAACTGGTAAATACTAGAAACTTGGACCCAGGTCTCCTTGTCTTGGAACCCATTCTTCATTGTTTCCATGAGATTTCTTTTTTTAATGAATTTATTCTCAATCCAGTTCATTGATAACAACCCTAGTGAACTGGCTTTATAAAAAATGGGAGAGAGAAAAGGCCAAAAAATGTCATTATACTTAGCAATGCTCCATCCAAATTCCAGAAATAAAAAATATTATATATAACAGATAATATTGTCCCACGGGTCCTGAAGTCCCTACAAGGAGAATAAAAATGAAACATAGCTGTTTTAACTAAACACTTGTAAGGAACTTAACTGTTGGCTTTTTGGGGCTTATAGAATATGTGAAAGTGACTTTGGACTTCAGATGAATTATGAATTGCAGGCATTGCCCATAAATTCTCCCTTTTTTATGATTGTTTTTCAGTATTGTCCCAGTCTTCCTTACTGCCCAAGATCCCTGGCTCAGGCATCTGATTACCTTTTGATACACACAGTCTCCTGCATTTTTCATTGCTTGGCTTTGTGAGTTCTGTAATATTTTGCTACTGAAGCTGTCATTAATAAAGGGAGCAAAGTAAGAATACTAGTGACCATGGGATGGGTGCTCTTTGTAGTCCACATCAAGCTGTAACCTGAAGTCATTGGGGTTTGTTTCACTTACTGGCATCTCTGTGAATGGTCATGTTGATAAGGTGTGAGTTGGTAGCAAGACCTCTATCCCGGCACCTGTGAAAACAAGAAACTCTAAATATTTTCCATTCATCAGAAGGGAAGACCATATCCACGATGTTAAAGAGAATTGTTGGGCAATTTTCTCTGAAAATCTAACAGATCATTTTCTATAGAAGATGAGTATCCTTCTGGATTAGTATGATAGCCACAGAAAAGTCATCTGAATGTGATATGAAAGTGTAAATGTTCTTAGAGGACTAATGTAGAAATGTTTTGAAGTCATATATCACTTGCAAATAGCAAAATAGGAAGTGTAGTTTACATTCCACTATAAATTCTAAAGGGAGCACTAGGACCATAAACAAATATTACTGGACTTACAAATGCTGTATGAGATATGAGAGTAGAAAATTGTATAATGAATGCATTAAGATCTTAGATGTGGGTTTAGACCAGCAGAGATGTGAATCCCAATGCAACCATTTGTTACCTATGTGACTTTGGGCAATTTAGTGATCTTGTCTGAGAATAAGCTTTTATGAATGTTAGAATAATGATTTGAGAAGCCATTGTGTAGCAGTTCATAGAATTTATAGGGAAAGCTGAAAAATAATAAGTCTTGGAAATAATTGAAATTAGGGCAGTTTTTGGCATCCTGGCTGCAAAAATGACTGTCCCTTCAGGGTGCTGCCATTGAAATGATAAAGCTCCAGCCGTGCATGTACCTGCATCACTTGGAACTACCCAGAGTCGAATTTCCAGAGCAAACCATCTGTTTGGCTTTCCCTGTGTCTCTTGCCTAAGAAAAGAGAGGTATTTTGTTTGATAGCCTTCCAGGGCTTCTTGCTTTGGGGAAGGAGCAAGTATCCTAAAAGAATTTAGGTGGGAATGGGTTAGGCGATGGGCACCACACAAGTCTACTCTGGGTTTAGGGGGGAGGACTTGACCTAGGGAGTGTGTGTGTGTGTGTGTGTACTTTTATACTATCATATATTATCTATCTGTATTTCAGGCGCCAGGGTGCTATGGTTGCAGATAACTGGGATCTAGCAGAGGCAAGCAAAAATTTGAGAAGATGGAGCCTTATGGCTAGTATGTAGTAGAACTCTGATACTTATTTTGGTTATATGTCCATGAAGAGCACTACTGTCAGAAAATACTATCAGGCTTTTCACATTTCACTCATGACACTGTTGATTAATTGGAAGAAATAAGACTAATGATAAAGTTGGTTGTGTTTGTGAAATTACCTGCAAATGGGAAGTAATTAAACCTGATTTTTACAAATAGCTTAATGATCTCTTCCACAAAAAGCAAAGATTAGTTAATATGAGGAGCCCATACTTGCTGTGGGGTTAATGCCACCAAATTAAAGCCCAATAGAAGTTTTTATAATTTGGAAAGAGTCCTTTGCCCATTAGGTGTCAGAGTGCTATTAGAATGCTAATGGATGCCAATTGGATGACAGAAATCTAAGAGTTTATCAACATCTTGGCCAGGGCAATCAGACAGAGATTCAGGTAGCTCTCTGAGATTTACCATAGGAAAAATAATAATCAAAAACAGAGCCTGAATAATATGCCTTTGCAATCCATAGTTTCATTATCATAAAATAGTAGAGCTGGAAGAATCCTTGGGAGATGAGCTCTTTTAGATAAGAAGGAAGGTGGAAAAGATAAATGGAAGAGAGAAGGACCTGTATTAGTTACAAGTGGCTAACAATAGGTTTTGCAACTCTGTCATAATAGTTGTTGTTGTTAGGTGATGTTGAGTTGGGTCTGACTCATAGTGACCCTATGTACAACAGCATGCAACACTCTATGACACTGTGCCATGCCCAGCAGTATTGCCAGTGCTTCTCTGCTATTTATAGGATTTTCAGTGGCAAATTGTTTTGGGAGTGGATTGCCAGATCCTTCTCCCTAGCCTGCAGCAACTGGTCTTCCCAGGCTGTTTCTCATCTAAGGACAAACTAGGCCAACCCTGCTTAGCTTCTAAGGTTGGTATGTGTGTGTGTGGGGGTGCCAGTGCAGATAATTGGGATCTAGCAGAGGAAAGAGAATATTGGAGAAGATGGGGTGGGGAGGAGGGTCAAAGAGGAGGGATTATGTGGGAGAAGTCAATCTCAATGTAAACAGCATAACTTCATGAGTATATTAGAAAATAGGGGACTATAACCCAAATAAGTATCAGAATTTTACTATATACTAGCCAGAAAGCTCTATAAACTTTGTAGGTCAATTGAAGTGTTGCTAGAAGTGATGTAAAGGA
>VMDO01001588.1:138311-201193 GCA_007922755.1 Pedetes capensis
GGGAAACACTTGTCAGTACTTCTCTGCTGTTCATAGGGTTTTCAATGGCAGATTGATTTTTGGGAGGGGGTTGCCAGGTCCTTCTCCCAAGCCTACAGCTTCTGGTGTTCCCAGGCGGTCTCCCATCCAGGTACTAACCAGGTCCGACCCTGCTTAGCTTCCGAGATCTGACGGGATCGGATGCCACAGGGCTACAGCTGCAGGCTGATGTAAAGGATACATAATGGAAAAAAGCCTATGCTGTATTACTCTGTACCCCATCATCATTTACTAATAAAGGGAAAAAGAAGAATTTTAGAAGGAGCTTTAAAATAAGTTTTAGAGAACATTTTATTGCTGATGCCTAACATTGGTTAACTGATATCTTTTCTTTGATCGTTTTGTATTTAGTAATAACAGCTACCATTTATTGAACAGACTTATTCATTTAACTTTACATATATACTGAAAGAAACCTATGATTATGGAGGTAAGCTTTCCAACTTCACCCATCTAGCAAGCAGTGGAGTCTCCATATGAATGAACAAAATTAATTTGTATAGCCATTCAGCCATGTCACAGGCCAGGAATTAAATTTGTTTAGGTAACTGACCTGGCTTAGCACTTTATTTCTTGAAAGAAAGAAGAGAAGGGTAAGGAAGAAAAGGAAAAAAAAAAAAAAAAAAAAGGAAAGAAGGGAGGAAGGAAGGAAGGAAGAAACATTTCAAATGAATTTCTATTATTTATATTTGGTTGTTTTTTTTTCTAATTTTATATCTCATGATCTGAATAAATAAGGAGAAAATGGCTTTGACAAATTTCCAAGAATTAGTTGGCCTGCAAACATTTTTGGTTAATGGCAGGTGGGGAAGCAAGATATTCTCCTGACCACCTGGGACCTCTTGGTTCATCCTGATGTCATTCTACTACACAGCACTTTAATTTTGACCCTGAACTCAAAGATTAGAATTCATGTTTTCAGCAAATAAACAAAATAGTTGCCCCTATTTATCTAATTTATCAAATTTTAAATTAAATCATTATTAAATTTGATTTCCACAGTTGGGCTGCAAACGGGGCAGAAGGCTACCTAGCCGTATACCTAACAGGGAACCATTTCATCTCTTTCACATTTTTTTCTAAAGCGCACTTTCTTTTGAATGAATTTTCTTCATTATTTTGTTAATCACCTTCTTATTTGAGTTTGTGGTTGAACAGAGTGATTATGCACTTTCACTAAAGCTCAAAGCTTCATGAGACTCTTCAGATCAATATATTGTGTCTGGCAGTTCTTTTATTAACTATGTTATACGATTATAATTAACAAATGGCTATGATGTAAAGCGTTTGGGTTAGGAGAAGAAGGAACTTTAAACTACTTATTCATCAGCTTTATTGGGCCAAAATTTTTTAAAGTATGATTGATGTGAGTGGCTGTGAATATGTTTTGAATGCACGTATACACATATTTTAAAAATATCCTTCACAATTATTTTTTCTAATCACTTATGCCATGAAGCTGTTTTATCCGTGTGGTAAATTTAATCTTATTTTAGGTTGTGATGTGGTAATATCATGTAAAAAGGAGCTTATTTTCATTTTCTTTCAAATGAATACTCCATCTATTTACTATAAGTAAAATGAACAAAAGTTTTATCTGTTAATTTTTTAACTCACTGAAGTGTAAAGAGAAAAAAGACTCACAAGCCTACTGCTAAGAGAAAAACACTGTTACTTTCCTTGTCATCATCTCCTAAACACTTTTAAGTAAAACCTGGATAGTACTCAACGTATGATACCCTGTTCTTTTCATTTCTAATATCACAAGAATTTTTCCTTATCATTAAAACAGTGTGTTAACTTTACTTTACGTGGTCCCATAATATTCCATTGATTTTATTTTCCATAATTTACTTACTTCACCTGGGTTAGAATGTTAATTTTAACATTTTCACTATTATTTTCATACTGGAGACATTTATGTAATCACAAAGCAGAAAACATTTTGCTATTTTTATGTACTTATACTAATGGTATTTGTAAAATATAAGTTAAAATGTTGTCATGTTAATTTGCATTTCTTTGATTGCTTGTAACATATTAGGCTAGGAAGGCACTAAATAAGGAACTTTTTAATGATTAAACAAGACTTTTTTCATGATGCATCACATTATTGGATTGAGCCCTGTGGGAGCTGCTGAGAAATAAGATGCACTCTGCACTTTGCAGAGCTTTTCAGGGTCCTGGAGGGTTAAAACCTAAACTCATGAGAAAAGCAATTTCAGCCTGAAGTGTTTAATTAGATAACAATTGAGAATTTCATACTGTCCTATGTGAAATCATCAGGGACAGCTCGTTAGAGATAGGGTCTATGTCATGGCTCAGTTCATGGTGGTCCACTTCTTCGCTCCTCTGGTATCACTGGGATGCATTACTTTTGGCCAGCTTGAGAAACCTTAATAATCTTTACCAGACTTCTTGGGTTAGTAACTGAGAAACCCGTATTTGTCACTTTGTTCTTCCTTTGTTCTAAGATCTAAAATCTTAACTGTAGGAAGAATAATTCTTGGGATAGTGGCACAGTGTAGCAGCTACTATTATTTTTTTTTCCTTCTAACCACCCCTACTGGACATAAAGAAGGCCTTCTTTCACACTGGTGACAACCTAGGCCAGCTTGATCCTTTCTTTTTCTGAAAACTTATTTCATGTCTACTCTTTGAGCTATCAATGACATATTATCGTAACCTTTTTTTTACGTAATTTGTATGTACACACCTTATACAAGAAGCTCCTTGATGGCAAAAGTGTGTCTGACATTTTCTCTGAACACATCAGTCCTACAAGTCCTGAATGTGTATGAACATAAGTTATTCATATGAATAACTATAAGTAAGTATACATTATCACTTTATTACATTTCCAGAAAAGGAAAGCACTGATTCTAGAAGTATGTAGCTTTTTGGCATTTCTTCTTATTGTGGATATTTGAAATCTTGGTCTAATATAACAGATACCCAGGGGACTAAAAATCACCTGAGCTATTATTTAAAATCCTTCTAGATGGGCTATGTCCTGACTGCTTAATGCTGGAGATTCTGAATTAGAAAATGAGTGTGGGATGTGGGTATCAGAATTGAAAACAAGTCAAACCATTCCAGATATTTGTGAATCACACCCATGAGCCAATTTTTTTTTTTTTTTTTTGAGTACTGGGGGTTGAACCCAGGGCCTCACGCCTGAATGCTTTGGAAGTGCTGGACCAATGAGCTGCGCCCCCAGCCCATTTTTCTTCTTACTTTTTTTTTTTTTTTTTTGAGACAGAGTCTCACTAAGTTATGCAGACTGCCTCTGGTCTCAAACTTTCGATCCTCCCACCTCTGCCTCCTGAGCCACTGGGATTACAGGCGTGCGGCACCATACCTGGCCCATGAGCCAAGTTTGAAACACAATATCCTAGACAGTCAGGATTTAGGGAAATAATATATATTAGTTAATTATGATTGGGAGAGCTAGTAAAATGTGGTTTAATCTCAATTAAAAGTAAAAGAAATATCTATAGACCTGAGTATTATTATAGTATGGTACTACAGTTTTACAAAGCTGTTGTTTGAATTATTTAACTTTGGTGTTTATGTATGTTTATATTTCAAATAAGATAAATAATGACTGCCTACAAGAAGTTTCAGTCACCATGGTATTTTCAATCACATCATATAGTTGTGAAAACTGGACATTGAACAAAGCAGATAGGAGAAGAATTGATGCATTTGAATTATGGTGCTGGAGATGTATATTGAATATATCATGGACTGCCAAAAGAACCAACAGGTCTGTCCTAGAAGAAGGGCAACCAGAGTGCTCCTTGGAAGCAAGGATGGCTAGACTGCGTCTTACTTATTTTGGACATGTAGTCAGGAGGGATACTCCCTGGAGAAAGACATCATGTTTGGGAGAGTGGCAGGTCAGCAAAAAAAAAAAAAAAAGAAAAAAGAAAGAAAGAAAATAGCCCACCAGATAGATTGACACAGTACCTACAGCAATGGGCTTAAACATAAATAAGATCCTGTGCCTGGCACAGAATCGAGGAGTGTTTCATTCTGGTGAACATAGGGTCGCTATGAGTCAGACCTGATTCAACGGCACCTAACAACAGCAACAAGGAGAAGAAGTTATCCACAAACATTACGTATATAATGAAGTCTGGCTCCTTGTATCACATATTTAAGTCATCTCTTAGAAGAGGTGATGACAAATGATTTCTCAAGGATAAGCCTGTTTTCCAAAATGGCTTGTTCTCAGAAGAGTGAGTCAGTTTTGCTCACTGATCTCATAAGTTGACCTGTTGGTATTCCTCACTCCAAGAATCTACTTCAATTTATTTCAAAAAATTTTGAATGCTACCTACCATGTGGCAAGCCCTGTGCTACCTGCTATTAAAAATAAAAATAAAAAAGCCAGTTCTTATACAGTATATACTAGAGTCCGGGGCAGTGTGTTAGTACTTTGTGTGTTCAGCCAGCTGACCTAATGAATACTAATCCAGCTCTTACTAGGTGGTGTGGAAAGCTCTGAAGGAACTTTCTTTTTGGGGCTACAGGATTTCAATTCATTTAAATTTTATAAAAATCCATCAAGTTGTTTTTCCTATATTACAAATAAGGGAATTAGTTGAGAGAGATTTAAGTTCTTCCTCTGAGGTGAACCATATATAAAACTTGAGCAGCCTGGTACAAGGGATCACTACTATTAATCATAAGGTATACTGATGAAGAAGTATGTATGGATTATGTTCTCTTGGAATTTTCTGTATAGAGCAGGATGCAGTATTTTTCAGAATACTATTTGTTTGTTTGTTTGTTTTGTTTTGTTTTAAAAAGAAAACCATAGTTCAGTTTTGACTTGTTCTGTTCATAGGTATGTTCCCTGGGAGATGGGTGCTTTTGATCGCTGGCTCCTTGTGCAGCTTCATAAAAAGCCCATGCTGTGCACTGCCCACAAAAACTGTCTACAATGATGGAAAAAATCCTATAAATATTGTCTGTCCAATATAAGAGCCACATGTGCCTTATAAGCACTTGACATGTGGTTAGTATGTCTAAGAAAAATTTTAATTTAATTTTAATAATTTAGGTATTATTTAAATAGCTGCAGATCTTGGTGACTACTGTATTGAACAGTGGAGATCCAGCCCTGTCTTTTCACCATTGTTTTCTTTGCCCATTCAAGGTTTGAGATCTCAGTGCTTTGTAGTTCTACTGACCAAAGTCTTAGCCAGACACAATGAATGCAGCATCAATGCATCCCTTTCTCTATGACACTAAGAACTTTGTAGGAGCTTTCTTTTGGGCATAGGGATTTAATTAAAAGACATTCAAATAAAAATATACAATGGACCATACTCTTCTGAAGGCAAGGACAGAGCTTTATTAATTTTATTCAAAACATATAGTGTGCAATAGACTAAGAGTTGGCAAACTTTCTCTCTAAAGGACTATTTACTAAATATTTTGGGGGCCACATTTTCTGCTGCAAGTACTGAACTATGTCATTGTCATGTGAAAACAATCATCAATAGTAGGTAAAAGAATTAGTGTCACTATGTCCTCATAAGATTTTATGTACCAAAAAAGATCTCAATTGAGACGTAGAGGTTGGAAGATCACAAGTTCAAGGGCAGAGTGGGATATATAACAAGATCCAGTCTTAAAAATCAGCACACATACACACACAAAGATGTCAAGTCCATTGGGCACTAAGATCATACTTTGTTGACCTAGAATTAGGCACATAGTTCTCTATTATGAATGAATGCATAGTTTGATTTATTATTTAATTGTGTACAAGACCCTGGGTATTCAATGGTGAGCAATCAGATAAGGTTGCACTTTTATTCTTGTGTATTTGTTGTTGTTAGGTGCTGTCAAATAGGGTCTGACTTATAGTGGCCCTATGTACCACAGAACAAGACACTATCTGACACTGTGCCCTACACACTATTGTCAGTGCTTCTTTGAAATAGCCTGCCAGCCCCTTCTCCCAAGTGTATAGCACCCAGTATTCCCAGCTGGTCTCCCATCTAAGTACTAGCCAGGCCTGATCCTACTTATCTTCCAAGATCTGATGAGATTGGATGCTAGGAGGGTCCAACCATAGACATTCTTGTGCATACTTGTCAATAATAAAAAATAAAATCCACAAATTTGAACCCCTAAGTCATAAACAACATGACTTTAAAAATCTCAAAAAGTGTAAGAGTATGGACGAGAGTGAGGAACTCCTTGAGACCTAAAGTAGGGAACTCTTTGCTTTTCTGGGCACATGTGATCAGAGAACTGAATAACAAGGAGCCACCCGTCCAGTGAAGGACAATGGGTAGAGAATTCCAGGTAGAGGGAAACAGGAACAAATATTCAGGGTCAGAAACAAATGACCATGTTCAGTAGTGTCAGTGCAGCTGGGATACATGCCTGTAATCCCAGTGACTCGGGAGATGGAGGCAGGAGGATCACAAGTTCAAGGCCAGAGGTAGTCTGCATAACTTAGCAAGACCCTTTCTCAAGATAAAAGATTGAAAAATGGGCTAGGGGAGCAGCTCAGTTGTCAAGCACATGCAAAGCATGCATGAGGCCCTGGGTTCAACCTCCCCAGTACCACCAAAAACCAAAAACTAAAGCTAAAACAAAAACCCCCACAAAGCTTGTGGGGGTAATATGTGATGAGGAAACAGGTAGATGCCTGGAATCAGATTAATAAAGTCTTCTAGGAACTATTTAGTACCTTTGATGAGATTTAAGGAAGAGAGTTGCATTGGTTAGCTTGTGTGTTGCTGTAGCAAAATTCCTTGACAGACCAACTTGAGGAAGAATAGGTTTATTTTGGCTCACAATTCAGAGTTTCAGTCTGAGGAGGTGGGGAGGCATGGTAGAGCAGCTGGCAGCAGAGCCTGGCAGACAAATTCATATCATGCCATCAAGAAGCAGACCGAGGTTTTTAGAATTAGGGATCCTCCCCTGGCTCTGTGACCTACAATCTAGATCCCACATCTCGAAGTTCCATGGCCTCCACAAACAGCAGCTACTACCTGGGGACCAAACATTTAAACACATGACCTTTGGAGGAAATTTCAGATTCATACGATAACAAGAGTGAAAGGGAGAAAGGAAGGAAAACAGTTATTTTTAAAATATAAATTTTTTTCACTGCAATGTCATTTAGATTTCCCTACATCACACTTTCTTGTTCTCACCATCCTTCATCTCCAGAGCCCTTGTATAAAGAGTGAACAGAATATTTCCATCCATTTTAGCTATTTGGCATTGACTTCCAGAAGTCCTTCATGGAGTCTTTTCATAAAGCAAACACAGTGAAGCATTTCTGTAATGGTACCATAGTTCCAATCTGTCATATTATTGCTTTATTCTTAACTTTAGTGCCAATTCCAAGACATCCCATGGTTCTTGATATTATATGAAACCTAGAATGTTTTGCTATTCACTAATCTCTGACATTTCTGGCCACAACCAATTAAGAATATCCTTAGACATTCTGGAGGTTTTTCTTTGAGTTTAACCACTACTCTACGATTTTTTAAGTTGAGCTTAAACTTTGTTTAAAAATAGGTAGTTACATTAAAGATCTTTGAAGTAGATTTATACTTCATGGGTCTGAGAATCCGAAGTGTAACTTGCTGGCTTCATTTGGAGGAATAATTAAGGTGCATAATATTGTTTAACTGTTTGTTCAACTTTGCCTGGTGCAGTGGAACACAAATATTTGACCTTCTTGACAAAGATGGATGAATTGAAGCTACATACCATGGTATCATTAGGTTGTCGAATAACATCATTATTCATGATTATAAGGAATTATTCAAGTGGCAATGGCAATGGCAAACTAATAGAAAACTATTATTTGTATAGAGAATATAATTTCACTGTCCTTGTCATTCCAACCTCTTAGTTGAAGATATGTGTATTTATCTTACTACAAATAATTTTAATAACATAATTTAAACAAATGGAACCAATTATAATTAGTAATTTAGTAAATCAGATCATACAATGCTCTTCCAGAAAGAGGCTGGTATACTATAAATCCAAAGAGAAACACATTCATCACTTATTATTTCATTTATGTGAATCCATTTTATATTTCATAAAATTTCTATATTGATTAAAATATATGTAAAACTATATTTCCAAAGAAGATTTTAAGAGAGCCTTAAATTTTAAAAAGTATTTAAAGTAGTATCATTTTTGCTGGCTCTCCAGGTATTGAAAAATTATGGCCTGGATCCAAATTACAAATTAGACCCCCTGGTTTTCTAACTAAAATTTTATTAGAACACAGCAACACTCTCTCCTTTATAATCGTCTGTGGCTATTTCCCTGTTACAGGTACATAGTTGAGTACTTGAAACCATATGGCCTGCAAAACCTGAATATTTACTATCTGGTGACTTACAGAAAAAGTTTGCTAGTCCTGTAAGTAAATAAAAAAATAAAATTGTGCACTTGTTCATCTCAAAGCAGTTTGAAGGAACTTCTGGAATCCATAGACTGTGGGACATTCACATCAGAAACCACCTAGTTAAGGAAACAAGTGATGCAGGCCCACTGTTCTGCCATCAACTTCTTCAGAAAACTCACTAGCATTGTTACCATGTGCTATAAACCCAGGCAAGAATAAACTAACTTTATCTAGGGTGGTTTTAGAATATTGTTGCCTGAAACTGTGGTGATGGCATAATCCTGTGATAATGGATCAATCCTCCTACATTTCTCTACAGTCTTTTTATGCAGCTCTGTATAGAAAGAGCACCAAAAAAGTATAAATAAAATTTGACCATGAATGTGAGAATAGTTTTTCCAAAACTCCACTACCAGAAATATGCCAAATTTAGAAATTAACTGTATTCATTTGTAGAGTGATTTAAAAATTTTTAAATATATAAGATATATGTCAAATACTAAGTGTATAGGGAATAGTGTGACTGCTACCATAAAAATTTTACACATCTCCATATAATGTTACAGAACTTTTTAAAAATAAAAAGGTAGAAATACACTTCATCTTTCCCCACTGGCATCTCATTCTCTTTTCTGTATTTTTAGAGATGAATTTCTCATCTTTGGTGCTCTTGGTATTTGAGGCTAGGTAATAATTTCTTGTCGGAGCCGTCCTGTATGCTGTAGGATATTTAACAGGAACCCTGTCTGCTATATAGTAGATGAAGTAGCACACCCTCTCCTACTTGTGTTAACAAAAACTATTTCATAATGTGTGGGGATACTTGAAAACCTCTTGAAACTGTTGCTTTAGAGGTAGTCATTAACCTGAACTTGCTATGTTTCCTGTCTGCCTGTGTTGATTTATTTCTTGCCTGAGTTTGTATCTCTCAGAAGCAAACAGCCTTGTTTGTTTAATGTGTGTTTCATGTTTTCATGTTTTGTAGGTGACCAGTCTCTTTCACTCAGCATTGCATTGATAAATGAAAATCTGATTCTTGGATTTTTCCCTCCTTTATTGTAATTCAGTCTGTGAAAAAGTTTATATCCTTATTTCCCTTTTTATGGACTGATTCTAATCTTTCTCCATTAACATAATATACAAAAACTGTCCTTGTATATGTCTTCTAGTATACTAGTGAGTCTCTGTAGAACACTCACTAAGCAGGACAATTCCCATGTTGGAAGGTAGGCATTTCTTCAACTTTGGAGAGCAGTTGGTTTCACAATCTCAAGTAAGTGGTTGTATCAATGGCAATAGGTCAGAATTCCTGTTTCCTATGCTCTCACTGCCTACAGCCTTAGCACTGTGGCAACAGATCATATCAGATCTCAGAAGTTAAGCAGGGTTGGGCCTGGTTAGTACTTGGGTGGGAGACTGACTGGGAACATCAGGAGCTGACAATACTGTTTGGCCTGTCATATGTAGGGTTGCTATGTGTCGGACACCGACTTGACAGCACCTAATAACATGTTCTCACCAACTCTCCTATCAGCAAAAAATTTAAGAATTTGCTACTCTGTTGATGACTAAAACAATAAGTCATTATTGTTTTAATTTTAATTTCTCTAATTATCAGTGATGTAAAATACCTTTTCATTTGTTCCCTGGATATTTAGGTATTCCTTTCTGTCACTTGCATGTATACACTTTATCCCTTTTTCA
Organism: Pedetes capensis; assembly: GCA_007922755.1. Lineage (NCBI taxonomy): Eukaryota > Metazoa > Chordata > Mammalia > Rodentia > Pedetidae > Pedetes > Pedetes capensis. The sequence continues at coordinate 148,465 of VMDO01001588.1, forward strand.
GTGAGTCATTTTTTTCCTACTGATTTGTATTTGTTTCTGTGGGTTCCTACATTCAAATCCTTTATGATTATATATATTTCAAGACATTCTCTAGTTTGTGGCTTGGAATTTTAGTTGGCTGTGTGTGTGGATGTATGTATATGCCTTTGTATAGTCAAAATTTTATATTTTAATGTAGCTAAATTTAACATTGGGCTGGGATTTAGCTCAGTTGGTAGAGCACTGCGCTGCAGTCTCTGAAGTCCCGAGTTCAATTCCCAGCACCGCAAAAATGGGAGAAGGACCTGGCAATCCACTCCCAAGGCAATCCAGAAACAGTCAGCCATTGAAAACCCTATGAGGGTCACTATGAGTCAGATATCGACTCGAGGGCACCTAACAACAACGACAACAAATTTAATATTATTATCTCTTTGGTCTATGTGTTTTGGATCTAGTTTAAGAAAAATTTTCCAATCGTGAGATTATACTTTCCTTTAATTTTATTCTCAATTATTAATGTTTCCTTTTCTGTATATGTTTTGATATCACCTGGATATATTTTATGCATGCTATGAATTATTAATCTACTTTTCTTCATATGAAAAACTAGTTCATTCTTTCCCCCATGGTCTTGATATACATGTGTAGGTTTGTTCTTTGCCTGACTTTCTTTTTTTAAAAGAGCTGTTCTGGAGACTCACAGAAATATGAATTTCATTTATTGTCCAATGCCTTATTATGCTTTTACATAAGAATCAAACATTTATCCTTGGAATATTTTAAAAATTAAATTATTCTAACTACTTATCACTCATTTCTTTGTTCTCATTATTCCCAATATTGAACTCTATTCAATATTGTTCCAAATGTTGAATTTAAAGTTCAATATTTTTCTAACTAGGATCGAAATAAAAGTAGAAATTTTCTTCTTTATGTCCACATCTAAAAATGTCGTTTTGGAAATGGCAATAAGATAGAGCATTAAACTGAAATTAATATGATATTGGAGGTGTGACCTAATTAAAATGCAAATGTAGGCATACTTATTTAAGATTGACATTACAGTTTAGGTACTCCCCGATAGTAGGTCTACTGCTTGTTGATAATTTGATTTGACAGTTCTCTTCATAGGTTCATTGTTCTAACCTTACACAGTATGTATATATTGGTTTGCCTGATAAGATGAGAAAATTTAGGCAGATTCAGGAAGTTTAAAATGAAATTTAATGAGTTGTGATATTCCTAGATTTATGCACATCCTGCTTATTAGAGACATTTAGAAAGTGACTACCATCTACACATTTATGCATTGTTTAAAGGTCAGTAGTCCAAGTGTAAAATTCACATGCAGGCATTTTCATCCTTGTGTTTTTTGACCTTAAGTCCACTTCATGTTCCCTGTACCCCCAAGATACCCCATTTCTTCTATTCCTCTGTAGTCCAGCTATCTTTTATAAAGTCTTCCCTCATCATCTTTTCTGCAAGAAACAATCGTTTTCTCTGAGTTCTCAGTTTGTATTTCTTTTTGGCACTTACCCATTCTCCTTTGTTTAACAATTGTGTATATACATGCACTATGTCCTATCTTAGATAATTACATCCTCAAGAACATGACTTAGTCTTCTAGAGCAAACTTAGATTAACTGATGCACAGTAGGATCTCAAAAAGAAATTTTTAAAGGAACAGAAAGTTAAGTGAATGAAAAATGTTACATGGATGCACTAAACCTCTTGTGTACATGACTTGCCTACTTTCTTACCATTAACTTCTTATAAAGATGTGGAGAAGCAAACTAAAGTTGCCATCATTCATTGCTTAAAGGTTGCTATAATTTGAATCTGAAATTTCTCACAAAGGCTCATATGTTAAAGCCTTACTGGCCAGCATGACTCTTTTGGGGGGATAGCAGAAACATTATGAGGTAGGTGCTAGTGGGAGGTCTTCCAGTCCTTGAGGACAGGCACTTGACGCAGAGATTGGGACCCCAGCTCCCTTCTCTTCCTTTCTTTCAATTCCTAGCCTGTCACTTGCTCCCTGCTGTGACAAACTGCTTTGCTGCAGACCCCAAAGCAGCAACGTCAGGAAATAATGGTTTGAAACCTTTAAACTCTAAGCCAAAACCTACCTTTTCACTTTATATGTTGACCTATCATAAATATCTTTTATAGTGGTGAAGAGCTAACATGATGGTTATGGTTAAACCTTCACCAGTTTCTCCAGCCAATGCTTGTACCTTAAGGAGTATTTATGATATAGATGCCTCAAATTTTTGCTCAAGATGCAAATTTTTATGATGACTCCCAAGGATAAGCATAATTTTTATAGCAGGCTTCTAATGCTCACATGTGAGAAATACTCAATTATTGGGCTTTGAAAGTCATCAATATTTTGAATGCTGAATGCCAATATTCCCATATAAATAGTGTCATTTTTCAGTTTTCTTAAGTGTAGTCTGTTTTCTCCACAGCTGTATTATATGGTAAAATTTAATTTTAGCCAAGGCTCTATGAGGTAAGTAAAATTGAATATAATATATTTTTTTAAAGAATATGTCAACTAGTAAATGGAAATAAATAAGATACTTTAGGGACTATGGCACATTAATTTCCAGGAATATTTATGTCAGTGGTGTCAACATTCCAGCAGGATACTTTTTGGAGGATAATAGCTTTGAGCAAAATTGTTTTGTATGAACAGGGTTAGAAAGTTCTTTTTTGGCAAGGGAATAAAAGAAGAATTTAAACTAACCAAACATGTAATGCGACTTTAAACAACCTTTTTTGTATTCTAATATAGACATTAAAGCAAATATTATTACCATGAAACATTTATTAGTTCAGATTCTATTGTAATAAATTTTAAGAAAATCAATAACAGCATTAAGACAAAATTGGTAACCTACCCCAAATATTTCAGTACTTATGTAAAGCCTTTCTTATCTCAAATAGCTGATGGTTATAAAATGAAATGCATTTAAATCCATGGCTAAAGATGATTAAAATATCATACAGACCCAAAGCACTCCAGCTGTAGATGTTCATTAAATTGACCATTAATAACTTGTGATAAAAAGGAATATTACTGCATTCATAAATTTTGTATGCAGATTTTATTAAGCTGGCATGTTATATGAATTGATTGTCTGACATCTTCTGGCTGTGGCTGAAGATAATAGTGTTTCATATGTATTTTCCATAATCCAAGAATTCTGATGGACTGTTTCTAGCTAGTTATTATGTTTTTGTTCTGGTTGGCACTTCTTTTCTCTAGTATACAATTAGAAAATATAATTATAGCTTTTGGTATGAGGCATTATAAGGTTGGTTGTGTCAGCATTTCTATTATAACCCTCCTTTTTGTAATGCCGAATGGGGGGGCTGTCAGTTTGGTTGACTCTATTTTGCCTTGTTAATTAATTATTTCCATTTCTTTCTTTAAATGTAAATAGAGTAGGTGCTATACTTAATTTTAAGATCATATTTCAGTAGATTATTATTTGCTTTGCAAATCTAAGCTAATTTCATAGGCATTTTAGCCTGTTTCTAATGAACAATTAACACCATTTGGTTTTGTGGACTTACTGATGACCCACTAGATTGCATTTTGCTTTGTAGTCAATAGTAATCCTTTCTTTGGAACTACAAGGAGTGGCTGAGTGCAGTGTATACTCTCAGGTTAGGAGATCAAGTTTATTGCTTCTCAGTATATGACATTTCTTTTTCTTTACTTTGTAATTATACAGAGTATGCCAAAAAAAACTTACACACAATTTTAAGTATTAAAATTGTAATACTCAATAAATACTGATAACGAAAGATGAGTACAAGTCACTTTTGACTTCTGCATTTACAAGTGATGCTCAAAGTGGTTACTGTCATAATTCAATTCAACTTTGAAAAGCAGTACATAGGTAACATTTCTTAAAATGTGTCTACATTTTTTGGCAGCCCTGGTATTATTTTTTATTTTTAGAAATAGAGAAAATGTAGTCAGAGGTCAAAGCATAGGCCAGATTGCCTTGCTTAGGGGCCCAGTTTTGCTAACTATGTGTCTTAGTTTATTTTAAGCTACTATAATAAAATATGTGAGACTGTGCAATTTATTAAAGAAGGTTTATTTTGGCTCATGGTTCTGGAGACTGGAAAGTCCAAGATTGGAAAGTTACATCTGGCAAGACCCTTGTGTGCTTTCAATTCATGACAGAGAGAGGAAGGGGAAGGAGAAATATACCCAAGAGAGACAAAACCCAAAGAGTGACTTCACTTTACAACACCTTGCTTTCTCCAGAATGCACCCAATCTCATGAAAAAAACATTTATGTCTCTTAACAACCTGATCACCTCTTAAAGGCCCTATGACCCTCTCCACACTATTAAAATAGGGATCGGATTTCATCATGGGTTTCAGAGGGACAAACTACATTCAAAACATAGCACTGTGCAAGTTTCTTAACATCTTCATATGTTTATACTCATCTGTAAAATAGAGTGGTGGTAATGCCTACTTACCAGGATTATTTTGAGAATTTGTTAAATTATATGGAGGGCTCTCATCAAAATAAACACTCAATAAATGCTAGTTGTTATTAATACCTGATTTAGGAGGTGGGCACAGTAGTGCATGCCTGTAATCCCAATGATTCCAGAGGCAGAGGCAGGAGGTTTATGATTTTGAGGCCAGAGGCAGCCTGCACAACTGGGCAAGACCCTGTCTCAAAATGTATATAAAATAGGAGTTAGGTGGTCACTCAGTGGTGGAGTGCTTGCTTACCATGTGTGAGGCACTGGGTTCAATCCCTCAGTAATGCCCCACCCCCCAAAACAACAACAACAACAACAAAAAACAACAACAAAAACTATTAATAAAAGAGAGAAGACATGACACTTAAATCTAATTACTTTTTTGCAGTACTTGGTAGTTGAACCCAGAGTCTCGAACATACTTTGCAAGTGCTCTATCACTAGGTTGCATCCCCAGTCTCTTTTCTATTTATTTATTTTGTGACAGGCTCTTACTAAATTACCCAGGCTTGTGATCCTCCTAACTCTGCCTCAGGAATGACTGGGATTACAAGTGTGTGACACCATGCCAAGCTTAATTGTATTTTTCTTTATACTCATCAAGTGAGACATGGTAATGAAAGCACTGCCTGGATCTTTGAGGGCATAGATAGAAATAGTTTATCTTGTGAACTCCCTTCACGTTCAACCTGTTGAGAACCAGTGAGAGGTTTTAGAGGCATATCTGGTCTTGGATACTTACTGTTTAGATCCTGAGAAAATAAATTTAGAACTGTTAGTTTACACTTTTGTAATATATGGGGATAATTATAGTAAATATATAGTGAGTTAGTAATAAATGTTAATTTTTTAGAAAAAGAACAAAGTGCACTGTTGGGTACACAATATTGAGCTAATGGCTCTTTTTGAGCTACTTATTGTTTTGTGCTACATTTTGTTATCTGTCTAAAGGGAGAGGTTTATTTGAAGCAGTAGTAGTATCTAATATGACATTTTCCCCTTTCACTACTAGATATCATGAAAATATTAATTGATCACCTTTTTTACACTTTATAAATATACAACCAAGTAAAGTGGATAAAACTATGTCTGTGGCTAAAAATACTCATTGATCATCTCACACTGTGATTAAATAATTGCTTGTTGAATATATTTCCTTTTTATTGCTTTGCTTATAGCTTTAGAACTTGCCCATATCCCTGTATTTTGAAATTAAGTGCCTATTTTGGTCACAAGTAAACATGTTGAATGTTAAAGCAGGAAGGGTTAATTCCTGCCTCTCATTAAATGCATGAGGGACACTGAGCTGCAGAATGTTTGTGGCTCAGAATAATAAGAACTCCAAGCAAATGACTTTGAGTCAAAGCTTCCTGTTTTGTGCCTAGGAAACTTGAAATAGAAGGAATTCCTCATACTTTCTGGCCATCTGTCAGTATGGCCATCTTTTTGGCTATGAAAATAGGCCTATGCCCTCATGCCAAAACTGGAAAAAGAAATTTGGGTGAACTTAACAAAAATTAGGCATGGAGCCTCAAAAATTAGCATACCAACTGCTTCATCTTTTGCAATAATAGTTTAAAAGCCTATTACGCTAATTTAGCTGTGCACGGAATCTTTATCTGAAGCAGGCAGATGTTCTAGTCAGTGTCTTAGTGGGCAGGAGCATGGTAGAAACAGGTATGAGTAATTAGGTAGGCAGTATAGTTGTCTCTAATTAATGTATATGGGGTTAGTGCTATACCCTGTACTGGGCAAATGGATATAAGCCTGGCTTTAGAAAACTCCAATCTAATCTTAGTCATAGAGTCCTTATTTAATTCAATGTATTTTTCAAAATGCAAACACTGATAAAGGGTATTTAACATATGTTCCATTAGATTGGATAATATTAGCTGGGTGTGGTAGTGCATGCCTGTAATCCCACCACTTGAGGCAGGAGGATCATAAATTTGAGGCCAGCCTGGGCTACATAGTGAGACCCTGCTTCTAAATAAATAAGTAAATAAATAAATAACATAATGTTAAAAGCCAGGATTTCAATTGGTTTCTTAGAAAGGAAAAGTATTCTTCCATGTTTTCTAATGAGATTATGTATGAGTTTCTGTGCTTTCTAAAAGTGATTTGCTACCCGTATGAGCTGCAACCTGAGCTTGTTTTTTCAAATTTTCCAATCAATACGGATTCCTTCTAGGGAGGAAAGAGTGAATTGAATAGGTATTCTTATGTTAGAACTCTGTACCTGTTATAGGAGGAAAATAATTAATAATATTTGCTTAGAGAAAGATAATAGAGTTCTTTTTCTAGCAAGTGTTATTTATTCTATGTTGAAAGAGAACATTTATTTTTCTAATACCTTTGAGCACTGTTCAGGCTGTCTGTTGGAAATCCCAGTCCATTAGTTATCATCTAGTTCAGTCCTTGACCCACCATAAAAAATCCTCTTTCTGGATAGAAGTGAAGAGTACAAAAATCAAAACTGAAGAGGGACTAGCAAATGTGGGAAGATTTTATTTATTTGTAGTCATTCATATTATTCAGGAAAATCTCTACAGTTCCATGTTTTACATAGAAACTCAACACCATGTTCCTATTGTGATTTTACTTCTACCTGTTAGATAAGTGCTCTTTCCTTAGATATTGGGTCTACTAATCTTAAATGAGAGAGTTAAATATTATTAGGTACTTAGAATCAACATAACAATTATCATCGTGTAATAACAATAGTAAAGCTTGTATGGAAGAAAATAAATTGAAAAAACTTCTAGAATCTATACATACTATGTATTTCCCTTTATTTTTGACAAAAAACTTTGCACAAATCCAGGTAAGCTGTGCTTTCCATTTATTTTAAAACTGTATCATATTTACTTGTTTTATAGCATTATTATTCAGCTAGTGAGTTGGCTAAATATTTGGTACAGGGTTCACACTTGCTTATCTATGTTGTTGTTGTTGTTGTTGTTGTTGTTGTTGTTGTTAGGTTCCTTCAAATCAGGTCTGACTCATAGCAACCCTATGTACAACAGAAGGAAACACTCCCCAAAACTGTGCCATGTCCAGCATTATGTCATTGATTCTCTGCTATTCATAAGGTTTTCAATAGCTGATTGTTTAGGGATTTTTTGAGAGTGAATTGCCAGGTCCTTCTACCATTTTTTCCATCCTTGGGATTGAATCCAGGGCCTCAGAGGATGCAGAGCAGCACTCTACCAGCTGATCTAAACCCCAGCCCCTACTTATCTATACAAACCACAAAGTGCTACTGAAATTCTGTATAGTAATAAATGTTGGTTTAGTCATACTGGTTATTAAAATATTAAAAGAATCTATCTGTTTTACATAGCTGTTGCTCTTAGTTCCCAGGAATATGCTCAGCCCTGCCATTCTAGCTGTTTTGGCCTTTCCCTAAACCTTCCCATGATCAGCAACCACAGAGTAAAGGCATAGACCTCCAGGACCCTGCTCTAGCAACACTGTCAGCTTTTAGGTGCCCTGGCCTTCATTGAATATTGCTTCTAAACAGTCCTGTGATGAATGACTATTGAGTAAAAGTAGGCTTACTTGGGATCAGAGATAAGGAAAGAGTATTTTAAGCCATAATATGAGGTTTCCTAAACTGCAGAAATGTGCAGCCGTACCACTGTGGTATCCGATCCTGTCAGATTTCAGAAGCTAAGCAGGGTTGGGCCTGGTACTTGGATGGGAGATTGCCTGGGAACACCAGGTGCTGTAGGCTTAGGAGAAGGACCCGGCAACCAACTCTCAAAAAACAATCAGCCATTGAAAACCCTATGAATAGCAGAAAAGCACTAATAATACTGTTTCGCCTGTTGTATGTAGGGTCACTATGAGTGAAACACCACTGGGTGCCACCTAAGAACAACAACAACAACAAACTGCAGAACCAAAGGTAAAGAAATCATCGCAAATATGACCAAGGCCTATAACGATGCTACCATGTCTTGAACTCAGCTGAAAAGATAACAGGAATTCAGTAAATGTATCATTAGCCTGAATATCTTAAATATCTCTTAGCTCACTCATAGGAATCAAATGATTGTTCAGCAAGGCCTCCACTGCTGTGGTTTTCTGATCATTTCATAAAGAGTTGTATTTAAGTCAAAGAAGCTTGCACTTGTCTTTGTACTTTAACTCCAGGGGTCATATTAAGGTTTTCTTTCTAGTCTCTCCTTCATTTTTAGAATACTTGCATCAGGATCACAGAATGTTGGCTTCTCAGGCAGTCTTGTAAATAGATGAATAAAGATCCTTTAACGCTAGGCATTTTTAAACTGGTACTTAGAATGCTCATCCAAAATCTATTTGCTTTGGCTGGCAAATGGATTTTCTGGATAATGAACTTGGACTTTGTCACGTGGTTATATTTTTGAGCTAGGAGAATAGTGAGATAGAATTAGGAGGAAGGATTGCTGTGTAAATAGCTTGGCATTAAAGGCTTCATCATCTCTGACTTGTCAAGGAATGAGCTAAACTCAGTGCTTAGACTATTTTGTACTGTAAAATGTGAAGGTGAAGTGTTTTGAATTTATGATAGGCTTATTCATCTATGTTGGCAAGTTTGAGATATCCAGGAATCATGGGAAACCATAAGCATCAAGTAATTGAGAAGCAAGTTCAAGATAGATTACTATGAAACTAGATTACTATGAACCAAGATAGATTACTATGAACTATTGTTGTTGTTGTTGTTAGGTGCTGTTGGGTCGGTATCTGACCCATAGCAACTCTCATAGGGTTTTCAATGGCTGACTGTTTCAGAATTGCCTTGGGAGTGGATTGCCAGGCCCTTCTCCCATTTTTATGGTGCTGGGAATTGAACTTGGGACCTCAGAGACTGCAGCGCAGTGCTCTACCAACTGAGCTAAATCCCAGCCCTACTATGAACTATAAAAATATATTACTGTACCTGTTAATTTTTACATGTGGTATCTGCATTTTCAGCAAAGGATCTTGAAAGAACATGACATCAGAGGTGAGCCTTCTAGGTGGTTTAAAATGAAGGATTTTCTCAACTATCATTTTCATTTCTGAATCCCCTATTTGGGAAATAGTTCTACAAGTGATGTTTCTGACTCTTAGTAGTAATTAAATTTTTAAAAAAATGATAATTGTGAAATTTCAGGGGCTGACCAGCATCAGTTTCCCATTCCATCTCAAGCTGTTGTTGTTAGTTGCCTTCAAGTCAGTGTCCGACTCATAGAGACCCATTGTACAACAGGTAAAACAGTATTATTAGTGCTTCTCTGCTATTCATAGGGTTTTCAATGGCTGATTGTTTTTTTCGAGTGGGTTTCCAGGTCCTTCTCCCAAGCCTATAGCACCTGGTATTCCTAGGCAGTCTCCCATCCACCTCTGCTTAGCTTCCGAGATCTGACGCCATCAGACACCACAGTGATATGGCTAAAGGCTCCACCTTGAATAGATCCTGATATCTGCTCAGTATGTGCTTCCTTTTTTGCCTCCTTTATGGAGCTCTTATATTTGTGTCCTCAAATACTGGGTGCTGAGACAGTGATGGAAGTGTATTGTGCTACTTTGACTTGGCAGTTAAGTCTCTTACTCCTCCCCCTTCTTACCTGGTGCCCCAGGTCAGGTTACCAAACCTTTCTAGGGGTTGATCAGTGAATGATTGAGTAAATAAAGTCAAGGCAAAGAAGATTAGCCAGAGGTCTGGTACACAGAAATTCCTTAGCAAAAACAAGATGTGATCATAAAATAGGGTGAATGCTGCTGCTGAGGGCTATCCAACAGAAAGGCAAGGATCTTCAATATGGAAAGTAGCAAGGGGCACATCGAACCTTAGTAACTATATGACAAATTTCACCTTGTTGGGTACAGTCAGTGGAGTGTGAGGTATAGTTGAGAGCAGGAGTATTTTAAAGTAGTACTAAATTGTGGATCATGAATGCTTCTGGTATAGGGATTTCTGTCAAATAAACATTATCTTTATCCACTTTATTCACCAGAACTGGCACCATGTGGCCTTTGGGTCCCCCCCCGCCAAAGTAAAAATGGTCATGAAAGGGAAATGTTTTGAATTAATTCAGAACATCAAAGCAGTCACAAGGGTACAACTAAAGACATTCATGAAAGAGGACTTCCAGATCTGTTCCAGACGGTGACAAGAATGATGGGATAAGTGTGTTCTCCAGGGGGAATACCTTGGGGTGGGGGAGATTAGTAGCAATATGTTTTTGCTATAATAATTTAAAAGAAATTTTAAGCATTCACTGTATTTTTGGATCACACCTTGTGTCACCTCTTGTTTATCATATACTTGGTGTTCATGGTGGGTCAATTTGCTTGTGATGGGGTTATGTGGTTAGAAATCATTTGAGTATCTGAATCAGTCTCTCCTCTTCTAAGAAATTGACAAGCTGTTGTTGCATTTTGTGCTGTCCAAGAACCAACAAATCTGTCCTAGAAGAAGTGCAACCAGAGTGCTCCTTGGAAACAAGAATAGCCAGACTGCATCTTACATATTTCAGACATGTAGTCAGGAGAGATCAATCCCTGGAGAAGGACATCATGTTTGGGAGAGTGGCAGGTCAATGCAAAAGAGGAAAACCCTCCACCAGATGGATTGACACAGTGTCTGCAACAATGGGCTTAAACATAAATAAGATTGTTTGCCTGGCACAGAATCAGGAAGTGTTTTGATCTGCTGTACATAGGGTCGTTATGAGTTGGACTCGACTCGATGGCACCTAACAACAACAACAACTCTCAGAGCAATAGTGCAGTTGTTGTTGTTGTTGTTGTTAGGTGCTGTTGAGTCGGTATCCGACTCATAGCGACCCTCATAGGGTTTTCGATGGCTGAGTGCTTCCGGATTGCCTTGGGAGTGGATTGCCAGGCACTTCTCCCATTTTTGCAGTGCTGGGAATTGAACTTGGGGCCTCAGAGACTGCAGCACAGCGCTCTACCCACTGAGCTAAATCCCAGCCCAATTGTGCAGTAGTGTTACTTAAAGCACAGACAAACTAATTTTGTATTGAGAAATATTTGTAGCTTAAAAAGTTACTGGCTATACCAAAGACTACTTGCTTGCTTGCTTGTTTATCTATCTATCTATCTATCTATCTATCTATCTATCTATCTATCTATTTATTGTGGTACTGAAGGGTTGAACCCAAGGCCTAGCACAGGTAGGCAAGTACTCTACCACTGAACTAACTATACCCTCAGCATCCTGCCTTCTTAAAAAAATTTTTGAGACAGGGTCTCCCTAAGCTGTGCAGGCTGCCTCTGACCTTGAACTTGAAAAGCCTCAGCCTCCCAAATTGCAGGGATTATAGGAGTGTGTCACAACACTCAGCCACAATGCTAATGCTTTTTTAAAAAGCTAGCTTTGAAGTTACAAAGCAAGTGGAATTTTGAACACTAACTTTACAGTTAATATTGTTGAGTTTTTGTTATTCTTAATTTTTAAGGTTTTAAAGATATTTTATATTATTAATTTGTTAACTTGTTAGATTTTTCCAGAGGCAAATGTTTTAAGTCTTTGTTTTTAGAGAGATACATGCAGAAATATATGAGCTAAATTTATGTAATGTCTATGATATGCTTTCAAATAATATGGATGAGAGAATGAATAAGAACAGCTGAAATGAAACTGGCCATGAATTGCAAGGTAGTGGTATATCAAAATTGATTTTACTAGCTTGCTTATTCCTCTGTATGCTTGAAATTCTCCATAACACAATTTAAAAAACAAACAAAGTAATATACTCTAGAAACTTAGTCATTATTGCTAGTTATGAATGACATTTATCATGAACTCTTGTATCAGCTACAACTAGGTCACCAGGGCTGATTACATGGATAAATTATCTGATGGCTAACAGGGTTGAAAAGTGTGCTACAAATGAGAGTGTTCCTATCTACTATGGTAAATTGACTCCAAATATATAATTAAATCCAATTTTATTGGTGAGAAGATGTTCCTTAGAAGATAAAACATGCATGATAAGACTTCTTTTTCGATAAGAAGACATATTTTGACTTTGTTTATCAAAAGCCTATCTTTGAAGCCTAGAAGGGCTTATATTTGAAGTTCTTAGGATTTACCAGCATCTGGAATATTACATTAAATAATTAATGGAGGAGACATCAGAGACTGGCCCCTCTCTGACCTATAGATTTTTAGTCATAAGTGGAAGAACTGATAGTACACAATGCTTTCTTTGTGTAACCTGTCAGGCCCCTTTGGAATATCCTAAATTTGCTGATGGATCCTAAACTGACTGATTAATGTTTGATGTTAAGCAACTTCAGGGAATTGTTGAAGGGATTATGGTACGTTGTACTGCACAAGAAATGTATGCTTCTTATGATAACTTCTGATCCAACTCCTGTGACCTAATTTATGATTGGATTATGCTTTTTGTGAAAATTAAAAAAATTGCATCTGACATGGCATGATCTTTTCCTTCTTTTCTCTAATTAAAAACAGTAACAAAATAAAACTTCTTGTTGGAAATTCCAGTTCTGAATCACTTACATTTCTGTTTTGTTTTATGCACTCTCTTATTTTAAATATTCTTATTTGTTTTACCTTCTATCTCACTTGAGAGATTGTGCCTATTCCAGTTCCTAGTAAGACTTGACAGTGTATATTGGTTTATAGAGATCAGTGTTGTAAGGAGGCTGCTCTGTAGCAGGTACCCAGAAATGTCTCATATATTCTGCTGATTTATGTTGATCAATAAAGTCTTAGACAAATAAGTAAGCACAGGGAAACTGTTCTTTGGGATAATTATATCTTTGCTCAGAGGTAAACTTTTGATTCTCTGTGATCTCACTTCTATTAGTAACCAGAGTTTGGGATCTGTGTATGGAAAGGTGAACAATCTGTGGATTCCTCAGTTTTTAGAGAATTTTAAGGCCTTTGATTCTAAGGACTTGTCTATTTCAAATACTTACGTACCTTCCCTCCCCTCCCCATCTCATTCCACCCTTCACATATTTTAATTGCCAGTTGACCATAGCATCTTGAATCTATTGGCATTATGACCTTCTCTTAGGATGCTGAAGACTTTACATCAGAATAAAAATATTTGCAAATGCTTTTGGGCAGGGTTTTATAGCACTGTAACTTTGATGTCAGTTAAGGGACAAAGTCATATTTCCTTCCTTCCTTGGAGAATCAGTAAGGTGGTCATACTTACAGAGACAGGCAAGTCTGAAGCATGGGCAGGCAGTACATTATTTTCAAATCTCTTTTCTCCCAGAGGAACCTCAAGTCTAGTCCTCTTTGACAGTTTCATCATGAGTGTTCTATGGTCTTGCTGTCCTAGGCAACCTTAGAAAAGTTTCATGGAAAACAATATAATTAATACAGTGTCTTTTACTGGATCCCATCTGTAATTCCCAAAACAATAGTTATATTGCATTTCACTTCAATAGCACACTCCACGGTATGTGGCTTGGATGTGATATGTGGAGTGATTATACCCTCTGTGTCATTGGGAATTTTGAGTGTCTTTTATGAATACTTTTTCTACACTTTCAACATACTCTGTTGTTTCATTTATTTGTTTCTTCATTTATTCATGCAAAAAAGGAAGCATGTCTAATAAAAGACTTTCGCAACATAAGTGAAGAGGAACACAATATGGTAAGGGGAAAAGGCAATATGTAATGTCTATAGCATAATGCCTGTCACATAAAAGGTGGTAGTTTTACTTGTATCCTTATTGCTGCTGCTGCTGCTGTTGTAGCTAGCATCATCGCTTTACCTTCACCATCAGTCTTCCAATATTTTTTGCCAGGTTCACTCTATTATTCTGTATGGATAAGATAATTTGCTGTAAGAGCACTAAGAAATGAGACAATCATGGTTAGAGAACTGGTTTGAAGGTGACAGAGTCATATCAAAGTCTAATAATGTTTTTAGTAAATGAAGTACATTCTAATTTGCTTGACTTTCTTACCCTTGAATTTATTGTCTAGGATTATTCTCTAATATATTGCCCAGAACAGTACCTATGTCATTTAATGTGATTGTTTTGAAGGGCCTTGGCTCTGCAGTCAGACTTCCTGGGGCCAATTCCTGGTTCCTACTCTTGGTAACTGTGTGACTTTATCTCTCTGTCTCATTTATTCTTTGGTAAGTGGACATGAGGAGACTACTGCTTGTTGGAAGAATTAAATCTGATAGTGCAATAAACAGCTCACCCAGTGCCTAATACTTTGTGAGCAGTCAATGTGTCAATGCCATAATTTTTATTGTCAGTCTGATTGTCGTTATAACTACTTATTATTTGCCATTGTTTTGTTACTATTATTATTTCTACCATGAAAACCAATTTTCTGCCTGTTACCCAACAAAGAATCTTCATGCTCTATGTGCTCTACACTTTATGCTTTCTAGAATGAGCAAATAGAACTCAAACAAGTCCAGGGTAATTCACTTTCCATTCATAGCATAAACAGCTGGGAGAGTGTATCTTTCCAGTCTCATTAGGGAAGTTTGGTTAAAATCATTATAGGTTCTAGATTAACAATTAAATCAAATTATGAGTTTCTTAGCCTCCAAGATAAAAATGTATATGGGTTCTACTTGATCCCTGAGACAGTAAATGTATTTTAGTATATATTTCTATATATACATGTCTATATTGCTTGGCCTGAAATCTCTCTACCAGAAAAATAATAATATATGATTCTTAGTAGTCGATCTAGCATGCAAATATTTATATGAAACTTTCCGACAGTAGTTCTACTCTAGGTTGCATAGAGATCTATAGTAATTAGTGCATAATATGGCTACTGTGATGCCTTGCAAGATAGTACACATTCAATATGCATATTTTAATAATAGTGATACCAGAGCATTTCATAGAAAACTGACCATGGTTAGAAACTCTGTGACAAATATTCAAATTCCCTTCCTGCATCTCTCTTCAAAGGAGTAGAAAATGAAAGGGAATAAATGAGCTGTTTGCTCATTTTCTTATTAACCTTCATTTTGTACACCATCCATTTTTATGTTTTGTACTATTTAAAGTTATGCATAAAAACTTTCTGATCAATGATATTGCATTCAAGAAGAACCTGCAATATATGAAATACATTCTAAAATCCTCAAGTGGTTAAAATTGTTTCTACCCTCCATGACCGACTTGCTTTTGATTTCCTACATATTGCTTACTTTCATAAGAAAAAAGTGAAAATAGTTGTTTGAATATGATATCACAAATTCTTTCCTTAAAAATATTGAAATATGTATGTATATTCCAGTAGTATATATAAAATAATGAAGCTTCTATAAATATATTTAAATATGTAGTATAAATACTGAAATATCTTTTAAATGCTAAGATGAAATAATATATCACAATTTTATACATATATATACATACATACATACATACATACATACACACACCCACACATACATAATGGTAATGTACCTGAGCCCGTTGATTTTGAAAAACATCAATAAAAAAAGAAATCCCAGCTGGGTATGGTGGCACATGATTGTAATTGCAGCACTAGGGAGGCTGAGGAAGGAGATTCTTGGGTTCAAGGCCAGCCTGGGCTGTAAAGCTTGGCCAGCCTGACTCCAAACAAACCAACAAAAACCCAAACAAAAAGTAAAACAACAATAGCAAAAACAACATTTCCACTCTGTGTTCTAGAAAAGGCTTGACTAGAGCAGCTCTTTTCCATATGGACAATACCAAAGCTCTTCCTCTTGTGGACCTCTGACCAAGCCGAAAGCAGACCTTCCACATTCTAATTCTTTGTCTTATAAGTGATCACCTGAACTGTTTGTACTTACTGACCAAATACCTCCTAATTTATATTGGCCAAACTTTAGTTAGGCTTCACTCCTATACTTAGGCCCTTGAACTATCGCTTGGCCTTGAGCATCTGAAAACAGAACAACTCTGCTTTAAATGGCATTGCAGAGAATTGGCTGACCTTAGGGAAAAACTTCCCCTAATCAATTGCCTTATGAGTCCACTTGCTCATCCTGCTTCCACATGCCTATTCTTTCTAGTCATGTTTACACCTCCCTAGAAAATTCCTTTCTGCCTAATTTTTGAGACACTTGCACATCTCAAGGACAGAACTGTCTCCAGATGGCAATAATACCTCTTCCTTTATTGCAATCATCTTTTTCAAATAAAGTCTTTCTTAAGTGCCGATTTGTATTTATTTGACATTTGCATTTATTCCCTTTGTAGCCTGAAACTGTTGACTGGATTTAGTGCTTGAAGCACCTTCATACTAATTGTAATCAGAGCTTCCTGTGTTCCAGGCTGTCTCTGTGGAACTGAGGACACATTAACTCTGTTTTTCTGTCTCCTGCAACAGGAGTATTTTTATTTCTGTTCTATGCACTGGGACAAGGAGATTCAGGTATGTTAAATAACTTTGCAAGTGGTGCATCCCTCCTCAGTGAGAAATAGGGAACTTGAAGACTGCTATGACTGACTTCATAGCCCTCCAGTTTCTTCTACCTGTGAATCGATTGACTCCTTGAGGTCATACTTAATCCTGAAAGCAGTAATGATGCTGACAGATCTACCACTGAGTAGACTGTATAGCAGTTCCCATGCTGTTCTTTGTGTGCCTTTTCCCATATAATACAACAAAATCAGAGGTTGATGCCATTAGTATCCTTATTTTGTTTACACTGAAAGAACATAAGGTTTGAGCAGGTTATTCAGTTGGCCCAGGCCCATGAAGTTGGTAGGCATCTAAGTGATCATCACCCTGTTACCTTTCACCTTGTGACTTCCCACAAACTATCTGCATCCCTGGATACAGCTCCTCCAGTTCGTATGTGGCCTTCTGGAAGATGAGCTCACAAAGGCTCCTTTAATTAATTCTTCAGCCCTTGGTTGCTCAGGCAGTGTGTGTTTCTGCTGAAGGTAGAATTTTGGTTTCAAAATAGTAACTAAGGTATTAAATATTTCCTCTGCTTATGTTGATTTTAATATTTATTTGTTGTTTAGCTCAAATAAAAAATTATCTAGTAAAATAATACTTTTCAAAACTATTACATGTATCATTTTAGCCAAGGAGAAAAATACTTAAGTAACTGAGTTATTTAACTTCCCTGACCTTTCTTTAGTTTCCTCATCTGTATGATGAACTTATGAAGATAGGGAATTTATGACAATATTATTAGATGCAATGAATGAAGAATCTCTATCCCACTGCCTGGCACATAGTAAAAACAGCACCATTTGCTCTAGCTATTATGGTTATTACTTGCTTTTCATTTTTTTCCAAATGATCTGTTTATGTCAAAGAAGTATCGATAGCCCAGTGCTGGGGCACATGCCTGTAATCCCAGCCCCTTAGGAGGCTGAGGCTGGAGGATCATGAGTTCAAGGATACAGGCATCCTATACAATTTAACATAGACCTAGTCTCAAAAAAAAAGTAAAAAAAAAGTCTGGGAGAGCAGTTCAATGGTAGAGCACTTAGCTAGCAGGCACAAAGTCCTGGGTTCAACCCCAAAGTACCACATATACAAAAAGAAACACAAATAGCATCTTATTCTGACATGAGCAAAGTTCCTTAGAGATAGGGAATTGCAATTAACACAACCTCTCTCATTGTAACTGTCAGTTGTTTTTGCTACTTAAATAGAGCCATTTAAAAATTAGAATTGTATTAAGAGTAATGTACATGTGAAATCAAGCCTTCTGTGCCTTTTACTATTTCAAAGATGTAGTTAATGATTTTATCTAATTATTAATAAATGCAAAATCTGTAATATAAAATGAATATTATGGAATTTCCAGAATATTCTAAAACTAGTCATAAATTTAGCTCTGTAGACTTGTAGTATAAACATGATTGGTAGCAGGACGCAATGACATGTCCATAAACCTAGTGACTCTGGTGGAAGCAGGAGGATTGCAAGTTTGAAGCCTGAGACAGCCTGTGTAACTTAGTGAGACCCAGTCTCCTTTAAAAAAAACAAAAAACATGGTCTGGGGGTGCAGCTCCATGGAACAGTGCTTTACAAAGTGTGCATGTGGCCCTGAGTTCAACCCCCCAGTAAATAAATTAAAAATAAATAAATAAATAAATAAAACTGGTGTTTTATTATATATGAGTGTGACAGAGGCCCTTGGGGGCTTCGTCCATTCTCTGTTGCTATACTCAGTTGATTTAAGATTCTGAGGCTCATTTTTACATTAATTCTGAATTTTTCAAATTATTATAATGTGAACACATGCTCATTTTTCTTTGCATGAAAGAAAATAAGCTTAATGAGGAAAACTGTTTCAGTTTGCTTATGCCAGAAGATAATTCAGCCTTTGGTGTTGGTACCATGAGGGTTGACCCTCCCTCCCCTCTGTCTGCCTCGTCTCCTTCATCTCCCTTGATTGCTGGGTGAACAGACACAGTCTCTGTCCTGATTCTGTCACTGCTGCTGTTAGGAAGAAAAATGTATCAGAATTTATGAAGATATCTTGTTTTCAGTTCTGAGTATAAGGTTCTTTAAATGTCTCCCAAAATAATGCCTCTGTACCTCTGATATGTCTCCCTGTGTTATCTACAATTCTCTGTGAGGTTAAGTTTTCAAATGCAGATACCTCAAACTCAGTAGTTCCAAAAGAAAAAAAATTCTCACCAAACCTCCACCTCTGCCATTTGTTCTGTTGGTTCATGGCCTTTCCATTGTCATATTTTAAACCTTGCAATATTCATCTCCATTGTCCTATGTTATTTGTCCAGACAGTATTAATTTTCCCTCCATGTTTCTCACATTCTCCTGTTCTATTCCCACTTCCAAATCCCAGGCTCAAGTTCCTGCATGTTCATGCACACTTACCCACCCCCCTTCTGAATATTTTAATAGGTTCCTAATTGATCTCCCTGCCTTCAGCTCCCCTAAGCCCTTTAGTTAATCTTGGAACAGTGCTCATACAAATTAAGTGCTTTAATTACTGTTTGATTTCAATTGAATATTATCAAAGAAACCAGCTACCCATGTGAGGATGGAGTTTTCAGTGTTGGTGCATATCTTAAGAACAACACCTTGAGAGGAGAGAGGCACCACTTTGAAGTGCAGATACCTGTTTATTAAATCTCCTTTGCACTCTTTGGTTTGTAATCAACACAATAGCTTTTGCTTTTCCAAACTTTTCTTTAAAGGAAATGATCAACTCTGAGATATGCATCTTATTAGTATTAAAAGTACTCAGTCTCTGTAAAATGAATAGAATAAGAAACATTTCTATAACACTAAAGGAGATAAATGTTGGGTTGTCAGAAAAGTTAACTGAATAATGATATTTGAGGCATTTATTTTTGTTACAATTTGAGATATGATAATTACTGCTATTTACAATTTTCCCCCAGCTTAGTTTGCTTTGATGTCTTTAGGATTGGGGGAGCTTTTGGACACTAAGAGATACTTCTATCCTGTCAGCAGTTCTTTGAGAATTATAAATATGTTTATGTTCTCTATGAGAAAACAAAGCTTGTAGAGTTGAAAGGCAGTAAAGACTAGCACCGCTTTTAAAGGAGAGCATTGTACAAACTTTGCAGAATGAAGAGTGGGCATGTAGTGTGAAGAAGTAAATGGGCCTAAAATGCATCAGTTTAAAAGATGAAATCATATGATACAATCTTGGCATACAATTAGGTGAATAAGTTGGTAAAAATATGATCATTTGTACTAGTCGAATCCCTTTATTTGAAATATGACTCTATCTTATATTCAACAGTGGAATGGTCAGTGGCTGGACTCAGCCTGGAGACATATTATTTATGTTGGGAATGCAAGGAGACTTGAAAGATCTATTTCTGTTCCTAGGGTCATGCCTTTTTGAGGAAGAGACAAGAGGATCTTTTAGTAAACTCAATTCAGCCCTCATGGGCTTATTAAGTAGGTGGTTTTGCTTCTGTTTACTTCTGTGATTTGAAAGGATTTCAGGGGCAGGTTAGGGTGTTGTGGTGACAATGCAAAACTCCATAGGTAAAGGGCAAATAATATGTCTTCCCATAAAAGTCCTTTTTATAATTGTCCTTCTAGCCGACTTGCTAGAAGTATCATGAGTCCAACCCAAAGTGGATTTTTCTCCTTAAAGTTATACTGCATTGTAGATAGTAAGCAACTGCTACCACTACCCTTTATTGTGCATGGACTCAGTGGTAATTATTTAATCTTACCTTGAGAGTATAAGATATATACTCTTACCTTCTCTATCTAACATATGGGAACACTGATGCCAAGAAGAGTTAAGTAAATGGCCAAAGCCAAGGCCTCAACCAGAATCCAGGTTCTTTTGACTTCGAGACCATGGCCATGTTCTCAACAATTGCTTGGAGCATGTCTTACTTTTCCACTTACAGTACTGCAAGACCATGATCATTAGAATTTAGGATTTCATGCCTTTTCCTCCAATGAATGATGGATATCCTAAAGTTTCCTTGGTTCTGAGGGAGGAATGGAAGAAAAGATGGAGGGAGAGTAGAACAATGTGTTTTTAATCACTATCAAAGGAATTACAGTTTTAAGGTCAGTCGTTTGGACCAAAAGAATGTGTCCTGCAGAGTTCTTCCTATGCGTAGTATGTTTAACTTGTTTTGTTTAGTGACAATGTCTCTATATCCTAGGTTAGTCTGGAACTGCCTCATCCTCCCAAATACTTAGTTTTACAGGTGCTCCCACTGAGGCTGGCTTAAGTCTTTATGATAAGTTTCTAATGAACAAAAAGAATAAAATTTATTTTCTCTTCAGGGAAATAAGTATGTATATATCATTCTCCGTCAGTTTGAATTTTTTTTCAACCAATCTGATTCCCAAGAGATAAGAGTACAAGATTTTTTCTTCTCAACATTTACATGAAATAACACCTAGATACTTTTATGTGTGAACAAATGTCCTATGGTATTCAATAATGTGATATATCTGTCACCTTCTGTCACCTACAAATGAAAAAAATTTTGAAGAGTATAACATCATTTCTAAGCCTTCTTATTCTGAAAATTCCCATTCTACACTAAAGTATGAGGATCTAAGATATTGCTGCCAGGACCTGAACAGCTGCCATGTAGGTGAAGTACAGTACACAGGTATCAGCCCAATGTGTCCTGTAGATATATATTTGGAAATCTATGAGGTGATCCAGAATGGACAGGTTTTCTGTTGGTCTCTTTGTTGGGAAAACTGTGCTTTGTCAGTCCTGATGTGGAGAGAAGGTTCCCATTGTGTGTGGACACAGCTAGAGAGGTATTTGAAAGCATATGTATAATCCCTGCTGGACCCCCTAGAGGTTTGATAATAGTCTTTGTCCCTGTTGAGTAGTCTGGCTCCTAGTACCCTTCCTTTCCTTGCTCCCAGTCACCATTTGCGGCTACTTTCACCTCTGCCTCCATCCTCCCCTTCCCTTTTCACTACTCTTCCTTTCTCTCTCAACTCCAATGTCATTTCCTTGGTCAGGTTCTTGCGGCCTTCATCAGATCCCTGATCAGACTCTTAGCTCCCATGCCTCCTTTTGGAGGATTGTCCTATTTGTGTTTTGCATCTGTTTTCTGATAATGTTTGAGAGACAGGATGTGATGGTTGACCTCCTGGATGCTGAGACTATTCAGCTGTCCTTACATCAGACTCTGCCACTTAGTAGCCTGCACCTTTTTGTGACTCTGTTGCTCTTCTATAAAATGGCAATGATCACTGTGCCTCATTTTTAGATGTGTGGTAGAAATTAAACAAGTTGATATTGGAATGACAACTGATGCATAGAAGGGCCTCACTGTGTGGTAGCTCTTTGTATAATTTGATTAATAGTCATCCTTGCATTAGACTGTGACCTCCAGACTGACAAAGACTATCTCAGGTTTTGTTCATTTGTCTCCTGCCTACTCCTGGCACAATGCCTACCCCATGGTAGGCACCATTTAGTAATTGTTTTTACTGTGTGCTGGCACTGAGTTAGGCAAACTATGATTGATTCAACCTCTGTTTTAGTCAATACTTGAATCTGTCATAGGGTTTAGAGGTGTGCTATTGCCACAGAGAAGTGGGTAGTTCTTACTTGGCAGCTGAGACACTATAGTGGGGCCCTTTGTAGACTTTTTAATGAAAGAACATGACATCCTTTGCAGGATTCTGATCATGATGCAAGGTTGAGCCTTACCTCAAATGTGTGTTCTACTTCTAATAAATTAGTGTCATGCAAATTTTCATATGTATGCTGCAAATCTCTTTTTTTTCAGTTACAATCTTATTTGGAAGCCAGGTGTCTCAAACACAGTCAAAGTAGAGGTGAGCTAGATGGTCAACAGCATGGTTTACGTGTGGCCTCCCTCCCTTATCTGACCTGTGACTGGCCTTATAAGCCTTTGTTCTAAATAAATGATGGGCTGTTTTCTAAGGTTATTAGGTGACAGACCAACTTGGAATGCTTAATCTGTAAGCATTGAAGTACTTGCAGAAAGAAATAGTCTCCAGCATTTTAATCTCAAATAGGAGATAATTCAAAGTGGTGACATCACACACAGGTGAACTATTTGTGCTTTGTTGGAGAGAAGTTCTTACTGTGGCTTAACACATAGGTCCCCAACCCTGGGACCACCAACTGGTACCTGTCTGTTAGGAACTGGGTAGCATAGGAGGAGGTGAGTGGCAGGTGAGCCAGCAAGGCTTCATACATATTTATAGCCACTCTTCATTGCTCACATTACCATATGAGGTCTGCCTCTGGTCCACAGAAAAACTGTCTGCCACAAAACTGGTGCCGAAAAGGTTAGGGACCACTGGTATAGCACATGGCTACTCTATAGTTGCCATCTTTTGTCTTAAAGATAGGGGTTGTTAAATATGGTGAAGAGAACAGAGGTTCACATTTGTTTTATTAGTTGCTTGATATCATTTGGCTGAATTGCTCAGTTATGATAATGTTCTCATTGGCTTCTGGGAAATCTTTCTATCCATAATGAGATACAGATCCCAAGAAGCAAGTTTGTTTAAGAGTGTTACACAATATATTCCAGGTCTTGGGTTTCTACCATTTCAGATTAGGAATGTACAACTGGATTTGTCCCCTGCCCCTATTTAGTACTTTTTTTTTAAATCAAAAGGAAGTTCATGAATAAGGCTTACTGTTGCATAAAACATTTAATACAATACAACTTGATAAAATAATCAGATTTTTGACACTTCTAGAATTAATTCCAATAAAGATTCCATTTTTCAGTGAGAAGAAAAAAAATTGCATAATGGAATGGGAAAGAGTAAGAATTTTTTTTTTCTTTAACATTAAGGGTATTTCCTCAAAAAAGGTTTTCTGTGCCAGGGTTGTTACATATATTATGCTGGTTATTTTTAAAACTTAACCTAAAATCTATTTCCTTTAAATAGAGTCCTAAGTTTGGGATTAAGGAATAAGGATGCCTTAATTCATTTTACTTAACTTGATTTACTACTTCCAACAAGAATTTTCTTCTGAACAAGGAAGTAAAAAAATATTTAGCTGATAGGGGCCATCTGGCTTTAAAATGTGGAAAACTGTCTTGCAGGCTGCATCTATTTTGGCGTGACTATTGGATTAGAATTCCAATGAATCTAAAACAGTCGATTGACAGTTTAAACTTTAATGCTTTGGGGATTGGAAATCACAGCACATATGGGATGATACATGCTTTGGGAAAAATGTATCTTCCTAGCCAACAGGTAAAACTGAAGCTGTCTATATTCCGTGTTTATTGACTATTTTACCAAGGTGGGTCTGAATAAACAGTTCTTAGGTTTTTAAACTTATCACTAGAAACCTTGAAAAGCTAGAAAATTCTGTTTGTCAAATTATCAAGCATTATGAATTCACAATTCACTTCCCCTTCTCATAAAGTTTCTTGAAAAAGTAATGGGTTTTCTCTTTATCTGCATGGTTCATTTTTTTAAAAAACCAACAAATAACAAATATTTCCCTTAAAAGGAAATTATGATTCTCATGGTCAGTGGTTAGTCCACAGATGTGGAATTCTTCTCCATATAGATTTTGCATTCTGGCAAAACAGGCTATTTGGACAATGATTTTCATGATTAAGGGGGCCAAGAAACTCAGCCTTATTTTAGTGTTTCTCAAAATATGTCTTAATTATATTTACTCCCCAAAGAGTAAATGGGAAAATTCAGGACAAATTGAATAGATATACCTTTTGAAGGATTTCTTAATCTTCAGATAGCTTAGTCTATGAATATGAATATGCATATTGAATTTCTGAAAAGAAGGTTATATAGGCAATGTTTCCCCAACCATTTAGAACCTGGAATATTTTGTAGGACTCTTGTTCTGAAGATTGCAATTTGATAGCAGGACTTTGGCCATATAGGGTTTTTGTTTGTTTGTTTGTTTGTTTGTTTGGTGCAGAGGACTTAACCTAGGGTCTTGTATGTGCTAAGTATGCACTCTACCACTGAGCTATGTCTCCAGCCCCATATGTAGCCTTTTTACTAGAGACTTTCTTGGATGTGAGATGACAGGAAGTTCCCCACTGCCAGCCTTTTCCAGTATATTTGAACATTTCTAAAATTGGAATGTAGTCTATAATTATCAGATTTTTTTTAATTCTAGGAAGGGTATTAGAAAATTGAATATGCCTTAGAATTAAGTAAATTATTAAGTAATGCAGCTCTTAATTCTAATTTATTCATTATGTTTAGCCTAATCCATAGAAAGTTTGCAGTAAGTGAAAAGAATTGAGAGGAAAGAAGGGTGTTTATGGGAAATTTGTTTACTACTATACAATGATCTTTGTTTTCTAGAATTTCTGGAACCTGGTTAAAAAATAATAATCACTCATACTCTATGCCCCTTACTGTGGTTTCAGTCCAATGCTAAGTGGTTTACATATATGTATCTGTGCTAGGTATTATTTCCCTTTCCCTTTTTATTTCATTTCATTTCATTTCATTTCATTTCATCTCATTTTTTGGTGCTTGGGATTGAACCCAGTGCCCCAGGCATGGTAGGCAAGTGCTCTAACACTGAACTTCATTCCTTGCTCCTCTTTTTATTTTTTATTTTGAGGCTGGGTTTCACTATGCAGTATAGAATGCATCTGGCCTCCTGTTCCTCTTGCTTCAGTCTCCTAAATTTCTGGGTATTCCCCTTTTATTTATTTTTATTTATATCTATCTATCTATCTATCTATCTATCTATCTATTTATTTATTTATTTTTGCAGTAGCGGAGGGGATAAACCCAGGACCTTGTACATACTTTACAAGCACTCCATCGCTGAGCTGCATCCACAGCTCCTTTTTTATATTTTACATTGACACAGGATCTCACTAAATTATGTAGCCTGCCTCTGGCCTTGTGGTCCTCCTGGTTCTACCTCTTGCATGTGGGATTACAGACATGCCCCAGCATGCCCAGCTTTATTCCTATGTTAAAGTGGAAGAAAAATTAAGCCTCAGAGAGGTCTAGGAATTTATCTACTTTATTAGTTGATGGAGAGTGAGATTTTAATCTCATACTGTCTTTCCCAACCTGCTCTGTTTTAGTTGAGTGTTTACATTTACTTACTTCATATCTATGGTCTTGACAATCTCTGCCAGCAATTCCCTGAAATGAGTCTTTATTAGAATTACATTGGGAGCTTTTGGAAACCACTCATTGCTGGGCCCAACCCCAAAGAAATTTATTTACTAGCTCTGGCGTAGGACTGGATAGCTGTGTTTTTAAACATTAATATAAAAACCAGGGCTTCAAACTGAACCCAAACCCTGAAACAGTTCCTATTAAAGCATTTAAAAATTTTTTTTCTGAACCTGAACTAGAACAGGGTCAGTTTGAAACACTGATAAAACTCCAAGTGATTTTAATGAAGTTAGGTTTAGGAATGACTGACAAACACATTATAAAAAAATGGTTTCTTTTTCCACCAAAGATAAAAATGTAGTAGAATGCACTTAATTCCTCAAACCATTAAGAATATCATTGAATGATGTATGGCTTCTAATGCAGTCTTAGCACCTGGAGATGTGTTGAGAAGTAAATATCCATTCATCTAAAAGCAACTCGATGGCACCTAACAATAACAACTAACACACCTGCTCAGTATTTTTGCCTGAATTGTGTAAGAGTGCTATTATGCCTCTCCATCTGTATGACCTTCTTGCTCTACTTAAAACCTTCTTTAAGAATAACCTCAATGTAAACTGTCACAGATGGATACGGTTATGATGTCAACACACACGACCTTTTAGTGTCCAGCACTGATGGCAATAAAAAAGCAAGCCCCTCTAATCTGCCTGCAAATAGCTGCCACTTCCTTGATCTGGTCTAATCAAAAGAACTACCCTGTAGGGGTTTAAGGATTCTGTGCTGCTGCCACTGCCATTAATTTAATCACTGAAATACAGTGAATTATGGGGAAGTCAAGTTAAATGCTGGAATCTTTGTGGCAAGAGACTAAACAGGTTACTACCTTAATTAGTAATTAGTGTTATCTTTAAGAAGGGACATAGTGTTCCCTGAAGTGTGACTTTGCAGAGCTGACGATTATGTCTCAAGTCACCATGGAAGTGAAGTAACAAGTCAAGTACGGTTTTGGGAAGTGGCCGAAGTGAATGTGGCAGAGAAAGTGTGAAATAAATGCTCTTCAGCTTGAGCGAAGACTTGTGGTCCTCCATCACTTCAGGTACCCAGGAATTATTCATCTTTTCTGTTCTTGTTAAGCCTTTTAGTAAGTTAAAGAACAGATACACTCTTTTAAATATTTATGCCTGTAAATATTTAAGTGTATTGCTGTGTATTTTATGTTGTATAAATCTACTTGTGAGCCAACATTATCTAGGGGCATCTGATCAAATGTGAATTAATTGAGTCTGGTGGTCCTTTGTTTGCCAATTCTTTCCAACACTCCAGCTCACTGGCAGTGCCTTCATGCATGTGATACACTGGACACTTTTTGGATTAATGGACTAGTTGAATTAATCAGTCTATTACATGAGTCGAACCACTTGTTGAATGTAGTTTGCCCACTGGTTAATAGTATTTGGAGCTGCATTTTGGAAACATGTTTGCCTAATATTGGATTTTGACCTTTTAGAATAAATTTATTAATTTTTCCTTTTTATGAACTTCCTTTCTCTGATACCAGCCTAATCATAGAGTCTATCTTCTTCTTTTTGGCCAAATTTTATTGAAATAATTTTTGAGCACACATGGCTATTACTATAAGTAAAACAGTCCAGTCATTCTCAGTATTCCTTTTCTGCATAAGCTAGTCACTTGTTTTAGTTATTTCTCCCTTTCAGATTGTGTAACCTTGAGGAAAGGGCATTTAGTATATGATATTGTTCCCATATTAGTTAAATGGTTATTTTTAGGAATTATAAGTATTAATAATGGAGCAAACATATTAGGCACCCACTGTGTACCTATTACTATGCAAAACAAAACCTTCCATTATTTTCATCCTTCTAACAACCTTGTATTGATGTGTAATTGGTTCAATTGGTTGGTTCTCATCCCTTTAGTATAGGCAGGCTATTTTTTTCTGTTTTTTGATGAAGGCTAGCCAGTCACCTTGTAAATGGCCTTGAATTAGATAACTGCTGAACTGAAGTTGAATGCTGAGAAAAAAACATCTCAAACTCTAATAAAGGATGAGTACTCCTTTTTGTCAAAGACTTTGACTAAAAATGAATTCAGTCTTCAGCTAAAAGAGAGTCCTATTTGATCATCATGAACACCCATCTTGATAGGGGTTGTTACCTGAATTATACCTGAACATTTGACTTTAGTGTCTGGATAATAATTGGGCTTCCTTTTCCTTCTCCCACCCACTCACCTCTGTTGTCTCAGCTTATCTCATCCACCACACTTTAATTTGTATTTTGAACTCAATTATTATTTTTTAAAAAGAAATAAATAAAGAAAGAAAGCATGTATTATTAAAGTACATAAACTATAATATAATTCTGATTTTCCCACATTGGGTTCATATAACACCTCTAAAAAGATTATACTCATGAAACTTGGGTAAGTGACTTAACATCTCTGTCAGTTTCCTATCTTTAAAATTCTGGGTGGTAGTAACATCTCTCTGGAAAGATTGTGGGAGATGAGGCCATGTGTATC
Source organism: Pedetes capensis (assembly GCA_007922755.1). Lineage (NCBI taxonomy): Eukaryota > Metazoa > Chordata > Mammalia > Rodentia > Pedetidae > Pedetes > Pedetes capensis. Next base: position 177,064 of record VMDO01001588.1, read on the forward strand.
ACAACCTTTGCACAATGACAAGTGCCTACAGTGGGCCCAGATATGCTCAAGAGATGGCTATTTTTAGAAGGTAGGTTTGATAGTTTAAAAGTTAGGTTAAAAAAAATAATGACTTAGGGTGCTGTGGGATTTGTGAGCTCAAGGACTTGTGCTGCAAGAACAACAAACAGCATCCTGCTTATTTAGTAGAATGTGCCCTCAACAAGGGTTTCATCTGCTTTCAGCTTGAGGAACATTTCAGAATTTTAATTATTTGGAGGAGATTCCCAGGATAATACTTGCTTTCCAGTTGCTTTCTCTTCATGTCAGACTGAAGGGATAATTGTAACAAATGAGCTTTCCTGTGTCAAGACGTGACACAGCAAATGACTTTATAGATGATGATGATAATGATCCTCATCACCATGGCCAGGGTTCCAGGGTGATCAGTAGCTGCAGACTGGTTTCTTAAGATGAAACAGTTGCTTAACCAAAGATGGCATCTTTTTTTGAAAGCCTTTCTTGAACAATACTCAGGTCACTTTTTTTCCTCCAAAGAGTTTGAAGATCTATTACTCAGCATTATCTCCCTCTCTACCCAGCACCTTCTATCTGTTCAGACTGAGCTACTCCAGGAAGATTTATTGCTCTTCCTTGGTACTCTTATTAGCATCCTTTACATAATTCATCCTGGCACTTACTGTAATGCATAAACTAATAACATAATTATTACCATTCTTACAGTAGCTAATATTCATGGTGCATATACTATATGCCAGGCATTGTATTAAAATCTTTGCATCATCATCTTATGTAATCTTCACAAGCACCCTGTGAGATAGAGACATGCATTGCTCTGATTGTCTAGATAAGGAAGAAGTTAAGTCAGAAAGCTTAAGTAACATACCTTAAGTCACAGACAGGATTTATACTAGGTCTGACCTTGGAATCTGAGGACATAGACATGACCTGAAGCTGCCTCTGTTTTGTAACTCCTTATTTATTTCCAGCTTCTACCCTGGTCATTTAGCTCCTGTGACTCCCTACATATTTCTGTCTCACATCCTAGCCTCATGGTAAGTTGTGTGCTGGAAAGAATAAATGAATGAGGTTAGTTAGCCCCTTTGCAGAACAGATGCTGAATAAGTGGTAGCTAGCCTTTAAGATAGGGCTGGGGTTACATCAGTTGGTAGAGCACCTGCTTTTCAGTCTCTGAAGACCCAGATTCGATCCCCAGCACTGCAAAAATGGGAGAAGGATGTGGCAGTCCAATCCTGAAAACAATCCCAAAACAGTCGCAATGAGTCGGACCTAATTTGACATACTTAACAATAACAACAAGCCTGTAAGAGTTCAAAAGTGAAGTGAAAGAATATTAAGAGAGCCTTTTAAAAACAAAATCCATTTTTCTGTGTCTACAGAAAATTGAATATAGCAAAAGGATGGCAAAGCCAGGTGAGAAGTGTTCACATTTGGACGTTCTACAGGGCACTTGATTAAAAAAAAAATTGCTCAGGCATAAAATAATTAAACTGTTCATGACAGCATATAATTGCATCATTATGTACAAAACTCTGTTATTATAATTTAGATCATAAGAGAGCAAAGTGTCACAATCTTTCTAATAGTGTTTACTTTTGTTTTAGCTGTTCCTAAAGGATGTGTTCAATGTATACTTTGAACTTGTAAACTTTCAACCTATCTTTACATTCTTCGCTCTTGCAAATCTTTCATGTAAACTATAGGAAGGACTCACTGTCCATTTTTAATAGTTTGACATCAGATTCTTATATAAACTTAATAATTAAGGCACTTATGTTTGAAGACTTTCAATATGTTTTGTTTTTAAATCTACCTTATTTGGAATTAATATTGTTAGTAATAAAATCTGTAAAAATAATAACAATTCAATTTATTCAAGATTGTTCTCATTAAAAATATGTAATAATTCTTCATGGACGAGGTAGAGGTTTACACTCCTCTAAAGACAGGGGTTGCAGAGCAAATTAATAATGTAAACAAGATTTTGGAAGGAATATTTAATCAGCTCAAGAGGACAACTTTTCAAGCATGCTCCAGTACTTTAGAACTATTCGCTGATATTCAAAATATTGATGTGTTAACTATAAATCATTATTTTGAATTCATTAAATCCCTTTTTGAGCTTAGTTTTTGCCATTTGTACTCTATATGGACCTAGCTATTAATATCTGATATTTCATAAGTAAATTGGGGGAGTACCATCACTAGCTTGTTGACAAGCAAGTTCCTGCTTGATAACAGGTATTTTATTGGTGTTTTTGGTTTATGATTCTTGGTGTACAGCTTTTCTATTGCAAGTAAATTTCTGTCAATGAGTGAACCATTCCCTGCTGTTATTTCATGCCAAAATTATGCACTTACCTAGTATTGACCTTAAAAGGACTCTCTGGAACCCATGTTTGGCCTTTCTGTGCATTCTTCTTCCTCCCTACCCTCTGCATGGACTCCTCTATCCTTTTCCTGTCACCATGGAAATCCAGCATCTCCTCCCAGGCTCAGTTCCTCTAAAGAGCATTGGTGAATTTCCACATGTTCTCTTCTGCTTTCCCACTTGAATACTCTTCGGCATCTGGAGAATATACATTACTTAGCTCCTGGAGATACAGATATATGTGTGTATGTATACCTAGGTATGCATATGGTCTTAAGGTTGAATAATTTTTGAAATGCTTGCACACGTGCCACCTTGGTAAGAATGTCTTGAGGCAGCTAGTCATCTTTGTTCCATTAAGGGGGAAACCAAGGCCCCTAGTGTGCCTCCATCGTAGTTGCATAAGTATTAGGCAGAAAAGCCAGAGCCAGAATGCTGTTCTCTTCCTTCTATGTTTAGTAAATGTTCACTGAAATGTAGATTTGCAGTGTGAAGTTTCTGAGCAATCAAAGCAACTTTGTGTCTCCTCAGAGATACTTGGTCTATACACTAAGACATAGCAGTGGCATCAAGGGAGGCAGACTCCAGGGGTCAGATCTAAGTAAGTAACTAAGTAAGTAAGTAACCATCCTTTTTGTGTTCCATGACTTATCTTTATGCAGATCTAGTAACTTGGGAAAGGGAATAGACAAGGTAATTCATTTTCCAAATCTACTGAATTAATTAGAGGGAAGAGACTAGTTAGAATAAAATTTCTTAGCCCTATAGCAATTTATACTGTCTGTATGTAATATCTCCACAAAATGAGCTTCTTGGCAAGACTTAGTAAACACATTTGACTAGATATAAAGATTTCATAAACCTTTTGCTTAGTGAGATGTGCTATGAAAGAGTCATGTCTAGCACGATGTCATTAATGTTATATTTAGCCTGGAATTGAAGAACAGCTAAGAAAGGCACATGTCCATAATCCATAGGCACATTGTTAAAGTACGGGGAACATGCAGCTAGATATTAAAATGATCAGTGCAGTCCAAGAGACCAGTAAAGTGGTTAAGAGCTTTTGATGTGGCATCCAGAGATCTAGTTTCAGGTTGACTTTATAAACCCCTTACTGACTTAAGTAAATTCCTAAAATGCTCTGTGTTTCATCTTCCTCATCTATAAAAATAAGGATTATGACAGTATTTACCTCAAAGAGTTCTTGTGAAGATGAACAGACTTCATGTAATATCCTTGGCACAGTGACTACCATATGCAGGAAATGCTTTTCCTTTCCTTTTGCTTTGCAGTTAGTTGATAACATTTGATACTGTACACCAAGAAAAAGTCTTATTTTTGTTTGTTTTTAGGGCTATTTTTTATGATTTTTGTGACTCAATCTTAAAAGTCACAACTAACAAAAATCTGCTGGTTAGGCTATGTGTTCTGGTGTCTTTCCACATCCCCATCATTGAATGCCTGGGCATTTGCTCTTAATGATTACTTACATACATGGAGTATAGGCACATTAAGGAAGATTCTAGAGCCAATAAGTTCATATTTCTTCTGACTATTGTTTGAGCTTCCTCATGATGAGAGAGGTAGTACTCTCCTTATAAGCATTCTGAGAGAATCAAATGAAAACCCAGGTAAAGTTCCAGGCATACAACTTGGTACATAGTTGTTGTTGTTAGCTGCCATCTATTCTGGTCCAGGTCATAGAGATCTTATGTACAACAGAATGAAACACTCCCCAACTCTGTGCCAGGCACATGAGCTCTTTTATCCATCTAGTTAAAAGCCTTCTTTTTTTTTTTCATTGACCCATCACTTTCTCAAACATGATGTCCTTCTCCAGGGATTGTCCCTCCTGACATCATGTCCAAGATACATAAGTTTCAGCCTTTTTAAAATAACTATTGTTATTTATCATAAGCTTAATTTGACATGCCTAAAATTCCTTTTGAAAGTTAGAATGGCAGAATGTAAATGATGACATATATATGCCATTTCCAAGCAGAGACAGGCAGTGGGACATTTGGAGTGACATATCATAGAAATGTAACAAGTATTTCCCCTTGATCAAGAGAAAAGTTAGTCTTAAAAACAATTGACTAGGTAGATATGAATTGCTTGTCTGGAATTTGAATGGGGAGAAGAAGCTGACCCAGGGCAACAAGTTGTTCTTAGCATCCTTCAGAGAAGCTTAGGATCCCATTTTTCATTTAAGAAGTCTTTGACTCACCAGTTGACTATATTTTCACTTGTGTAAAGTGAGTTGCAAGGAGCTATGTCAAATAAGAACTTGCAGGACTGTGACTAAGTGTGAAGAGTTGTGTGGCTACTAATATGAAGCAGGGGTGAGAGTGTTGTAGTGAGTGATGGGAGCAAGTAAAGGATTAGAAACTTGATGGAAACCAGCATGCAAGTCATCATATACGTGATGTCCAGTTCTGTGATTGATCGATCGATTGATTTATTGATTTTACTGGCTGTCTCTAGTCATTGCATTGCCATAGATACTTAGATGCTGGAAAGAGTAGTGGAATTGAAGATATAATCCCAGATCTTGGAAGCAACAATCTTTTGAGAGCAGGAGGTATTCACCCAATCAGCCTGGTAAAGTCAAAGTCTCAAAGAATGGCTTGGGGTCCACACAGTGAAGATATAAATTTGGAAGGTTTTGGGTCAGAGAATTGTAATGCAAAATATAAGTGCTGTTTCTATTTTCTTTTTCTTAAGTTTGTTACATTGGGAAAATTGAATTTTACTATTAAAAAGAAGGATAACATAGTAGTTAAGAGCCAAGCTTTGGTGCTATAACTACTTATTAACTTATTAATTGTGAGCCTTTGGCAAAGATTCTTTTCTATGCCACATTTGCACACTTATACTAAAAATGATAAGACCTATTTCATCAAGTTGGGGAGATAGAATTTGTACATTGATAGTGTTTGGATTTTTTGAGGATACTAAAGATTTAAGGAAAATTATGGTTTTTAAAATTAATAAAATTAATAAAATTAAAGTTTATTTGTAATTATGAATGGAATGTAGAATCAACCTTGTATTAGAATCTATTCTAGTTTCATCTCTGCCTCTAACCAGGCATGCCATCATGGAAAATGGCCTAACTTCTAAAGTTTATCCCTTCATTAGATACTATTTGAAAGTCTTGTCCATGCAGAAATATTAGGCTAATGATGCAACTAAATCTATGTATTAAGCAACTGATTGGAAAACAGTACAATGGAGTAACTAAGACTATAAGCTTAGGAGAGCAACAGAACCTCCTTTGGTATCTGATCATTTAATTCTATGAGCTCAGTTGGTAGAGTGCTTACTCACTCTGCATACTCTGAGGCCCTGGGTTTGATTCTCAGCACAGCAAAATTTGGAGAAGGACTTGGCAGCCCACTCCCAAAACAATTCCAAAACAATCAGCCATTGAAAACCGTAAGAATAGCAGAGAAGCACTAATGTAGTGCCAGACATGGCACAGTGTCAAGGAGGATTTCATTCTGTTGTACATAAGGTCACTATGAGTTGAGTCTGACTCAGTGGCACCTAACAACAACAAAAGCATGTGACCATAGGACAACATAACTTGCCTGTACCATTTACTTCATCTATAAAATGAGGATAAAGTTAACACCCAACCTACAGAGTTGCTCCTTGATTAAATGAGATGATATATGGAATCCCTGAGCAGTGTCTGGAACATAATAAACTCTCAGTGCATGGTAAGGATGATGATTTTTTGTGCTGGGCATAGAACAAGGATTCAGTAAGTTTGGGCTGAATTATTAGTGCTTTTTTTTTCCTCTAAGTGGCTGGCAGAGAAGCCTCCTAAAAACATACAGAGGGAATTTTATAACTTAATGGAGTGTTTATTTATGACTTGAATGTATTGTATAATCACTTCCCTTTTCTCTGCCTAAGTGACATCAGTATCCATAGTAAGAAAAACTCTTGCTGGCTCCAACAGTCTTGCCCACATGCTTAAGATTTATTGATGCAACTATTGATCAAGAGCATCAGTGATGGGTTTTTAAAGTATATGATCTTCCAGTTTTGGTTGCCACTTTGCAGAACTCTAAGAAATCTTTACTGAGCTTGAGATTTTAATCAGCCTTGTCTGCAAACTACGGACAGAGACAGATATTGAAAAAAAATATATTCAAGTAGGAAAGGAGAAAATAGGAGGTACAAGTCAGGTGCCATACTTAATTTTATTTCTATTTGGATTAAAACCCCCTTTTTTAAAAGTCTGTGTAGTTTTATTGTCAGCAAAATATTCTATGAAGTAGATGGATAGTTGAAATAAATTCAGATTAATAATGCTTTTCTTAGATGTTAGACAAACATTTTCTGGCTTTTAGAAGTTTACCTTCTCTAGGAAAATGAATGAAATTTAAACTGAGTTAATTTCCATATCAAAACTTTTAGATATGAAAATATGTATCTGTTGGTTTAGATCTATATGTTGTTACTGTTAGATGCCGTCAAGTTGAGTCTGACTCATAGTGACCCTATGTACAGCAGATGGAAACATTTCCTGACTTTGTGCCAGGCACAACATCTTACTTATGTTTAAGCCCATTGTTGCAGACACTGTGTCAATCCATGTAGTGGAGGGTTTCCTTTTTTTCGCTGACCTGCCACTCTCCCAAACACGATGTCTTTCTCCAGGGATTGGTCTCTCCTGACTACATGTCTGAAATATGTAAGATGCAGTCTAGCCATCCTTGCTTCCAAGGAGCACTCTGGTTGCACTTCTTCTAAGACAGACCTATTGGTTCTTTTGACAGTCCATTGTATATTCAATAGTCATCTCCAGCACCATAATTCAAAAGCATCAATTCTCCTGTCTCCCTTGTTCAATCTCCAGCTTTCACAACTATATGATGCGACTCAAAACACCGTGGCATGAGTCAGGGGTACCTTCATCTTCAATATGACATCTTTATTCTTCAATACTCCAAAGAGATCTATATAGGTAAATAGATCTATATAGGTAAATGAAATACATTGAATAGAACATAAACTCCATGAGAGCAGGAGTTTGCCATCTGTTTTGTTCACTGCTGTGCCTCAAATGCCTAGGATTTTACCTAGCAATTGAGTAGTAGATATATATAGCAGGTACGCAGCATATACTTGTGGGAGATCATTGAATGAAAGTAACTTAGTGTGGCGTTTATCTCTATTTTGTAAAGGAACCAAAAGAAGGCCCAGGCTTTTATGGGCCTTGAAGGTGTTAGCCTTCTAGCTTCCTCACCCATATAAATGAAATTTTACTTCAATATTATAGCAGGCTTGTGCACCATTCTTCATAAACCAAGATGGTGGTAAAAACTTTTTTCATTACAATTGTGAAGTATTTAGTTCCATAATACTATATTAACTTTTCAACCACATCAGGACTGTGAAAAACTGCTTTGCTTATCATATCTGAATTTTTCATTTAAACATCAACTCCAGTAATACTCAGTCATTACAAGTTAGACACCCAGGAAATGCTAGTAGTTCTATTTGTATACTATATCCATTATGAATATTTTAAAGGACTGGAAGTTTATGATTTGCTGTTACTTCCCACAAGGGTTTGGCTGGAGGCTGGCATAAACTGGGTAGCCTACAATTGTCAGAGATCACAGGGGAAAGCACATGCATGCTGCTGGCTCGCCACTGGCACATGCAGTTGTCTGAGCTGCCAACTGATTGATACAGGGTGGTCCTGTGATGGATTACTGCTTTCCTTCTATATCATTGATTCTGTCCAGTCAGTGCAGTTTCATCATCTACTATATAAATTGCCTATCTCATTGCATAGACTATAAAGCAAATGATTCTTTGTATTTTAATCCCAGATTTATTTGTTTGGAGACAATGAAAAAGAATTAGGGGGATACAAAACCTCTGATACTTGTTTCATATGAGAAAAATATCGCTGCAAATGATACCTCTTTCCATTGGTTTAATTATTACTGTCATAGTTAGTATAATGTCATTTCAAAAGTGATACCCCAAAGTGCAAAAACTATGACTGGAGGGTGGGCAGGAGTGAGTACAGAATTAAAGAGAGGAATTTTTCTTTAGTAGGACTGAGTAATATACTGTAAAGTGTTTCAAAATAATTAACAGGTAAATGCAGAAATAAATTGAAGGAAAATTATTCTTTCTGACATCTCTTTGGGATAAAGGAATCATTTATCCAAGGAACGCTAGTGTAAGTCTGTCAAGATGTTAGAGAAAATGGTTTAAAAAGACAGTTTGAATTTCTTATTAAAACCTGAAATGGAGAAAAATTAATATACATTATGCCACATTTTTGGTGGCAGGAAAATGCAACTTTATTACTTCACATGTCCTTATAGAAGACTAGATTAGCATGATTATTCTCAGCTTGCTTTGTGAGATTGGTGAAACTTTATATTTATCCCATATATACTTTCTCTACCATCATCCCACAGGATGAGGGAGGAAGAAAGGAAGAAGATATATCAGGGAAAGAAAGACACAGTCCTAGATAGCTTTGATTCCTGTTGAGTATATAGATTGCTAGTTCTTTCCAAATGACTGTAAGCATATAGATTCATTTTGAGATTTTGCTCTTAGTAGAAAATATCTATTCTATAAATGCTAAGAGATGGACAGTGGGCTATAATTGGAAAAGATTCCCACAGGAAGATGCAAATGTTGAGAGAATTTGAGGGTACACATGAGGCAGACAGTAACACTGGCAGTCATGAAAGCAATTGGTTAGTTATGGTGTAAGATAAGGGATCAATGTCATTAGTTTTACATGATGCCCAAAAAACAACTCAAAATGGACTAAAGATTTAGCTATAAAGCTTGAATCTATAAAGCTCCTAGAAGAAATCATATGGAAGAATCTTCATGACATTGGCTGATACAATAATTTCTTGAATATGACATAAGCAACAAAGGTAAAAATAGATGAGTAGGACTACATCAAATTAACATGCTTCTGCACAGTAAAGGAAATACTCAACAGAGCAAGAAGGTATCACCATGGGGTTAGAGAAAGTGTTTGTAAACCACTTATCTGATGAGGGATTAATATCCACATTATCAAGCAATCCCACCTCTGGGTATGTAATCTAAAATAATTGAAGTCAGGACTTGGAAGTTACATCAACACAGCCATGCCCATTGTGATAATATTCTGTATAGATAAAATATAGACACAACCCAAACATCCATCCATGGATAATTTGATAAAGACAATATTGAATGGGATAGTATTCAATGGGATAGTATTCAGCCTTAATGAAGAAGGGAATTTCACCTTAAAAGATAACATGGATGAACATCGAGGATATTATAGTAAATGAAATTAGCCAGTCACATAAGGAAAAATACTGCACGATTCCATTTACATAAGCTATCTGAGATAGTTATCATAGAAACACAAAAACATAGAGAGTAAAATTGTGGTTGCCAGAAGCTAGAGGGAGGAGTAAACAGGGAAATGCTGTTCAATAGGTGTAAAATTCAGGTATGGAAGGTAAATTCGCTTTAGAGATCAACTGTACAGCACTTTGCCTGCAGTTAACAATACTATATTGAACACTCAAAAATTTTATGAGGGTAGATCTCACGTTAAGTATTCTTGATATAGTAAAATAAAAAATAAACAATCAGTGAATTGTTTGACAATTCTTCTAGCTAGTGTTTTGAACTCTCTTGACTTTATCTTATAAATAAAAAACAAGCATGAAAATGGATTTTTTAAAAACACAATTAGCAAATATAAATGAGTGTAGGTAATGGTGTGTTAATGGCAGCATCAAAGAAGGCACATCAGTAGTTTGGCAACATATTAATTTTCTTCCTGTTACACATGCTGTCCCAGTAAAACTATACAACGTACACAAGCAGATTCTATTGATTTTCAAAGGATAATTTTAGGGATCCTATGATTCTTCCCAATTGCTTACCTGTGAAAATTAGAAGCTATTTTTATTTGTAAAGTGGCCTGCACTCTAGTAGTAGTTTCTTGCATATGAAATACTGATAAGCCATCATCGAAAACTTGAAAAAGAGCCTTGTGTTAAGAAAAAATACTGAGGGTGCCAAAAAACATATACACATTTTAAGTGATGTTATCTATATATTACTTTTTGGAGTTGAATTTTGGTAGCAATATGTAGTATGATATTCACTCAAAAGATGTTAATTAAATGAATGCTAGTGCCATCATGCAACAGGCAGGACAGTCAAAGAAAGCATGATTGTCTTTTGAGCAACACAAGACTATTTTGAAGTGGTATTTGAAGTCTGAGAACGTTGTGGACATCTTATGACAATGGAGGCATGAGGACACAACACAATCTCCAGCATACCTAACAATTGCACACATTTGTGATAAGTTTGAGATGTTTGTGATATGCACAGGGAAGGATACAAGAGGTGTCACACAGCAACAAATCCTGATTCTTCTGCTATCAACCACTTTAAGCTCCTCTTGTAATAGCAGAAGTCAAATGTGAACTTATATTCATCCTTTGTTATTAGTATTGTTATTATTAGTATTGAATATTATAATTTAATGCAATTTTTCCTTTATTAAAATATGTGTACATTTTTGGTACCCCTGTATTTTAGAGATATATTTGACTACTATTTTACCTTGACCTCAGATTTTACTTATATTTATTTATTTACTTACTTAATTTATTGCAGCACTGGGGGAACTGAACCCAGGAACTTACACATGCTTTGCAAGCATTCTGCCACTAAGCTGCACCCTCATTCCATTTCTTACCCTTTTTTTTATTATTTTTAGATAGGGTCTCCCTAAGTTATACAGGCTACCTTTGGCCTCAAACTTGTGATCCTCCTACCTCATTCTCCTAAGTTACTAGGATTATAGGTGTGTATCTCTGCACCCAGACTGTACTCAGTTTTTATCAGTATTTCATCAGTATAGTTTAGATGATGCAGTTGGATACATATTCACACACGTTTCCTCCATAAACTCTTTCCTTTTCCTTAATAATAGCTATCTAGACTTTTCTTTTTTATCCAGATGAGTTTCAACTTACTGACCAGACACCTACTCTGTGCCAGGAACTATGCTCAGTCCTGCCTTTAAGGATCCATGTGTCAGTGGAGTGAAGAGAGTTATTGACAGTATTGCTTCTGTTTCCCTAATAAAAATAGGGAAAGGGGAGTTGGCACATCAATGTGACAACAGTAAATTTTGTCTCACAGTAGACATTAAAAGATACCAAAAGGAGTCTCTAAGCTGGACATTAGAGATACTACATGCTCACTAGAAAGGTAAGTCGGACAGGCATTTCAGGCAGAGAATGATATAAGCCAAGGCACAGAGTGTGAGCAAGGTGCTTAGGAAATAAGGAACAGTGTCCTGGGTATAACAGCTCTGTCACTTACTAGTTGTGTTGCTTCTGGCAGTATGTTTAACTGGCTGAGCTTCCTACACCAGTAAAAATTATTAGTGACAATGTATGGTAATAACTGGGCTGGGATTTAGCTCAGTTGGTAGAGCACTGCTCTGCAGTCTCTGAGGTCCTGAGTTTGATTCCCAGCACCGCAAAATGGGAGAAGGACATGGCAACCCACTCTCAAGGCAATCCCGAAACAGTCAGCCATTGAAAACCCTATGAAGGTCACTATGGGTCAGACTTGACTTGACGGCACCTAACAACAACAACATGGTAATAACTAAAATATATGCTAAAATAATACTGAAAGCATAACTGTTAGTTCCCTTTCAAGAACATATGTGTAGGAAGTGGGAAAATAATCTGGAGAGTAACAATGGTAAAAGATGAGGGCTCTAAAACATGTAGCAAGCAGATTCTATAGATAAGAATGAACCAGCAGATTTTTTTTAGTTGAAAGAACTACTCTTTTATTAATCAGTTTATCAAAAAACTTGAACACAGTTATTAGGTCAATATCATAAAAAGAACTTATGAAGAAAAAAATGTTGGCCTTAGGGGATAGAATGGGGCAAATGGTAATTTATTTCAATAATGCCATAAAATATGAAACAAAAAATTCAAGAGAACCAGAACTTTCTGAAAATGGGGTATAGTCTTGTTTGAGAGTAGTTGAAAATAATTGCTGCCCTGAAATTTACTTCCCTTGAAATTCTTGGCTTTATCTCAAAGTGTGAAAACTTCTGGAAGTAATGGAAAGAGATATTTCAAGTTGAGTACATCAAAAGTTTTTGTAGATGTAATCCTGCAAAGGCTCAGTAAAAGCTTAGTGTTATCAGACTATTATCTACACTTGATGGAGATAAGTGAAGGAAACAAACATAAAAAATACCAGACAAGATTTACAAAAATATAGTGAAGAATGTGTTATGGTCACTAGGGAGATAATGATGTTAGAGAATAAAAATCAGTATGCTTTAGCTAATGTGATTTAAAACAAAAACAAAAACAAAAACAAAAACCAACAGTGCAAGAAGAGAACTTGTGGTGAATAAACAACAAGATCGCCCTTAAGCCACAAGAAACTGTGTGAGAATTAAGTTTACTCATAAGACACATCAAATAAGAACTGTACTATATTTAGAATTTGCATAGTGGATATCAAAAATAGGTTTCTATTTCAAACATCTCTAGTTCTTCCTGAGAATGTATGAAACTAATGTTTGATCAGAAAAATGGCCACCATGTTTCACCAACAATGCAGGGTACTAATAGGGGGCAGTTAATGAAAAGAAAAATCACTTTTTTTTCAAGGTTTTAAAAAATTTATTACATCTACTCAAGTGGGTATGAAGTAGTATATCATTGTGGTTTTAATGTACATTTCCATAATAACTAATGATTTTTATTTGTATTTTTTCTATTTAGTGTACAGTTGGGGGGAGGGCATCACCAAAGCAGAGGGAGGTCATGAGAGGGCAATGAGGGCCAAGAGAAGGTGAACAAGAGCAATGTATAATGATGTGCATGTATGGAAATGTCATAACGAAACCCATTAAGCTGTACACTAAGAAAATCTCTTTGTAAAACACTTAAATAAGTTTCTCTTTTACTCAGAGAGATGCAATGATCTCACTATATTCTTACGGCTCTGAGGAGCTGCTGGGGGCCTCTTTTTCCAAGAGTAAGTCTCCAGGACAGGACAATGGCATGGTCCTCTATTTCTCATTTTGGTACACAGGATGGTGACTTCATAGGTGTCTGGAGCATGTTGTTCTCAAGGCCATCAGAAGCTCCCTGAGAAGCAAGCAAAAATTTCTTCAGGCAAAGGCTTAGATCTAGTACACTGTATTCTGTTCATAGTACATGCAAGACACATAACCATGCTCAACATTAAACACAGGTCACTTGTGTATCTCTAACAGCAAAGGCATGACCAAGTCCAACTGACAAGTCCCATGGGAGTCTGGGAAAGGATGGAAATGCTAGTTCAGAAATGACCTAGCCTCCTTCTGCATTCTGTATTTTCATACCTAGCCTTCTACACCTATACATTGGGCATGATGCTACTTCCCTTTGAGGGCTGCTATTGGAATATAGCTCAGTTGGTAGAGCGCTGCTCTGGAGTCTCTGAGGTCCTGAGTTTGATTCCCAGCCCCGCAAAATGGGAGAAGGACCTGGCAATCCACTCCCAAGGCAATCCTGAAACAGTCAGCCATTGAAAACCCTATGAGGGTCGCTATGAGTCGGACTCGACTTGACGGCACCTAACAACAACAACAACAACATTGGAATAAAATCAACTAATGTGTGTAAAATCCTATGTATGGGTTCTCAACAAATGGTAACTTTTGCATCATCTCTTATTTTCCTTGCCATCCTTATCACAACCATGTCTGATTTGTGAGTTCTTTCCTAACTTCTCCACCACCCTAAAGACACTAGTGCCAGAGCATTATCCATTATTGTGTGATATATACCCTTCAGTAAGCCAGGGCCTCTTAGATGGTCTTGCTAGGCGTGTCTGGCAGCGCCACATAGAACCTCCCCTCCTTTTGTTTCTCCACCTCTCTTGGGTATGAAGTTCTTACAATTTCACATGAAATGTCTGCCAACCCCCACCTCCTTTATACTTGAGTTTCTTTGTGTTTCCTCTGTATATTTAGCACCTTCTCCTCTCTGGGACCTTATTATTATTATTATTTTAAATTTTATAAGGGCTGACCATTTAAAACTTGATCAGAGCATTTTTACATTTTTAGGACTTTTTTCTTCCTTCCTTCCTTTCTTTGTTTCCCTGCTGGTGATGATTGGAAGAGTGCAGTAAATCCTTTTTAACCCACTTAAGAGAAGGTGTAAGAATTTTGTCTGATGCCTTCTGGTTGATTTTTCATAAATTAGGTCAGAGTTTTTATAATGTTATCTGGAAACAATCTTTGGCCGGAAATAAATTCGTGTCGCTGTTAACATACTGACAGCAATAGCCAGCTTGCTAAGTTTCTGAAGAGACACTGTCATGAGGTCTCAGTGCTGTCATCTCTTTAGTAGCATCTTTTCAGCTGCAGTAGGTAAACATTAGATTTTCAACTGTTTACACCTTTGGGGCAAGTGGGCTAACTGAAAGTTGTCAAGCATATCCAATTATTTTGTTTCCCTTTGTTACAAAAGAATCCCATTCATTCTGAGTATTTTCTTTGAGTGGCATTTGATGAGATGAATGGCACTAGAAACTGCCTCCTTCATCCCATGGGAAAACTCTAAATACCCGAGAAGAAGATCTGATCTCTGTGATGGCATGTGTGTCCCAAGGGGACTTTTGAAAAAGACTATTCTCAGCACACAGGACATCTTTGCTTCATTTTGATTTTAGCTAAGATAAAGCCAGTCTATCATATTCATCTCTTTTACTTTCTTCTCTGTCCTTCTTCCTTTATGCTCCTAAATTGCCATCTGAGCCATCTCAATTTCTTCATCAATATTTATTACAGAGTTTGGTAATGAACATCCATAGAGAAAATGATAAGCAGACAGTATTGTTAATGTTCTCCAAGAACTTACAATCTGAATGGAGACTCAGAACATGTTCTGATGAAGTTACCATGTAGAACATTGGTCAAAATCACCCTAATAACTCAATAAAGTGGCATGTAAAGGGCAAGTAGAGGCCTTGTAAAGATTTCAAGCCTGATTGCCAAGTAAACTGATCCTGTACTCAATACTCCAAGTAATAATTGGAACAGCCATCACTTAATAGATTGCTTTTTGTGTAATCCTCATATCAAGGAGGTAGATGTTACCTTTCCCAGTAATCAGATGAGGAAACTGTGGCCTAGAAACACTGAAAATACTGTTTACTCTCAAATGTAACCCACACCCACTCAACAGTTGTAGAGTGTTCTCAAATCAGATGTTCCTGCGGCTGTACCACTGTGGCATCTGATCCTATTGGATCTCAGAAGCTAAGCAGGGTTGGACCTGGTTAGTACTTATATGGGAGACTACCTGGGAATACCAGGTGCTGTAGGCCTGGGAGAAGGACCCAGCAACCCACTCCCAGAAAACAATCAGCCATTGAAAATCCTATGAATAGCAGAGAAGCATTGAAAATAGTGTTTCACCTGTTGTATGTAGGGTCGCTATGAATCAGACGGTGACTTGACAGCACCTAACAACAACAACAATGACAAAATCAGATGCAGATCAGATTCTTTGTATATTGGATTTGTGGGCCAGAGCTCTTGTGTGAATCTAATCCACACATGATTCTAATCCACATCTGATTCTGTAGCCCCCTAAAATTGTTGAAAGGGTGCAGATTAGAGTTGAAAATATATGGCATTATGAAGCCATTGCAATAAGTAATAGGGCTGAGATTTGAAGCTTATATGTGTTGGACATTAAAATCCCAAAAGGTTTGCTGTACCCGGAAAGGAATCAGTATAAAGGGAAAAATTAATATATCTTTCCTTACTGTTGAAATTCTACCAGGACAATGGCAAACTTGAGACTGACAGATCTTTTCCTTCTTTTAGTTGTATTCCACTTACTTAATAGTTACATGGCTCTTACGGTGCACATTGCCTTATTTGTTAATACTTGGCAATATTAACTCATTTCATTTTTATAATCATCATATGAGTTAGGTCCTATTTTATGCCTACTGAAATACTCATAATTGGTCTAAGGTAACTGAGCTTCTAAGTGGTAGAGTTGGGAATCAAAGCCAGAAAATTTTGTTCCAGAGCCCATACTTTTAATCACTGCATTAACATATTTTTGTGTACAAAATTCTGTTGAATATGACTTGTATGAAGCCTTAGGACACCCCCCTGCATTGTTGTTGCTGTACAGACAAGTTTTCTGCAGGCAACGTATCAATTCTTCCAGCCAGATGGTAAGGTCCTCAGAGATGGAACATGGCTCCACACTGCCTTCTCTTTCTCATAGTATCTTACATGTAATTGTTGTTGTTGTTATGTGCCCTTGAGTCAAGTCCAAATCATAGCAACCCTTACAGGGTTTTCAATGTCTGACTTTTATTTCGGGATTGCCTCGGGAGTGGGTTGGCACATCCTTTCCACATTTTTGCAGTACTGGGAATTGAACTTGGGACCTCAGAGACTGCAGAGCAGTGCTCTACCAACTGATCTAAATTCAAGCCCTTACATATAATAGATGCCAATAAATATGTATTGATTTGATTTAAGCTAGGATCCTATCATTTACTTTACTTCCTTATTTCTTTTATCTCTATTGATTATAAAATTAATGGGGTGGTATGTAGTTTCGATTTAACTACTTAGCTTATAACTATAATTTTTGTGACTTTTAACAGCATTATAAATCTGTGACCTCTTGAGAAGTTTCTTTCTTTCTAAAATAGATTCTATTTAATTAAAAAAGCAAATGAATACATCATAGTTCTTAATAAAGGAAAAAGATATTTGCCTGTTGGCCTCAGGGATTATGTTTTAATCTTTGAATGACAGAAGCCCATGATTGGAGAGCACGAGAAAGTTGAGTAGATATTACTGAAAACTGGAGAGGAAAATCATCTTTGGCAATGGTCTTGGCAATATTTTATCCCCATTCTTCATTTGCCCCCTCTTTTTCAGGAAAGAAATGAAATAATCATTTCTTTATTAAAGCCACTATTCCTAATTGAGCTTCCCAAGTCATTTCCAGCTTAGTATTCAGTCCTGTGTTTACTTCTCTTGCAGGATAACTCCATCCTGCTGTGGTTTGAATATACTTTGTCCCTGAAAATTTACTATCAATGTATTGTTTTTGAGATGTGGTGGGGCCTTTAAGAAGTGAGTTAGGTCTTTAGGAAGGTATTGGGTCTCCAAGGGAATGGGTTATTGTTGTTGTTGTTAGGTGGCTCAAATTGGGCCAAACTCATAGTGCCTCTCATAGGGTTTTCAGTGGCAGATTGCTTCGAGATTCCTTTTATTTATTTAATTTTTTAGTTTTTTTTTTTTTTACAGTGCTGGAGATTGGACCCAGTTCCTCAGAGAGTGTGGAGCAGTACTCTACCAACTGAGCTAAACCCTAACCTGAGGGAATGGATTATCATGGTTATCATGAAAGCAGGTTGTTCTAAAGCAAGCCTGGTCCTTCCCCTTAACCCCTCTCTCATGTGCTCCTCTTCCTGCTTTTCAGTCATGATAGGAAGCAGCATGTGGCCCTAACCAAAAATTAAGCAGAAGTTGGCACCATACTCTTGAGTTTTCTCCCCTCCAAAACTGTGAGCACAAATGAATCTTTTTTTAATAAAGTTTCAAGTTTCAGATATTTTGTTATAGAAAGGCAAACCGACTAAGACATATTCCCTCCTTTGTGAGAGTACTGCAAATAGCAGCAATTGGCCCTTGGTAGAATGTATTGCAACCTTCCTACCTTGATTAACCTCTGTGTTTCTACCATACAGGAGTCAAGTTCAGCAAAGGTTGTCATTACTTGCCAACCTATGTCTGAAAAAGCCTCTAATTTTTCCCTGGGTGTATTACAAAAGCCCTTGCTATGATGTTAGGAGTTAAAGGAAAGATAGGATGAAAATCACTGATTTATTTATGAATGCACAAGATGATTACTGATGAAACCTTAAGAGCCTGTGGATCAGTTATTTTTGGTTTGATCATCGAGATGCTCTACTGATAAAGAAAATAAACCTCATTGCTATCCCAGAGGGATAGATTATACACCATTTCCCCCTTCAGAATAGTACATAAAAATTACTTTTCCGTGTTGTTGTTCAAAGTCCTTAAACCTGAATTAAGCATCAAGGTGATCATCCCCTGTTGATTCTGTAGCTACATTTGATCAACAACAAAAAGAAATGGGCCAATTTTATTTTATTTTTCTTTCATGTGTTTGGTGCATGTACATGTGAGCAAATAAGTGTGAGTACATCAGAGCTCAAGAGACTGACTGATTGGAAACTAAAGCTTTAGGATGCAGAAATTTAAATATGACAGTGCTAAGATGCATTTCTAACTTCAGTTTTGCAAACTCTTCAAAAACTATTTTGTTAATTTGTATTCTGTTGAAAAATAGCATTTATCTCCCTATATCTAACACTTTGAGATTTTTGCCAGTTTATCTTCTAACAATCTCAAAACATGTTTTCAATACTAGCCAGTCTGTTCCCCAACATACTTTCAACTGTGAGGCAATGGTAATGAGCAATGGCCCCCTGTTCAAATCTTGACTTAAAAGATATGTGACTTTGGGAAAGTAACTTACCCTCCATGAGCCTCAGTGTTCTCATCAGTAAATGGTGATAGAAATAGAAACCAATCTAATAGGGTTATTATAGAGTTAAAGGAATGAATTTTTTTAAGTGCTAGGAATAGGGCCCTACACATAAGAGGTTCCATATAAATGGTTGCTCTGATCGCTACAGTTATTGTAGTATAGTTGTCATCTAAAGGAAAAGCAGGGAGACATTCAACATAAATTGTTACACTGTCCATTACTTCAACAGTTGTTTTTGTTTTTGAAAAGAATAAAAAGAAAATGATGAGGGCAATAATTTTATTATGGTATTAGAAAAAGCATACTTATAAACAGAAACAAATATTTGCTGCTAAGATGTTAACTAGGGGTCAAAGCTCTGTGCCCAGGTGCACACCTGTAATCCCATTGACTTGGGAGGCTGAAGCAGAAGGATCCTAAGTTTGAGACAAGGGCAGCCTACACAACTTAGTGAGACCCTATCCCAAAATTATCTTAAAAAAGAGTCCGGGAGCTCAGCTCATTGGTAGAGCACTTGCCTGGCATGCACAAGACCCTGAAAAAAAGGACAAAAGTAAAATAAGATAAGAAAAGCTATGAACTAGGGGTTGTTTCCACACATTACCCATAAATATCCACATTATGTGGCAGTTCCAAGTATGCTAATTGTCAGCTCCATTGCTTAGCTGTGCTAGTAATGGCAGGAGGAGTTAGCAGGCCTAATAACTTTCAAATCCTACTGATACAAATACCTTAAGTCCCTGAGAACTATGTTATACCTTCAGTTAAAGCACATAAATCAGGAAACATGCATCTTAAACTTTAAAAATTATTAGTAGGAATCATGTTCTTAAATACCTTGTTTGTTTAGCTCAGTTGGTAGAGTGCGGCTCTGCAGTCTCTGAGGTCTGGAGTTGGAGTCCCAGCACTACAAAAATGGGAGAAGGACATGGCAATCTACTCCCTAGGCAATCCCGCAACAACCAGACATTGAAAATCTTATGAGGGTCACTATGAGTTAGACATATCCTGGTAGCACCTAAAAACAACAGCAGTAACACTTCCCCTTATTCTTATCAATGAGAAAAAATGGACTAATTTTCATATTTTCCTTCAATGACTAGTACATAAGCATGCTTTAGAGAAGCTGATCAAAGAGACTTGAAACTGTTCCTCATGTTCTATTTTTTGTGGGGTGCATTGGTTTTAATATTTTATGTCACAGTTTCAGTGTGAAAGGAATTTATTGGCTAGGATCATGGAAAATCTGAATATAGTGTGGGCCTTGGGATTGGTTGAGACAATAGTGCAATAAAATCACCAGACATCTACACACTGTCCTCTACTCCACCACCTACAGTGCTGGCATCATGTTGGGCCAGCCCCTTTCATAGTAATGAATAGCTGCCATCAGTACCTTCCCTTGAGTATGTCTGGGGAAATGAGAACTTCTGTTTTCATATTCTATTCCACTCTAAGATTTATTTTTTGATATTAAATTTAAGATGTTATGTTGTTGTTGTTAGGTGCCATCAAGTCAGATCTGACTCATAGTGACCCTAAGTATAGCAGGACAAAACTCTACCCAACATTGTGCTAGGCACACGGATTTTAATGTCTGAGCCCATTGTTGCAGTCACTATATTTCTTCTCATTTTGAGTCATGCCATATCAGCAAAAGGAGGTCCCAGAGTCTTTACTCCATTGCTGTCATTAAGGTCAGCTCTACTTTGAGAAGGCAACTCTTCCCCAGTCCTTTCTGGACTACCTTCCACTTTGGGGGACTCATTTTCCTGTACTATATTTTACAGTGCTTCTCTGCTATTCATAAGGTATTCAATGGGTAATTGATTTGGGAAAAGGCTACCAGGTCCTTCCCCCTACCTAGTCGTTCTGAGTCTGGGAGCTCAGCTGAAACCTATCTGCCATCAGTGGCCCTGCTGGTATCTGAAATACTGGTGGCCTAGCTTTCAGTATCCCAGCAACACACAAGCCCCCACAGCACATGGAAAGCTGACAGATATGTGGGGGAATGTGTTATAGAAACTTTAAATTATGAGTGTATATCAATTATATTAATAGTAGACTTTATTTTAGAGAGGTAAGCAAGGCAAACAAAAAATATTTGTAGTAAGAAGGGAGCCAGGCATGTTGGTGCACACCTAGAATACTAGCACTTGGGAATCTGAGGCAGAATGGGAATTTGAAAACAGCCTGGGCTACATAGTAAGACTGTAATTCAACAAGATAACATATATATGTATAAACATGTTTATTTATAGATACTGGTATTATGTATTTATAGTAAGAAGGGAGAGTGGATCTGCTAGAGTTGAGAACCCTGATGAATAGGGCATTGTAAAACAGGCTTCAGAATTTAATTCTCATCCTTAAGATGATGGAAAACCATAGAAAAGGTTTAGTATGTAGAGTTACATGATAGGATTTTCATTATAAAAAGATCAGTCAAGCTGCTATTTGTGGAAAAGATTAGAGGAGGGGAGTTATCCTCTGAAAGACTTAAGACTTTTGCTCAGTTATGAAATGAAAGCCATTGTTATGTTACACACCTCACCAGGGAGACATGCCAGCTTCAATCTTAGTTAGTGAAACTGTCTTTTTAAGTTGCCCTTGAATTTATGCAAATAACAATTGATTGTCCTTCAACTAAAGCAACAATAAAAATAGAATGTTGTACAGAACAACCAAATATTGATTCTTTTTAGATATGTAAAATATGATAAGATATGAGAAGAGCTTTGAAAACAGATGAGTTAAGAAAGGGAAAAGCTTTAAAGAACATTCTCAGTTTGGGGACATGCAGACATTTTATCTGAATACTACTAGATCCCACGCAGTGTAAGGCTAGCTATGGAGTAGGTTCTTTTGTAGACCTCGTCAGAGTTAACAAATCCATTGACTGTTCTCCACATATGTCATACTTCTGCACATATATGTTCAGAATATTTCTATGCTACCAGTGTTTGGACTTTGGGACATATCAAAGAGAAGCATTTGAAAATTGGAAAAATACTTGGATAGTCAAATTAGAAGATGTGCTACATATTATTATGACCAAGGATAACCAGGCTGAGATTTTAATGGGCAAAATATACAATTGGTCAGAAATCTTAAAATTGACAGATTTTTTAAGATATTGACATGTGTCCTCTTGCTAACTAAGACCTCTCAGGCAAATCCTATTTTTCACGATCTAAAATGTATCTCTACTCTCTGTCTCCTCTAACACCTTGGTGCAGACTGATAGTACCTTACCACAGAATTTTACAACAGATTTGGAACTAGTCACTCTGCTTCCATTGGGTTTTCCCACACCCATCTGGAACAAAAGTTGTATTTACCCAATTCTCAAGGGAAAAGTAATTTAACAGAATGTTCTGTTTCATGTTTTCAACCTTACTATATTCTTTAATATCTGATGCTCTCTCCCAAATAAGCAAAACATACCAATTTGATATTAAGGTAGGAAAAATTAGTTATTTTTTAAAAAACTTGATTTTTATAAACAGTGTCTGAGGTTTTAGCATTATAATCCTTTATATATTAATAAACATTGTAATGTCTTTATAGATAGTAAGTAGAATACCTACTATAAAATAAAACAATACTGTGTAGTGTAATTATATATAATAGCATTGTGATTTTTCTCCCAGTAAAATGTGTCTGATTCGTGGGATAAAATTTAATTTGTCACTGTTTAATAGTATTTGGGAAAAAATTATAATTTCTGGATTTCACCATCTGAAATGATTTGAAAATATTTGTGCTCCTGGAAATGAACCCACTTATGCTGAAATGTTTATTGAACTAAACTTTATTCAATCAATAAATGAGTAAGTCTGTGAGCTGAAAGCAGCCTTTTCTAGGTTGGGGTTCAGTATCCAAAGAGAGAGTGAGGTTAGCTACAGTAAATCAGTGAAACCAGACCCAAACTGGCAGCTCAACAGTTGAAATGGAGCAAAACTGAATGTGGAGTTAAAGCAGCAGAAGTCAAAAGCCATAAAGCAGAGATAGATGGAGGCAGTAGAAACAAATGGGTCCCAAACCACTTGAGCACTATTTCTAAAATGTCAATGAAGAAAAGCAGTTTTTCTAGCCATCTCATCAAAACTGTCTTCAGTCAAAACTTTATTCCCTTTTTGAAAAAATGGCTGGGGAAGGGGGAGAAATCTTAGTTCTTTATGGAGGTAATTATGATAACAGGAGGGTAGGTGACAGAAAAGAGAAACAACTACAAAAGCAAGAGGGGCAAGGGAAAGAAATGATGGCAATAAGAGGTTGGTTGGAGAGATTAACCCTTGAGTCCAGAGCAGGGCAGCATAAGGCAAATTGTTAAAAAAGATGTATTAATGCAGCCATTCAGTGTACTGGTATGTGTTTGACAATAAGCAGATCCCAAATGCAAATACTAAGCAGGTGAAATTGTATTTACAACATGCATGACAGACTGATAGTTAAACCACTTAAGTGCTGAGATCTTCCATAAAGAAAAACATTTAAAGTCAACACCATGAAAACTAGGCAATAGATACAACTGTGCAGTTCACGGAGGAGAAAAATCCAAATAGCCAGTAAAAAGGAAGAATTAATCTCAGATAATTGCTAAATAAAATAAGAATTTTTAACCTGCCTTGTAGGTATAAACTTAAAAACGTAACATTCAATGCTAGTTAGAATGTAGAGAATGCTGGGAGATGTATTCATTGCTTAACTGTTAGGCCATATCACTGTACACTAAAAATGCACAAAGCCTTTTACAGAGGAATCTTATCTTTGAGGATCTATTCTATAAAAATAAAAATAAAAATATATATGCAAGATTATTCATTGCAATATTATCTATGGTGGCAGAAACGAAACAAAATAAAATTTGGTCATTAGGAGCAAGTTGAATAGACTGGTATATCTATACTCTGGGTTGTTATGAGATTATTAAAAATTATTATATGCATCTGAATCAGATGATTCCAAATGATCTAGTGTAACATTAGCAAAGCAAGTTACTAGGAAGGGATGAGGCTAATTAATTGGCTTTCAATTAACTAACCATCAGAAGAGTTCA
>VMDO01001589.1:0-201081 GCA_007922755.1 Pedetes capensis
GGAGGGAAGGGGAGGGGAGAGGAGAGAAGGAGAGGGGAAAGGAGAGGGGAGAGGAAAGGGAGAGGAGATTCAGGGAGAGAGAGGGGTTTATGGGGAAACGGGGTTTGGGAAGGGAGAGGGAGGGGGACTTGTGCCCTGCATCCCCCACTCACTCATTGCTCTCTTGTGTGTCTATGAAGCTTCTGTTACTTCCCAGGCACTATATTCATGAACATTCTCAAGCAGAAAACCTTAACCTGCTGCCCTGATCCAAGAGGCCATATAAGCATTATCCACACATGATGATGTCTCAATTGTCCTGCCAAGACAATAGGAATCATAACTCAGCTGTCATAAAAGAAACCCAGGCACTTTCTGTGAATCCTGGAAAAGACAGCAGGTGTTTCGCTAAGGTCCTGAACTCAGGATGGAGCAAGTGGCGTTTCCTGATGATCTAGAACATGACCCAGTGCCCTCCAGGGGCAGCCTGACCCCCAGTGCAACATGGCCTGCGTGTCCCCAGCAGCCTGGCTGACATGAGGCCACGGCCAAGCGTGGCTGAATCGGGACCAGCTGGCTACTCTGGCTCCAAGGCCACTCAGCCAGCTCCATCTACAAAAAATGAGGTCTCCAAACTGGGTGTCCCAGGAGGGGGCCGTTAGCAGTAGCACAAGGGCTCACCCCCTCATCAGGCCATTTCTTAGCAGGCACCAATGCCTCACACAGCCCCTCCACACCCAACCTAAAGAATCCAGTTGTGGGAAAGTTAGTGTTGCAGATCTACCTGGAGGTGAAGTGCAGAATAAACATGGCCACTGCACATCACCTAAAGCAAAGTGACGGAGCTTCCTTAAGGCCCTCGTGGTTGTTGTTGTTAGGTGCTGTCATGTAGGTATCCAACTCACAACGACCCTGAGTACAACAGGTGAAACACTATTGTCAGTGCTTCTCTGCTGTTCATAGGGCTTTCAATGGCAGACTGATTTTTGGGAGTGGGTTTCCAGGTCCGTCTCCCAAGCCTACAGCACCTGGTGTTCCCAGGTGGCCTCCCATCCAAGCACTAACCAGGCCCAACCCTGCTTAGCTTCAGAGATCTGACGGGATCTGATGCCACAGGGCTATGGCTGCAGGCTGTATTAGGACCCTTAGCCACAATCCTATCAAGGGAAGCCACCATTTTTCAATACAACAATGGGCTTAAACATAAATAAGGTCATGTGCCTGGCACAGAATCAGGGAGTGTTTCATTCTACTGTACATAGGGTCGCTATGAGTCAACTCGACTTGATGGCACCTAACAACAAAAACTATGAGCCTGATACTAATATGGTAAAGACCTCATAATTGACTTACAACAAGCAGGGTCTGACCTTCAGTACACAGAAGTCTGGTCTTTCTGCCTTGTCATTTGCTCTCTGATTCTAGTAGCTGGTCGTGTGTATACCCAGCAATAATGGAGACTGAGTCATAAGAAACTAACCTAACCAGGAGATCAGATGGACTGGGGTGCACATGCCCAGATGGAAGCTGCAGAGACTGTCCTCTGAAATCTGCCCCTTGCATACTTATTAGAACCTGCAGAGCCACATAGCGATGCTCCTTCCTCTCAAAAGTCTCCACAATGCTCTTGTTACCCCGTTGCCCTCATGTTAGCTGGGCTTTCCAAAAACTGCGTCATGATTTATGGCTTGGTAAATGCTGGCTCCCCCCAACACACACTGCAGGCTCTAGCACGAGGCAGCAGGAAGATGAAGAGTGAGGAGACAGTGGGGAAAGAATCAGTGCTTCTGCTGGCCGAGTGGAGCCTGATTGCTCCTTGATGGGTCAGTAATTAATTGCTCCAGAGTGGTGGGCCTGCCACAGCAGAACTGTGCCCTGTGAACAGGCCCTGGAGGGCGGGGGAGCTACATCGCTTGTAAGGTCATTAAGAGAATATTATAAGTAATACTCCATGACTCTCTCATTAAATACTAAGTGAGTCATTCAATCTTGGGGTTCTATTTCTATTCCCCTTTCTAAATGCAACTTTAATGATTTAAAATCCCTTCAACCCAATTACAGCCCCTTATTCTGATTAGGAACTCGTGCCCATTGTGAGCGGGAAGCATTATCCAGCAGCCCATGGCAAAATTAGCACCGAGAGAGGTGCACTGGGAAATAAATCTTTCCTTGACATTTCAAGACCGATTCCCAGCCAATTACAACACCCTCTGTGACTCCGGCCATGGGTAACTGAGCTTCTTGCCATCAAAAGCTGTTGGTCAGATAGGTAGGGGAGAAATCGCGTAGGTCCAGGAAGTGTTGGGGTAAGTCACCGGCAGCGGCGGGAAGGATGGATGGGAAGAGCATCAGGCAGTAGAATCTGTCACTCAGGCTTGACTCACTTTGCTGGAGAGGCGAGTGGTAGATTCAGGGGGTTGACAACGCAATGAGGGTAACACCCTACTTCCTCTTGCTGTACAGAGAGATGCTGTACTAGCTATAGTAGTAATAAATGTTATAACTTGTTATTGTTTTAGGTGCCATTAAGTTGGTATCCAACTCATAGCGACCCTGTGTACAACAGGCAAAACACTGTATCAGTGCTTTTCTGCTATTCATAGGGTTTTCAATGGCAGATTGATTTTTGGGAGTGGGCTGCCAGGTCTGTCTCCCATGCCTACAGCACTTGGTGTTCCCAGTCGGTCTCCCATCCAAGTACTAACCAGGCCTAACCCTGCTTAGCTTCCGAGATCTGAGGGGATCGGACGCCACAGTGCTACGGCTGCAGGCATAAGTGTTATAACTAGTAAACTCCAAAGAAGTGGCTGATACAAAGGAAGAGTTTCTGGGGGTCACGTATAGTGTAATGTGGGTACACCTCGTGTATAGAAAGGGCTGGGGCTTCATGGGACTGCTCTGGGCAGTCTCAATGCACCCAGGTGGGTGGAGTTCCTTAGCAGGTGTATCCCAGGGTTGCCTGAGTGTTGTCATGCCCCTGGTGCAAAGCCTGGGAGGGGCACATCAGCACGAGGGTGAGAACCATGTGCCTGGCCACACCCAGACATGGGAAGGCTGGGCACAGAGGTCTCAGCTTTCCAGGTGCAAGTGCAGCCTCCCGAGGAAGCAACAAGATGGAAATGGACGATGGAGACAGACAGGTCACTGCCTTGGCCATGGACGCCCTCTTTCACTCCTGTCTTCTATGTTTTCCACTCAACTGCCAAATGCAGTGAATTTCTGCCCACCCCCACACCCAATTCAGGATGTCAAGGCTGTTTGTTTCTTTGTCTTTTGTAGTTGAGAGGCCACTTAGAGCACACTTCTTCCTGGTCATTGACAGCAGCCAGTCCCTGAAGAGCCACAGGGGGTTGGCAGAAGGAAGATTCCTTTGGGAAGGTTCCTGTAACCTCTTGGTGGCTCGAGGTGCTGATACCGTGCATAGCCACCAACAGAAGCCACCCTGGGCTCTTTTCCTCCATCCATGATAGGAGGTGAGGGACCAGGAAGGCAGAGAGAAGCTGGAGTGGGAGCAGCAGAGGAAGCCTCTGGAACTCTCAGCCCCTGGGCAGCTGCCCTGAACACGCCCCACTGCAACCACGAGGGCACAGGCGGTAGCCTCGGCGCACCCACTGGCATGATAAGAGGGGAGCCGAGGTGCCCACCCCAGCTCTGCCTGTGCCTTTTTCTCTGCCACTCCTCTGGCTCGCCCTCGGAGCGTCTCCACCTCGCCTTCCCTCCCTCTGCTATTAATCTGATGGAGCTGTCATGACAAAGGCTCCCTAATTGCTAGAAGCTGATGGCTGTCTCCTTGTTGAGCCCGATTGTAACAAACGCTGTGAATAAACATCGCAATTTCCCCAGCCCAGCAGTGTGCCTGAGAATAAAGTGAGGGCAGTGGGTGTGCATGCACACACGCGCGCGTGCAGGCACACACACTAGCACACAGACTTCTCAAACACACGGGGGCTGTCTCCTCGCTCTAACCTCCGAGACTTTTTTGTTCTCCAGCTCTGGTTGTTTCCATGGGAACCACAAAAATAATAATAATCATCATAATAAGAGAGGAAGAAAAGCCTGCTGCTCTTCTGCTGAAAGGGCCTTGTATTTCCCAACACCTGGAATCCAGTGTCCCGAATGGACAGCTACATTCTAATGGAATAACTCAGCTCTCCCCAACCTAGCCTCATCCTTCAGACACATGCCACTCAGTCGCTTTTTGGATCTGTCTAAAGACAGAGCGACAGCGAGGGAGAGAGACAGAGAGAGAGAGAGAGGCAGGCAGATGGAGAGAGAGAGCCAGACAAATGTTCTTAAAGGTTGAGACTTTGACAGGGAAACATGAGATAAGGAGACCCTGCCATCACCAGGGTAGGAAGCCCCGTGTCTCCTGAGAATGCCTCCTTTTCCCTGTGGGATACCAGAAAGCCGCCTATGGGGATGCACGTGTCCTGACTCCAGGAGAGCGGTAGACCCAGCTGGCCAGCTTATCCTTTCATCTTTCTACCCAGCCAGCCAGCCAGCCAACAAACATTTCGTGGTGGTGGTGGTGGTGGTGAGATCTACCCTATTTTTGACAATCTACCATAAGTCGGGGGCCATGCTAGTTAGTGGTACCATTGTGAAATGGTCACGGTTACATCCCATATGGACCACGCCACCTGTCATAGACACAGGCAATACACAATAAACAAGCGGTTCATGGGGTGGCCAGTGCCCAGCACCATGCCTTTTACAACCGAGGCACTCGGCACATATCTGGTGATGGGAAGATGTTGCTGTAACTGAAGAATTTCAGGAGACAATGCAATGTCTAAAAAGTGAGGTGTGTACATTGAGTGTGCATGCGTGTGTTAAAGAAAATGTTCAGGGGTAGCTGATGCCTAAGATGCAGCAGAAAGACTGGTAGGAGCCAGGCAGATGAAGGACATTTTAGAGGAAAGAAGAAGAGTGCTGGGTCCATGGTCTGTTGGATAAACTGAGTGGATAGACAAAGGGGAGAATAGGTTGGCAAGCTGAATCCAAATTGTGTGTTCTGCATGCTTCCTCCGGTGCCATGCTCTGTGAGCTCAGAAGGCTGTGTTTTTCAGTCAAGATACAAGCACATGCAAAGGTCTAGAAGGACAGAATATGGAAGGAAATGGGACTCAGTATTGTCAGAGTAGAATGTGGGTCATGGACAGCATGTGGGAAGCACTGGGGTAGGTAAAGAGTTGAGGACAGATATGGAAAGCATAAAGTATCAGGTGATGGACAGCTGAGTAAAGAAAGTAGGAATTTATCCTAACACAATTAGAGAATCAATGAAAAGCGCTAAAAAGTGAAGGATATAATTGTATTTCCATTTTTAAGGCCCTTTCTGGCCACAGCATGGAGAATGCATTGGGTGAGCCTAGAGAAGGCCACTTAGAGGCTGCTATAATAATCCTTGGGAGAAGGACCCGGCAACCCAATCCCAAAAAACAATCAGCCATTGAAAACCCTATGATAGCAGAGAAGCACTGACAATAGTGTTTCACCTGTTGTACACAGGGTCACTATGAGTTGGACACTGACTCGATGGCACCTAACAACAACATAATAATAATAACCCTACTGAGAAATAAAGGCAGCTAGAATTCCCCAAAGGATGGTGGGGATGGAAATCAATGTTCTATTTGGGGGGAGATTGCAGAAGCACAGAGGGTCGATTTGGTGTGACACCAGGGTTTCTGTCCTCTGGGTGAGGGATGACCTTATGAGAAGTGAGACTGAGGGAGAGACAGTAAGTTTGGGTTAGACCTGCCAATCCTGAAGGGTCTCTGCATCACTACATGGAGACATCCAGAGGACAGTGGATGAGGAGGAGGGGAGAACCAGGCTGGAGGGTCCATTAAGGTGTTGTCAGCATATAGGTGGCACTGGGGAGGATGGAGTTGATAAGGAGCCCAGAAGGCTCAGTGACATTTCAGTAATTGTCAGAGGAGACACAATATGAAGAACAGCCAGGTGGGCACAGGGACTGAGGGAGCTGCAGATTCCAGAAACAGGAGAGAGAGGCTGGATGACTAGAGGACATTAGGTGAGCCACCGGCAAAGCCTCCTGAGGGGAGGACAATAGAGCTTAGTGCCATCTTGGTGGGTACAGTTTCAGAGAAGCAGCTGGGCAGAAGCCAGGCATAGTGAGGAAAGACGGCATGTGGGTGAAAGGTACAGGTAGAGACACCAAGCATAAACAAAGCCTAGGAGTTGCTTATGGCTGTGATGGGAAGAGACAGACATTGGGCAAGAAACCAAGAAAAGATGTCAAATCCGAAATAAATGTGATGGTGTTTAATTACTGAAAAGAAACATTAGAAAGTCAGAGATTATAGGCATCTGAGAGAGAAGGAAAATTATACAAGGAGGTTGCGATGAAGATGGGATTAAGAAGGACCTCAGAGTTGCTAGGCAGTCCAGCTTTGAGTGGGAGAGCACAGCCTCTGTCCAGGGGGAGACAAGGAGGAAGGTAGAGGCTCACAGCTGTGGGGATGGAGGCTGGAGCCCTGGGGAGATTCATTCGTCCACTCTCGTATCCAGCTTTTCGACAAATGTTTATTGAACATCTACTGAAATGTGTACTTGCTGGGAATATAAGACCTCAGGAAACCTATAGGTGATGATAATGGAAAACCTATGATAACAACATAAAAAGCATGGTACGTGTTATCTTTGGGAAGTGCAGGAACCTACGAAAGTATACAGGGATCCAGAAGAGCTTCCTTGAGCAACTGGAATTTAAGATGAAATCTGTAAGGGATTTGTTGAAAGAAGAAAGGCCAATTCACAGGAAGAGTGATGCCCTGGGGTAGGAGAGAAAGCAGGGTTAAAAGGGTTAAGGAGAATGAGGAAGATCATAAACAGCCATCGTGGAGAATGTGAGAGAGATGAAAACCAGGAAACCAACTTGCTAGGCCTTTTGTGGGGCTAGGCAAGTTGTTGTTAGGTGCCGCTGAGTCATGTCTGACCCATAGCGTCCCTTATAGGGTTTTCAATGGCTGGTTGTTTTGGGATTGCCTCTGAGAGTGGATTGACACATCCTTCTCCCTTTTTTTTTATGGCGCTGAGAAATGAACTCAGGACCTCAGAGACTGAAGAGCAGCGCTCTACCAACTGAGCTAATCCCAGCCTCTAGGCTAGTTAGAGATTAGGAATTCCTGGAGGCAACATTGCAAAGAAATTCGTGATTTTCTCCAGCAGCGCTTAGTGTAAGCTCTTCTGATAGGAGTTGTTTCCTGCAGTTGAGTTTTACTAGTAGGGCATGAGGTAAAGGGGTTGAGGGTATTCACAGTGGCCGGTGAGGCCACAGATTTCTACATCTAGGCTGGGTGGGGAAGGAAGATGAAAGGATGAAGCTGAGGGACTGAGGTATAAAAGGTGCTGTTGGAGGAAGATTTGGTTCTAGGGAGGTCACAAAACAGAACAAGCTTGGACAAATGGGATAGCATCATCAAAGCACAGGGTATGTGAGTTATGGAGTAGGCAAGGGCCCTGGGCATGGTCACAAAGTCCAGAGGTTGACTATGGGATGGAATGGTACCATGGAAGGGAGGCGAGGTTTACAAGCTAAGGGGGTAGCAGGTCTGATGGGTCATCACCCAGGGGACCAGCAGACTGAGCAGAGAAGGAGACAGGAACACCTTAAAGAACTTCCTTTGTGCCTCAGCTGTCTTCTAACTGTACTGCCCTCTGCCACAGGGACATTGTGATAGACAAAGGGGATGGAGCATAAGAAGGTCATTTGCAAATGATTAATTGCTTCACATATTTAGATTGCTTGATAACTAACAGGATATTGTTGAAAAGCTCACTTGCTTATGGAGCCCAAATACCTGGTTGGCAGCTTCACTCCATCCCTCACCAGCCTTTCTTCAAGTAAGTGACTTGGTATCTCCATAGCTCATCTTCCTTGTCTCCGTATCAGGATAATGACGCCTCCCTTCCCAGGTGTTGTAAGAAGTACATGAAAGAATGTCCACAAAGCACACAGGAGAGTGCTGAGCGCACAGAGAGGACTTCATAAAGTATAAATTATATGGAGGCTCTTCATGCTCCGGGTGCCAGCCAGTTGGCTGTTTCAGACACTAGTTTGAAGGCTATTTTGGATACTATTTCCAGCAAGTGTTAGTAGATTTGAACTGCTACAGTGGCTTTGAAGCAGGCAGTGTCCATCGTATGGAGAACTGAAAGAAGGGCTAACTAGGAAGATGCCAGAGAACTTCACTACTGGATCCAGCAGCCATGCAGTCTTTCACTATTAAAAAAATAAGTGAAGATGAATTGTTGACTTATTATTTCCATGATGTGCACATGTGTTTGTGTGTGTGTGGATGTGAAGGCATGTGTATGTGTTTGTTTTCCATGTATAAGACAAGTTCCCCATGACACATCATCATTCCTAAATGTTGTCTTTTCCTGCACCAGTCTAAATCCCACTTGGCTTAAAATCCCAGGTCCACTCTTGTCTTCTGAAGTACTCTGGCTGATGGTGAGCTATCCCTCATCTGAGTTAGCACTACATTTAGAGCTTGTGCCAAATCCTTTAGCATCTGCTTCCATACTCTTTTGTACATTTCTATTACTTCCTTTGCCTGCACCCATAGCCCTCTGGAATTTGATTCCATCAGATCTCAGAAGCTAAGCAGGGTTGGGCCTGGTTACTACTTGGATGGGAGACCGCCTGGGAATACCAGGTGCTGTAGGCTTGGGAGAAGGACCCGGCAACCCACTCCCAAAAATCAACCCACCATTGAAAACCCTATGAATAGCAGAGAAGCACTGACAATAGTGTTTTGCCTGTTATACGTAGGGTCACTATGAGTTGGATACCAACTCCATGGCACCTAACAACAACAACAACATTACTTCCTTTACATGAATCTTCTCCCTGAAACCACATTAAATAGTCCCAAGGACCAGGCAGAGGACGGACAGGGGCCTTTGCCTTGAATTTGCGTATTATTTCATACCTAGCACTGGGCTGGGTACATATCAGGACCCCAGGTGGTAATGCTTAATCAATTCTCCACATTCCCGCTTGCCATAACCTACCCACCTACCACGTCTCTGTGCGACCACTCAGGAAAACATCCTATGAGACAAGAACACGACACAGTCTTCCGAGATTAAAATCCAAACTATCGCCTGTAAGCGAGAGAAGACATTTTCATGGAGATGCATTTGAAAGCTCTCAGGTTACATGCAATCTGCAGAGATGGCCCAGCTCACAGGCAGAACAGGTCTCTGAAGCTGAAAGAGCTCTGCAGAGCACATGGGGACACAGAGACGATGTGCAGGTAGAAGTCGGGTGGGCAGATGGCTGGCATCATGAGTAAGCCTGACACCCACCCCTGGCCCAGGCATCTCAGCACAGTGTCCAGAAGGACGCAGAGATGCTCACTGGCCTGAAGGCTGAGAACAGCCCCTTGCCCAGCAAAGCTGTCTACTCTTGGCTGCTGGGATCTCCTACAAACGTTCAAGCCCAGTGATGATCCTTTTGGCATGGGGGTTTGGTACCAAGATAAGCCTGTTGGCTCTTCAAAAGGCAGTCCAGCTGAGTGGGCCATGTGGGCACAGCTGGTGGATGCCTTCTGCAGTGACTGAACATTTAGTCACTTGGCAAATTAAAAGATGTCCTATGCAGGTTGGAAACTCACTCAGCCCAATGGGAAGGCTGAGGACCATTGGTTTTTTTTCTGCACGTTTTCATGATGAAACTCATCTGGGTCTCACAATGGCTCTTTGGGTAAAGACTCTGAAGGCTTAGGTTTTGGAGCTAAGAATTTAGTTAATGTATGAACAGGAATGCATGAAACTCTTCCAAATTAACCACACGTCCACTTAACATCAAATTAATATGTAGTGTGTGCATTTGCCCCATTCAATCCACATTCATTTTTTAACTCAACAAAGCAAATGGGAAAGCACTATATTTCCAAAAAAATTCAGCTGCAGTGCTATAGGAGAAGGGCCCTGCCTTAGAAACATTTCATGTAAGAAAATCTTATATTAGTTGGCATTAACAATGGATGAATGAAAGGTGTAATGTGGCTTCCCGGGAGCAAATGGATTATCCAAGTATGCTAATAGGAACATATAATACCACACAGGAGACAGAGTGGCCCCAATGTGTGCCACTGGTCAGATCTCACCTAAAACAACCTAGAATATCATGCTCAGTTCTAGTGTGTCAGGAAAATGTCATCAAAGTAGGACAAAAGTCAGGAGACAGGTCCATACCAGGAGCTGGTCATTAATTTTGGCAAAGAAGAGACATATCACAATTGTCTTCCCGTATGTGAAGGTTTATCATGGAGAAAAGTAATTAGGCAAACTAATGGGTTTAATTTTTAAAATACATGATTTTGATACATAAGCAGGAAAAAACTCCTATATTTCTAATCATAATAAACAACAGAAATCGCTGCAACATAGGATACTGACTTCTCCCATCATTGGAACGATGACATCATGGACACTAGCAACAACTTTGGGAACGCCGTCACATGGAAGCGCAATTTGGGTAAGAGGGAAGAACTTATCTCCTCTTGTTGTTGTTAGGTGCCATGGAGTTGTGTTTGACGCATAGCGACCCTTATAAGGTTCTTCAATGGCTGATTGTTTCGGGATTACCTCTGGAGTGGATGGCCCAGTCCTTCTCCCATTTTTGCAGTGCTGGGTATCAAACCTGGGACCTCAGAGACTGCAGAGCGGCACTCTACCAACTGAGCTAAATCCTTGCCCTATGTCCTATACTAGAGTTTATAAATGTGGATGCTGGGATTTAAACCCAGGTCCGCCGACTGATTCTATGTCCCACACTCGTATCCACTGCTTTCACTCCCTGCACACCTACTCAGAGTCCTGATGAGGATTAAGAGGGCTGATGCACCCAGGGATCTTGGGGGAGCAGGTGGAAATACAGGTGGCCTCCACGGGTCTTGGCTGCTGTTGTTACCACCATCATTCTCATTGTTATGTGTCACAGATGGCACTGGGCAGGAGGAAGGGCTCGAGGGCATCGGATGCTATGGCTTCTGGATCTCTGTCAGAAACACATGCCCTCTGAGGCGTACTGTCTGCTTCCGCGGACACTCACCAAACATCGCTCCCTATACCCAGGCCACGCCATGATGCTGGTGGTCCTCCGGCAACCCCGGGGTCAAGTGTGCCTCTTTGCAAAGTCAGCTCGGATACCCTGGAGGTTTTGTGTTGATTCCTGAAGTTGGACTTCTCTTTATTCAAATCCCATTCAGAATTGGCACCGTTCTACTTGCTGATTCAAAAAAGGGGAAAGAGGTTTTGAAAAGGCTTATAACAAAGGCTCATAAGCCTTCCAGATCAAACAGCTCTTAAAGAACAACATTTTGATGAGTTAAGTGTAAAAGAACCAGAAACATACGGATTAAATTCCCCTTGAAATTTGAATGCATTTAAAAATTAAAGGGAAAAGCACTTGGCAGAATGCATTGGGGTCCTTTGCTGAATCTAAAACATTTAGAAAAACGGCTGGAGATACTGTGCCCAAATGAAGACAGTTTCTCTCTGGCTTACATTAAGTGCTGTTTTTTCCCCCGTGTCTCTTAGGAGACTATTTCAGATCCCCAGTTCCTCTCCGTTTCTTCTCCCTTAATGGCTAATTGCTAATTAGCCAGATATTTGTGTGCTGGAAGCAGCAGTTCGTTTTCTGAAATGGCCGGAGCCTCCTGCTCAGGTCTTCCGGCTGCCCTCACCCAGACACCCGGTGGGAAGCAAGTTGCAGCAACTGGTCCTCGCAGATGCTCTCTGGGGGCTGAGCCCGACCCTCGGCGACATGCTAACCCCTGTGCAACCGATTTGCTGAGCAAGGGATGCACCAGCGAGTTCATCAGGTCCCAGGGGCCTGAGGCCGCCTCACCAGACAACACAGCACTCATCTGGAATTCCTGAGAAACTGAGCCTGCAGAGAGGGGACAACAGAGAGGTCCTGCCAGGCTGGCCAGGGAAACCAGATCCTCCTCCACCCCCGCGTCCATTTGGCCTGTCGGGTTGTGGTCTTCAAAGCAGAGAGCACAGGCAGGTAGGGAGTGATCCCCTCCCAAGCAGTGAGAGAAGATGAGTTCTTCCATTGATTTTTTTTTTCAGTACTGGAGGTTGAACCCAGGTCCTCCCGCCTGCGTGCTCTGCAAGTGCTGGACCACTGAGCTGCACCCCCAGCCCATTTTTTTTACTTTTTGAGACAGGGTCTCACTAAGTTACACAGATTGCTTCTGGTCTCGAACTTGTGATCCTCCTGCCTCCACCTCCCCAGCTGCTGGGATTACAGGTATGCGCCACCTCACCTGGCTCTTCCATTAATATTTATGTGTACCACTTTCTGTTTACATTTTTTTTGGAAGGTTTGATCCTTTATTTGCTCAAGATGTATAAAGGAGGCTGGGATTCAGCTCAGTTGGTAGAGTACCACTCTGCAGTCTCTGAGATCCCAAGTTTGATTCCCAGCACCGCAAAAAAGGGAAAAGGATATGGCAATCTACTACCAAGGCAATCCCAAAACAATCAGCCATTGAAAACTCTGTAAGTGTCACTATGAGTCAGATACAACTCAGTGGCATCTAACAGCAATAACAACAACATGTACAATGGTATTAATAAACACCAATAAATATTGTCAATAAATCTATGGATATTGTGGGTGTTACATCAAAGTTTCTTTTCACTGTTGCTGTTTCCTGTATTTTGTATAATGTGGCTTTTTTCCCAAATGAACTTAGAGACTTTTTTGGGGTATGGAGTTTTGGCTTTGGATCAGTAGATGTGGGCTTCAGTTCTGCCTCTGTCACTTAACAGTCACATGGCCTTGGGGAAGAGAGTTTCTCAGAGTCTCCATCTCCTCCCCTGTAAAATGAGAGCAGTGCTATCTTTGAAGGTAGGGGCTGGGTGAAGTGGGCTTGAGGAAAACTTTGACTCTACCATGCCTGGCCCAGTTCCTGGCTAGGAAGGAAGGTCTCGGAAAGAGCTAGCTGTGGTTCCGGTGCTTCTTGCTGTTCCCATTCTGTGGCCGGAGTTTTCTAAGGAGCTCCAAACTCATCTTCCATCCTCCCTCCAGTAAGTGGCAACAGAGTGATTGTTTGAAGAGAAAATGTTCCCCAAAGGTCAGATGTTTGAACACCAGGTCCCCAGCTGGTGGCACTGTCTTGTGGGACTCAGAAACTTGGGAGCTGGTACCTGGCTGGTGAAAGTAGGTCAGTGACCTTTTGAGGTTTTACCTACAGAATTGGGAAGTGTTTCGATCTGCTGTACATAGGGTCACTATGAGTCAGACTCGACTCGAAGGCACCTAACAACAACAACACAGCTTCTCATGAGCAAGACCAAATTCTAAGTTTTCTCACACTCTTTTTCTGAGGGTCTAGTCCACTTCACCCTGTGCATCTTCACGCATTATCAAGTCCATAAAACTGGCTGATAACAAAGACTGACCATTTCCTAGAGGAGAGGGAAAGGGTGAGTATCAAGCACTAGCTTCCCATGTCAGCAAAACAAAAAGAAAGTAGCTCGCTTTGCCAATGAGTTAGAGAAATCCTCTTTTAGGAGATAGGAAAAGCCAAGAATCATAGTTCACCCAGTCTCTTTAAAGAGTTTCTATTGTTTTGAGGGCTGGGATTTAGCTCAGTTGGGGCTGGGATTTAGCTCAGTTGGTAGAGCGCTGCGCTGCAGTCTCTGAGGTCCCGAGTTCAATTCCCAGCATCGCAAAAATGGGAGAAGGACCTGGCAATCCACTCCCAAGGCAATCCCGAAACAGTCAGCCATTGAAAACCCCATGAGGGTCGCTATGAGTCGGACACCGACTCGACGGCACCTAACAACAACAATTGTTTTGAGACCAAAAAACTTCCAAGCAAAATGGGAGAGACAATAAGGAGATGGGTAATAACAAACCGGTAAGATGAGCTCTGGTGTTTTACAAAAGAGCCTTCACAAATCTTATTTTATCTCCAGTGGAACACTGTGAGATAAATATTGCTATTAATTATTTTATAAATGAGGAGGCTGAGGCTGACAGATTCCCTAGAAAGATATTGGTATGGGACTCTTAAAATATTGATTCATACTTAAAGCATCATTATTTCCCCATTACAAATGATGCCCCCTAAATGTGTGTATCAAATCACTCCCACAGACTTATTGCCAACTGAAATTATCTGGTTAACTTATTTTCTTGTTAGCTTTTTGTTTTTCCACTGCATGAGAATACTAGCTCACCAACAGGAAACCTGACCAGCTTGTCTACCTCATCTTCTACAGGCTGGCCTCCTACACATCATGGCGGCCATCCATGGTGGCTTTCGTTCTCTGAAGGCAACTCTGCCTCTCACCCACCCACTGTTTTAGCAAATCGATATTTATTGGGCCCCAACCATGCAATTTGCAAATTATTTATTGCTATTTCTATGCCTCTAGGACAGTCTTGCTGTTGCAACAGAGACAGCACTGCCCATAAAGCCTAAAGTATTTACCATTTGGACTTTTATAGGAAAAGGTGGTTGACCCCTGGTCTGCAAGAATGAAGCAAAAGTTACAGATGAATAAAAGACATACGTAACAGGCAGGACAATCGCTAAAAACAGGCTACAGCTGTCTCAATAACACACGCTCATTAAGTCAGATTAATGCAGCTATTTAGCATGAAATGTATAAGGTAATCAATACCATTGTGTCCCTGGTTTTTAAAAATAATGACAAGGCTGGGCGCTGACACAGTGGTACGAGTTTACAATCCCAGCAAAGACTCAGGAGGCGGAGGCAGGAGGATGGCAAGTTCAAGCCCAGAGGCAGCCTGTGTAACTTGTTTCAAGATAAAAACATAAAAAGGCAGGGGCTGTTGGAGCAGCTCAGTGGTAGAGCACTTGGAAAGTACGTGTGAGGTCCTGGGTTCAGCCTCCCAGTACTACAAAATAAAATTAAATTAAATTAAAAAGATGGAAGTATGTCATTTATTACATTCCCATCAACACTATCAACATTTACCTTCATTCATTCGGGTAAATGCCAGCAAGATCAAGGTGACCTATTCCATAAGAAGAACTAGATTTTCAGCCAATTCTCAATTGTTTGGCGACAGATTAATAAGAGCTTTCCTGCACTTTTTTCTTCTCCTGATTTTTACCTTTAGTGTGGTTTACTCCTTTCGGTTATTTTTTTCCAGATTTCCAGAGGGGAGTGGGAGGGAGAGAAAGGAAAGAGCCATCCTTTGATCTCAGCACTTGTAAACCTTTTGCAAAAACGGCCATGTGCTAAAAAAAAAATCTTACAGAAAATGAATAAACACCTTATTTTTAGATACCAGTGTAGATTGCAATTATCTATACTCTCTTGACTAATAATAGCCCAGAAAATCCAGGGCCTTTTGGAGATAACAGGAGCTTTGTTGGTACCAAGATCATCAGAGCTTTTCTTCTCACTTAGCTATGTTACACGTGTATGAAACAACCAAGGAAAGAGAGTGGGTTCAGCTCTCTTAAGAAATGAAAAACAACTGGGGATTGGGGAAGAAATGTAGGATTTTCAATGTTAGGCTACTAAAATACCGCCATCCCTGTTTTGCAAAATGGGGTTTACATTTCAACATTTCCTTTTTAGATTTTATTATAGTCAGAAACTTTAACATGAGATAGGACCACTTAACTAAATTTTAAGTGTATAATACAGTATTGTTTACAATAGGTATGATGTTGTATAGCAGATTCCAGAACTTATTTATGTTAATAATGAAACTTTATGATTGTTGATTTGGACCTTCTTATCCCCTTCCCCACTCCGGTAGGGGCCTATCTCCTGTTAGGGCTGTCACTGACGGGTGTTATACCTTTCCTTATGCCTGCAGCCTTAGCACTGTGGCATCCGATCCCATCAGATCTCAGAAGCTAAGCAGGGTCAAGCCTGGTTAGTCCTTGGATGGGAGACCACCTGTGAACACCAGGTGCTGTAGGCTTGGGAGAAGAACATGGCAACCCATTTCCAAAAATCAATCAGCCATGGAAAACCCTATGAGTAGCAGAGGAGCATTGACAATACTGTTTCACCTTCTTGTACATAGGGTCCCTGTAAGTTGGACACTGACTCCATGGCACCTAACAACAACAGCGACATCCCCTCCCCTGCCACGCCCCCTGACAACCATCAACCACCATCCTACCCCTTGATTTTATGAATCTGACTGTTAAGTACAAAGTGTGGAATTATCTGGTTTTGTCCTTTTGTGAGTGGCTTATTGTACTTAGCATACTGTCCTCAAGGTTCATGTGTGTAATCACACAGAGCAGAATCTCCTCCTTTTTATGGCTGAATAATACCCCACTATGTGCATACACTTCACTTTGTTTATCCACTCATCCATCAACACACATTAGGTTCTTTCCGCCTCTTGGCCACATGAAGAATGCTGCAGTGTTTCTGAATTAGAAATGTCTTATCTGCCTGTGCATCCAACATAGTCCCCACCACTCCCTCCAATCCTATAGAGGTATTTTAAGCCAACAAGCACTTTACAGTTGGTAGCACTGCCAAATCAAGCAAATACATATTGTCCTGAGAAACCAAGAAGGTAGGAAAATCCATTTTTCATGAAACATCTTCTCTGAAATGTATCCTTACTCTGGATATAAAAAGTCCCAGATGGAGGGCCCATGTTTCCTTACGAGCCCTAACTTCGCAGGCAGGTTTCTCCACTCACCTGTCTGCTGAGACCCTACCAGAACAGCAATGGCAGCCTGGGGGCCCTGGGGCCACCGGGTCTCTAGGTTATGGATTTCTTTCCCAGCAGTCTTCTGGTTTCAAAAAGCCTAGGACATTCACACCAAAGCCAAAAGGCTCCTGAGACACTGCATCGTTTTCCAAACAGCCCATTACTCAGTGGCCTATTGCAAATTAGCTGAGGGAGAATCTGGGCTGAGAGATAAATCTTTCTGTGACATTTCAAGACTTATCCGCAGCCAATTAGAACTGCCACTGTGACAGCGGCTTGATACCACACATTCCAACCACGTCGCCCTCTTTAAGTCCCGACCCCTTAGCAGAACTGCAGGGAGCTGGGCAAGCTGTCTGATGGCAAGGCAGGTGTGTGTGTGTCTGTTTGTGGCCAGACGCCGGAATGGACGAAGACATGGAGAACGGGATGGAGCATTGGTGACATGGGAAAGCTTTCCTAGGAGGGGCTTCTCGGCCACAGCATTTACTTCGGCCTCTGGACCCACTGGAGCCTGGGCTACTGGATGGGTGAATCACTACTGTGCTTTATTTCAAAATGGAATTGACCTTAACACTGAGTTTGGTGAATTTCAGTGTGGAGTCTGAGCTGCAGTGTTTAAGGACTGTTTCAGGTCAGGTCACTCTGAATGGGTTCCCAGGTTATGTAAATGGCCCTATCTTCCCCAATTATCTTTCTGGAGAAAAGGTGAAGTCATTTCTCCATTTTGCAATATTCATGGCTCATTTATGTGACAGGGGCCAGGTACTTTGCATAGTTAGTAAGGCCACTGTCATGCAGTATTGGGGCCATCTGCATCACTAAATCACTACCTAGCCATTGCTTCTTTAAGTCACATA
Source organism: Pedetes capensis (assembly GCA_007922755.1). Classification (NCBI taxonomy): domain Eukaryota; kingdom Metazoa; phylum Chordata; class Mammalia; order Rodentia; family Pedetidae; genus Pedetes; species Pedetes capensis. The sequence goes on from VMDO01001589.1 coordinate 17,563, forward strand.
ACATTCCTGAGGAGATGTAAGCACCCCTTTGCCCATTTTTCTGGTTAATAAGCTGAGTCCCAGAAAAGATAATTCCCATTCTCCCAGGTCTCCTAAATAAAATCATTTCTTTTCATTGGATTTCCTTTGTGAACAGAAAATTTCCCATTGGGAGAAATTTTAATGCAGAAAAACATTTAATTTGGAACCACTCAGCCTGGGGCACTGCCAAATTCTACTTTCTGATGCCAGGGACAGGAACCTCAACCTCCTGCCCCCGCCCTGGTCTGTGCCTTTGGAAGCAGCCCATCTCTAAGCCGAGAGACTCAGAGAGACTGCAGGCTGCCTGCAGGAGAGCTAGACTCACGGACCAGCCTCCTTTCTCAGACGTGACACCATCTTTGGATCCACTCAGATCTGACCACAGAGTAACTTCCAGAAAGTGTCTGTCAGAGACTTGTTCTCTCAGAAGAACTCCCAGGAGAAAACCTCTGTTCCCCTCAGCAGTGAAAGACAAAGCCCCTCCCCACGGGTGCACAAATCCTCTGCCCTGATGAGGACTTGCAACAGGAGGAGAACCAGAGGCTGGGGATCTCTCCTGGGGAGGGGCCGGGTTCTGTGCACATGGTGTCCTTGCTGAAACAGGCCTCTTGCCTTCCGTAAAACTAAAAATAAAGATGATAAGGAGGAGGATTCATGGGAGTCTGAAAGGAAGTTCTGACATTACCACAGTGGCATCTGTCCAGAAAGTCTGTTCTTTCCCTTCCATTCACATCTCCACTTAGTATTTCTCAGAAAACACAGCGAAAGGGAACGATGCTAACCCCACAGTTCACAACAATAAGGGTGCCTAAGCTAGCATGTGCTCCCTCAAAATTTGGTTATTTAATTACTCACCCAGAGAAATACCAAAAGCAACAATCAGTTCTGTGAATACATGTTGGAGAACTCTTATTGTTCTAAGAGACTCCTAATTACATGTTTCCTCTGCTTTCTATCCCCTACCCCTCCCGATTTCCCTACGGGAGACCGAGGCACACAATCAAAGAGGACTCTAAAGAGGTTTGTCATATCCTGGGGTTTATAAGACGTGGAGTACAAAAGGCACTGATGTTACTGTTGTCTTCCAGTGTGTTCACTGCTCCGGGGGTTGGCAGCCATCTGTGCGGTCAGCCCCTTTCTAAGTGACGGGGAGGGCTGGGGTCAGCTCGTGCATGCTGGTGTGGTGCCTGCCTTACCTCTCCTGCTCCACCCAGTCCTTGGATTGGGTCCCACAGGCTTCATTTTATTCATGGCAGAGAACATAGCTCAGTAGGCTTTGGTGCAATAGGCACTGACTTGTCCTATGATGGCAGATCCCCATTTGAACCTTCAGCACAGTTAACTGTGAGCTCTCCAAGAGTTGATCCAAGTGAGTATGGAGCATGAGCACAGAAGATTTGATAGCATTTCCAATCCAGGACTCTTACTAAAGGCCTGTTGTTACTGATGCCTGCAGCCATAGCCCTGTGGCATCGGATCCCATCAGATCTCAGAAGCTAAGCAGGGTCGGGCCTGGTTAGTATTTGGATGGTAGACTGCCTGGGAACACCAGATACTGTAGGCTTGGGAAAAGGACCCAGCAACCCACTCCCAAAAATCAATCCACCATTGAAAACCCTATGAATAGCAGAGAAGCACTGACAATAGTGTTTCGCCTGTTGTACGCAGTGTCGCTATGAGTTGGATACCAACTAGAGGGCACCTAACAACAATAACAACAAATTACTATTGATGGGGGACCTGGCTACCAAACAAATGAGGTTGCATTTTATTGTATGTTAAATGTCACTGTAGTGAACTTTCTTTGAATCTGATGAAAGCTATGGACTCTAATTTCAGAAAATACATTTGCGAGTCCTCTCTCTCTCTCTCTCTCTCTCTTTCACACACACACACACACACACACACACACACACACACACAATTCCAGGAGGTTCACAGACATTGTAAAGCTTATCCAGGTCCACAAGCACCAGGTTAGGAGATCTCACTTTATTACAAGTTCCAATTTCTAAATATTTACCTTGTCCCTCTCCATAGTCCCATTATAACCATGCCAAATGGATATTAATGACTCTTTGATTTTCTTGTTCTTCAATCAAATGACTTCCTTACTGATATGTAAGTATCAGTCCCTGACTATAGTGTTTAATCTTTAATCCAGACACATGCATTGAAGATTACAGGCAAGCACTGGGGAAGATCTTGGGATGGTCAGTTTTATGTATAAACTTGGCAGGGCTACTTTGCCCAACCAGACACTGATCTAGATGTTTCTGTGAAGACATTTTGTAGATGTCATTAAAATTCAAAGTCAAATTGGCTTTAACTTAAGGAGGTCATCCTCAATGCTCTGGGAGGGCCTAATAGAATCATCTGAAAAGCCCTTAAGGTCAGAACTAAAATTCCTAGGAAGAAGAAGAAATTACACCTGTGGACAGCGATTCCCACCCAGGCCAGAGAGTTGCAGCTGCCTCCTTGGTGGCCTGCACTACAGACTTCAGATGTGCTTAGCCAGTCCTTGTAATCCGTTAAGGTGCCTCCTTCTAGTTCTGTCTCTCTCATTGAACCCTTGCTGATGTGGATTTTGTATAGGGAAGTAGGGTCCTGTTGAAAGAAACACCTTAAATGAGTATTTTAAATGGATAATAGGCAGAGCCTGGAAGTATTTTTAAATGTATGGTAGAAAAAGCTAAGCTGCCTTTCACAGAAATATCAATATCTAATGGTGAGGTTTTAGAAGGAAATTAGGCACATACTATTAGAGACCAGAAGAAAAACATTTCTTGTTATATAGAAGCGGAAAACTTAATTGAATTGTGCCCTACAGTTAGTAGAAAGCAAAACATATAAGCAATGAACGTGGGTATTTTGTTGAGGACATTTCCAAGCAAAGTGTCAAAGGTACAGCCTAGTTTCTTCTTTCTGCTCATAATAAAATGTGGGAGGACAGAGAGAAAGTGAGGAAAGTACTATTAAGTAAAAAGGATGATGATTTAAGAAATTTTCAGTGTATATCAATAGCAAAAGATGCTGAAATGAGGAGATGCACTGTTAGCAAAATACGCTCTGGAGAGAAGGCTCAACAAGCTTGTGCTAGTGCTGAAGAGCTCAGGAGTGTGACCCAAGGACATCAGCACGAGGCAGAAACATAGGTGAGCTGACCCAGGAACAGAGTAGGTAGACCCTCCTGCCTAATGGCGTGAATACCCAGGGGACTTACAAGGTGCTTGAGAATGTTCTACCAACAGAAGCATTGCCTGCATGAACTGGAAAAGATGGAGACATAATACCACGAAAGGAGACGGTGGGACACACGGAGTTCGACGGGAAGGAGACAGGTTGACAAAACCGTTGAGGTACAAGTATGTGCTGCCAATCAAGAGATGGGAAAGGTGACTCCAAGTGCTGAGCTGTGGGCCCAGAGGCCAGACTCAGGGGCCAGAAGGCAGAGACAGGAGCCATACCAGATTATCCCAGGACTTGTGTTCCAAGAGAGTTTGCCCTGCTGGTTTTTGGAAGTCCTTAGAGCTGGTGACATTTACCACCCTTCCTTTTTCTCCTCTTTGTGAAAAGCATGTCTGGAACAGTTCGTCAGTGTGTATCCTGTCATCCAATTCTAGAAACAGGTCACCTGCATTCTAGTTTCCTGGGTCACAGATGGAGAAGAATCTCGCCTCAAGGCAGGTCGTACCCAGAGTATCACCCATGTCTGAGCGAGAGGGTGGAATGTGGGGCTTTTGGGGCTAATGATATTTAGATGAGATTTTTGACATGAGTTCCAGCTGAGACAAGCTGAGGGACCTCGGGAGATGTTGGGATCAAGTGAATGCATTTTTCATATGGAATAGAAACAAATCATTGGGAGGCAAAGGTTTGGCAGACTGTGTAGCCTGAAATTTTTCCCTCAAAGGCTACCCACATCCTAGTCTCTGAAATGTGGCTATTAATTTATTTGGGAGGTGGTCTTTACAGATGCAATTAAATTAAGGATCTTGAGATGGGAAGATTATTCTGGATTATCCAGGGGAGTCCTTACTGCAACACATGCATTCTCATAAGAGGAAGGTAGAGAGAGATTTGAATACATATAAAAACAAAGGAATGTGACAACAGAACAAAGAAGATGTGGAAATGCTGGCTTTGAAGACTGGAGCGAGGTAATCCACTAGCCAAAAATACTAGAAGGCACTGTTGTTGTTGTTGTTGTTAGGTGCCATTGAGTCAGTATCCAACTCATAGCGACCCTCATAGGGTTTTCAATGGGTGTTTTCAGGATTGCCTTGGGAGTGGATTGCCAAGTCCTTCTCCCATTTTTGGGGTGCTGGGAATTGAACTCAGGACCTCCAGAGACTGCAGCGCAGCTCTCTACCAACTGAGCTAAATCCCAGCCCAAGAAGGCACCAGAAGCGACCAAAGGCAAAGAACAGATTCTCTGCCAGAGCTCCTGAAGGGAGCATGGCCCTGTTCACTCCATGGTTTTCGTTAGTAAAACTGATTTTGGACTCCTGTGCTCCAGAAATATGAAAGGAATAATTTCTGTTGTTTTAAGCCGTTAAGTTTGTGGCAATGTTTTTTACAGTAGCCATACTAAATCAATGCACACCCTATAGAAAACTAAGGTGAAAGAATTGAGTTTCCTTCATTGAAAAGTAACGGGTCATTCTGTGGAAGGAGCCAGAGGAGTGTTCAGCTACTTCTAAGGCAGACAGGGCAATGGGAAAGGCATGGGATGCAAAGCTTGGGACTCATTCTTTGGAAAGAGAAGACCCACAGGATTCACAGAGGGAGGAGCGTGCAGGAGGAGAGGCCTGAAATGACCAGCCTGTGGCGAGAAGATGTGTTCCAGTGGAGGAGCCATTAGACCCATGGTGCCTAAAGTGGCGAAAGGGGCTGGATAATGACAGAGATAAAGTTAGAGTGTGGAAGTAGGCACGCTTCTAGAGGCATTCCAGGGAGTTTCAAGCAGTGCTTATGTGAGACATGAAGAACTATAGAATCATGGGACACATGTGGTCTGGTCGACCTTCCCCAATGCCCCACTTTTCCATTGCAACACCAAACCCACACAGGTGGAGGTAGGGAATGAGGATAGTTAAAACTCGGGTGCTGGTCTCTGATAGACTTGGAATGGAATGAGGTGACTCTACCTGCCACTAGTAAGTTCCTCAGTCTCTCTTAGTTCAGTGTAATCAAGGAAGATAAGAGCATCTGTCATCCAGCTGTGACATTTAGCTAGTGTTTGTCATACACCCACATAGTTCCTTGTACTTAAATAATAACAACAAATAAATAGGAGAAGTCAAGATTACAACTTGGGATTTCTCATCTTTAATTCTTCCATTATGAAGCCAGAAAAATTAGGTTCCAGATACAATGTGAAGTTCTTAAGTGACATTCCATGCCTTTGAAAGTTTATGAGTTAGAATCCATAGAATGCTTGTAAAATATGAAATAATATAACTTTGTTGTTGTTGTTAGGTGTCACTGAATTGTGTCTGACGCATAGTGACCCTCATAGGATTTTCAGTGGCTGATTGTTTCAGGATTGTTTCGAGAGTAGATTGCCACATCCTTCTTCCATTTTTGTGGTGTTTGGAATCAAACTTGGGACTTCAGAGACTGCAGAGCAGCGCTCTACCAACTGAGCTAAATCCCAGCCCGAATATAACTTTGGGTTACGTATAAGGTCAAACATGAGTGAGAAGGGAGTGCTAAGAAGGTCCCAGGAAGAAGATGCTGAAACCCTGATGAAGGATGGGATACGAAGCACTTTCAGTCACTGTGCTTTTCTGACTCGAAACTTTCCTGAGAAGCCAGAAAAGTGTCCAGGCATACGTGATTACTCAGTGGCGGGGAAACGTTGCATTCATGTGGTCAAGAGCTGGGGGTAGCCTAATTATGGCCAGCTATTCCAGAAAGGACATCTGAGCTTGGCATCTCTTCTGAGGGAGCTGATTATGAAATGTCACAGTGTTTGATGGCTGGGAATACATGCAATGTTTATGGAGACTGCCTTCCATGATTCCTAATGACCCCAATGGCCAGCTGCATATGTTTTCCCAAGAGCCACGTGCGCTACACTCTTGTGCACAGACAGGCCACCGGAACACGAATTTCCCCCAGCCTCCTCTCATGAGAGGAGAAAGAAATGCAGTGTTAAAATTTTAGCAAACATGCACATCCTTGCAGGTGTGACAATGAATTCATAATACCGCACTGGATTTCAGCACTAAGCAAAAATGCAAAAACACATGTGCGATGCGTCACGTACTGGAAAAACAATGAAACACAGTGGTCTGGTAGAACATTCATCCATCTGAAATAGCGAAGTGGGACATTCCTCCTGGGGCAAGAACAGCTGGAGCCTGAAGAGAGGAAGCGGAAGGAAACCGTGGGGTCGAGAGTGCGGGGCTGTTAGTCTCCTTTCCCTCCAGCTATGTTCAGGTTTGTTTTCTGTACTATGTGATCTGCAGCTTTAGGGAGGCTCACTTTGAATCATCCCAAAATCCCTGGATCAGGTCCTTTCCCTTAAAGAAGTTGCTACATTTTAGGAGGCCTCCCCATGAGCTCCTCCTTCCTGGCAGTCACCTTGAGTTCCTGCTGGTTTAGCTCCCTCTCTGCATTCACTCTTGCACTTTTTTGGATAATGAAGGACTGTATTTCATATCTGCACGATGTCTCCATTTGTGTAACTTGTACCTAACTGAGCTGCAATGTAGCAGTTACATGAATACACACACACACACACACACACACACACACACACACACACACACGCAACTTGGCTAAATTGCAGTTGCTACTTAATAAAGCCTCCAGCTGCAGCACTGTGGCATCTGATCCCATCAGATCTTGGAAGCTAAGCAGGGTTGGGCCTGGTTAGTCGTTGGATGGGAGACCACCTGGGAACACCAGGTGCTGTACGCTTGGGAGCTGGACCCGGCAACCCCCTCCCAAAAATCAATCCACCATAGAAAACCCTATGAACAGGAGAGAAGCACTGACAATAGTGTTTCACCTGTTGTACCTGTAGCTATGAGTCAGATACCTACTCCATGGCACCTAGCAACAACTTAATAAAATGTGTTTTATTAAAAATATATATTTTTCTCCCAACCCAGGGGTCAATAGGTGGGATTTGGAATCCTAAATTACCCGCACTGCCTCTTTGCTCTTATGCATGTTGTTTTCTGTAGAAAGGTCACACTGACCGATTCTTAAAGACGATGTGCCATTGACAACAGAAGCTTACCACCTGCTTTTCATCACCTTGCCCCCTTTGCCTCCTCCCCCTCTTTCTTATTTCCCCTTCGCTGTACCCACCCACTCTGCCCTCTCTTCCTTGCATCCCTAAGTTACTTCCCTCCTCTGTGCCCCCGCCCAGTTCCAGCCAGCTTTCAGACCAGGTCCTCGGTGTTCTGGAATAGAACACGCTGCTCTTGACACTTGCATTGCTTTTGAGGTCAGGCTGCGTGAGCTCTCACGAGCTCTGGCTCCAGGCAGGCCATGGTGTTTAGAGAGGGCGAAGTCGGAAAGAGGCTGCCTTCACACCAGGGTTATGTTTGTCCCTTTGTGCAGAGGAGCTGAAGTGAGAGTCTGAATTACTGACGAGCATTTCCCACTGTGCTCCCTCTCCAGACACAGCCCAGGGCAGCCTGAGAAAGCAAGTCTCTCAAGCCTCTCACCTGCTGTGACCTCGGAGCTACTCAGCCAACGATCAAAGGGGATTCTGTCCAAAAGGAGCGCCGCTCGGATGCTTGCAATATTCAAATCATGGCAAATGAGCAAAGTCCAGCTCTGAAGTGCCCGGACAGTCGGGGCCTGGATGAGGTGGGGTGAGCTGGCCTGTGTTGGTTTACAGGCTCTGCTGGATCAGAGCTTCTCTGACCAGGGTCTTGTCAAACTGGGACCACCCCTGCTGTGATTATTCCTCATCTGCTTCTCCCTTGGCCCCTCTCTGGCCTTCTGCCCTCCAATGAGAGAAAAAAGAGTCATAAGAAATGATGCTCGGCCGGGCACAGTGGCGCACGCCTGTCATCACAGCGGCTTGGGAGGCGGAGGCGGGAGGATCGCAAGTTCGAGACCAGAGGCAGCCTGCGTAACTTAGCGAGACCCTGTCTCAAAAAAAGTAAAAAAAAAAAATGGGCTGGGGGCGCGGCTCAGTGGTCCAGCACTTGCAGAGCATGCAGGCGCCAGGCCCTGGGTTCAACCCCCAGTACCACAAAAAAAAAAAAAAAAGAAAGAAAGAAAGAAAGAAAGAAAGAAAAAAGAAAAAAGAAATGATGCTCAGTGGCCTTTCCATCTCCAGCCCTGTGGGATTGGGACACTTCTTGAAGAACCAAAGCCTTTTGGTGATTTACCGTGGGTTCCTGGTCCCCCTTTCCCAGGCTTCCCATGACCACAGACTGCACTCCACCAGCTTCCACACCAAGTCTCTCCACAGCACCTCCTTCAGCCCATTTTGCAGCCCTGCTGCCTTAGACTGAATGTTGATGTCCCCATGTCCACACGCAGAGCCTCGCTCCCCGCAGGAGGATGCGTGGACCAGGGCCCTTTGGAGGGGGATTGGGCCAGGGCTGGAGAGCAGTTGGGTCATGGTGGGGTCTGCTGAGAGGTGGGCAGTCTCCCTCGCCTTCCAACCAGCACCTGAGCTCTCCTCTGACACGGAATCAGCCAGCACGTTGATCTTGGACTTGCCCGGCTCCAGAACGGTGAGAAATAAATCTTATCACTGGAATACACTCAGCCTATGCTATTTTATGAAGTCACCTGCCCTTGCCCTTTCTCCTGGGCCCCCGAGCTTCCCTGTCCCGAGCCAAAGCCATCCTGCCTGGTACTCACCCCCCCCAACACAGTGACTGAGCACTTTGGCCTTCTGCCTCTTTTTCTAATTCACTCGTGGAGTTTTTCCTATTCAATAAAGGACTTCATTTCTATTGACTTGCAAAGACCACACACTTCAAGTGCAGCCAAAACAAATCAATGTCACATAAGCCAAATAAATCCTTCTAACTACTCCAGAGAGCTGATGGTTCTGAGCCTTCTTGCGGTCTATATTTTGGCGAGGGATGGTACAGCCTATGTAAGTCCAGGAACATCTGCAATCCTCAGTTGTCATGTAAAATGCATATACATTCTTTAGAAAGGGAAGCCTTTTTGAAAAATTCCCTTCTCTGAAAATGCTCCCCACTTCATTCCTTACTCTTCCAAAACATACCAGTCTGTTTAGCCATATTCTTGAGCGACTTGATTCTTAGGAAATCATGCCTTAAAAATCCAAATTAGGTAGAAATTCAGTACTAAGCCATGAAGGCAGTTGCTATAGAATGAGTTTGAGGGATCTGCACTGTGCTGTTTGGAAGGGGCAGGGTTAGCACCTGCCAAGTCTATTCTTAGCTATGGTTTCATGAGGAGCCCCTCCTGGAAGCTCAAAGATACAAAAACAAACAGATAGAAATTACTATGTGACAGTGTTCCTCCTTCATGCTCTCCTAGAACATCTCGAGGCAGGTTTATGTTACTGACCTCGGGGTAATTTTTTTTTGCACCTGGGTGGTAAATTACTTCCAGGTGAGGCAAAAGCAGATGGCCTCAACTTTCCTGGAGTTGATTAAAATGATTGTACCTGTCTCAGGAATCCACCAATCAAACACCAGGGTTTGATTTGCCATGGTAACGTCTCAGCCAGTGGCTTCTGCACTGTGAGAGGAAGATGCTGAATCTACCAATTAAAACTAGCAAATGATACCCCCTGTGTGATACACACGCACATCACTTCATCTCAAGTGCTTGCACACAGCCAGCGGCTGTGGAACAAAAGGAAAACTGGAAAAGAAAAAAAGTATTTAAAAAATGGAGCTCCTGTTTGGTGACACACAGCATAATAACGCAGGTCTGTAACCCTCCTGGCACAATCTACTACCCCACAAAATCTAGAAGATGCTGCAACTTGTATATTTGCCCAGCATCTCATGGGACAGTCATCTGAGCTTGGCAAGACTGCCCAAGAACAGAAGAGGACAATTTTCCCACCCATGAGGTATCAAGTGCCTCCTAAGTTAGGCATATGAATTCAACACTCTGTTATTATCACATGCTATTAGATCGCCATGCATTTGCACTTTCTGGTGTATAATCCAATAAGATTCAATTTATTTTTGTTCAATTCAATTCAACTCAATCTAATTCAATTTAACTCAACACATTCATTAGCCACATACTCTATTAGGTATAGGCTGGTATGAAAATTAGTTAAACACAACCCTTCCCCACAAAGAACCTAAAATAATTTATCAGTCAGGATTCGAGGGACCTCTATAAATGCAACATGAAGGATGCTAAACATCAGTGAGGGTAACACCTGAGGTGTTGATAAGGACATTTGGATGACTTTGATATATTGGCCATTCTATTAAAATGTACCCAGGAAGTATGCCAAGGCTGAGCCAAATATTATTTATGTATGACAGAAAATAGCTGATCCTGCTATTAGATAGATCCTTTATTTTTGCATTTATTTGTCTCATAGATTATGAACTTATCTTAATGCATGACTATCTTGATTTTTGAATTAACATTACAATGAGAATGAGCATTTTGGAAAGACAAAAGAGAAGAAGAAACAGGAAAGACTGTGCTGCAGCATGAGCATACATTCAATGCAGCATTAACAGTAAGACAAAAATCTAGCAGCACTTCAATGTGCATTCACAACATGCCATCTTAAAATCACTTAGGTCTTCATCATTTCTTCAACGTAGCAGAAGTGTTTGCTCTTGCAGATGCTCAGCACAAACATTCACACTCAGACCAATAAAAATACCATTAGTCTGCAGTTATGACCACTAGCACTATTTGTAGATGCGTAAAATAAAAAGATTAATCATGCCACAGGAAGCAGGTGATACTCCAATTTCTAGAGTATTCTGCCACCTCAGGTCTAGACCCTCACCAAAACAAAACACCAACAGCCCAAAATTGTACAGAGGTTGTGTATTCCTAAAGAGATTCCACGAAATACATTATATCTGTGACCAGAAGTCAAAACGTACCTTTGATTTCCTATGAGCAGCATCCGCCAATAACATGGGATAGGGTGAAGTGTTTTCTATTTTACTCTACATTTCTATATTCACTTTCCTTGTTTATCAGTAGTAAAAATCAGTCTCTGTCCACGTTACACCAGTGGAGGACAGTAGACCAAGTAGTTCATTTCCCCTCATTGCCTGCGTTCTGTTAAAGGTGGACACAGTCTTCATCCATTGCACAACAGCATTTGAAATTTAGGAAACGCTTCCTGGAAGGTGGACCTGCTTAAGGAAACGAGAATTTGGAGGCCAATGATCACCTGCTCTGTGCTTTCTTGGGTCGTCCTCCCTGAGTGCATCAGGTACACTGAGTCCCCACAGTTCCACTGCCAAAGCCCTAACCAGGGGCAGACTGGTAATTAACACTTAGGAGTAGAAAGAACATCGGAGGGAACAAAGAGCCCCCGCTGCTGGATGCTTTGTGATGCTGGGGAACCAGTTTAAAGCCAAGTGTGGTATTGGTGAGAAGCAGCATGGCTGGGAGCAGGGGTGGGAGGCGGCTCTGGGGCCCAGGAGGAGGGGAGGACCTCTCCTGTGTTCAAATTGTCAGACCTGTGACCCTTTCTAGAGGAAGGGGCTGTGAGGCTGTTGGGACTCTGAGTGACTGCAGGAATCTGAAGGACATGAGAGTCTCTGACCCGGAAGAACTGTGCACCTGTCTCACACGGGTGCAGGGCGCTCCTGAGAACCCAGGAGCCCAGGAGATCCTGCGCAGCTCTCAGGCTGGTGGGAGATGGGCCTGGGAGCCCCCGAGTTGAGCCCTGAGGGAAGTAAAACAGACTCGGAGGCTGCAGCGAAGAGCTCCCCAGAGGACTTGGATTGCTGTGGGACTGGTCCCAAAGCCCCTGCCCTGGGGTGTATTTGTCTGCTTTGTGTTCATCAACATCAACTGGAGTGGGGAGGAGAAGCTCAGATTGCCAATCTGCAGGATTAGTAGCCACAGGATCCTGTTTCTAGCCTGGTCAGTGCCACCAAGTTGCTGGAAAAGTCACTCTGAGAGTCTGGCCCCAGGTTCTTTGTTTCAAGAATGAGCAACTAAAACCATCCACCTATGACCCCCAAAGCCCTTCCGATGCCCTGTGCCAGCTGTACCGAAAGCCGCGTTGCTTGCAGGCTACATAAAGGCTCCAGAGTTTCAGCCTCCTCTGGACACCAGGCTCTCTAGGGGTCCAGCGTCGAGGCTCAGAGGCAGCCCTGGGGAGAGCTGGCCGCAGGACAAAAGGGCCAGGGGCCCCTGTTGTCCGGCATAAGGACTGTGAGGCCCATGGTCCCAACACAGCTGTGTCTACAAAGAGGCAAACACTGGACACGGGGCCAGTGGATGACCGAGAGGAAAGCGGGAGGTCAAGGGGCTGACCTTGGAGCCCATGACCAGGAGGAGGAACGGGGACAGAAATGGAAGGTGGCAGGCAATGCAAGGCTGGTGTTGTTGTTGTTGTTGTTGTTGTTTAACATGTGTTGTTGCTTAAACTAGAAAGGGCAATTATAAAAGCTTTAGGGAAAGGAGCCCTAAAAAAGAGTTTCTACTCTTGATATCATAGGAGAAGGAGGTAGCAATGGATTCCTGAAGCAATTCTGAAACAGTCAGCCATAGAAAACTCTATGGGGGTCATTATGAGTCGGACATGACTTGATGGCACCTAACAACAACAACTCTTGATATTACCACCACACCTAATCTCTGCGCCGCATTCTTCCTCTCCTTTATGTTTTCCTAATGTCTACCATAAGATCTGTGGGAGATATTGGCTAGTTTCACCCAACGTGGAACAAGTGGCCCCTGTGCAGCCCTGCCTGCTTCATGTGCAACCCACAGACCGTCATACATATATGACAGGGTAGCAGGCTGGTGCTCTGGGTTCCATCTTGTGACGCTCTTGGTTTGGTGAAGCCCTGGGGATCAGCGTGTCTGAGATTCAGGAGAGGAGACAACCTCTTGAGTTAGAGGGCAGGCTGCAGGCTTCCCTCATTGACTGCACCCCCTGCCCCAGTAAATCCAGAGAACATGAGAGAAAAGAAGTACCAGTAACAAGAACTTGAATCATGTATTAATGATGTAAAGCGGAAAGAAGTAACCTTGGAAAAAGTCAGTGCCAAGGGGTAGAAGAGGGTCTAGAGAAGGTTGGAAGCAACATAGCACTGGGTATCTCACTGCCATAGAGGCAGTCAAACAGGCTAACTCTACATCAAAGAGCTAGACATGGAGTTCCTGACTGAAGGCAAGAGGTGAGAGACTGTGTCCAGTATGAAGGCCAGAGCTCCTCAGGCAGACAGCATGGAGGTGAGAAAAGATCCACTGCATGCAGGACCAGATGCACTATGGTGTAGCACATTCCACTCCTTCCCTGTTGTCACCCAAACAGCACACATTCCTGCAGCTCTTCCTGCCTGTCTTCTCTATCTGAAAACACAAAGACAAGCACAAGACAACTGAGTGGCCTTTTACTGTTACAAAGATGTTTTCAAGAAAGAATCGTCAAATATTTTATAACCACAAACTCCATGAAAATCCAATGAAGAAACAAAATAAAAGCAATTTACCCCATAGAATAATTTAAATCGGAGGAATCAGAGCAAGGTAGATAGGACTTTAGGAGTAAATCTCATATATGAAGAAAGAGAAGGAAACATACTGCACTAAAACAAGAACAGGAGTTAGGAGACAAGCACACAGGGTTGTGAGAAAAGTCACAGACATCTTGAAAGTAAGTAAAAAGTGAGAGACCACTAGGCAATGGTCCTAAGTAATTTACAAAGTGATCATGAAAGAAGGGGAAGGAAGATAAAGTGAAATGAAGAAAAAAACAAACAGTGACTTTGAGAGAAATCCTGGTTCCTGGCCCTTTGAGGAAGGAGCTGAGAAAGAGTATTGGGATTATAGGTCCACTTTGAAATTCAATTAAGGCACGTATTTAGGATGTACTATACTTATATATGGGCTGGGATTTAGCTCAGGTGGTAGAGCACTGCGCTGCAGTCTCTGAGGACCCGAGTTCAATTCCCAGCACCGCAAAAATGGGAGAAGGGCCTGGCAATCCACTCCCAAGGCAATCCCGAAACAGTCAGCCATTGAAAATCCTATGAGGGTCGCTATGGGTTGGATACCGACTCCACGGCACCTAACAACAACAACATACATATATATAGGGGCTGACATTTAACTCAGTTGGTAGAGTGCTGCTCTGCAGTCTCTGAGGTCCTGAGTTTGATTCCCAGCACCACAAAAATGAGAGAAGGACGTGGCAACCCACTCCCAAGGCAATCCTGAAACAGTTAGCCATTGAAACCCTATGAGGGTCGCTATGAGTCGGACTCGACTCGATAGCACCTAACAACAAATACATATATATGGGGCTGAGATTTAGCTCAGTTGGTAGAGCGCCGCTCTACAGTCTCTAAAGTCCCAAGTTCAATTCCCAGCACCGCAATAAAGGGAGATGGGCGTGGCAATCCACTCCTGATGCAATCTCAAGATAATCACCTATTGAAAATCCTATATGGGTTGCTATGAATTGGACACGATTCCATGGCACGTAACAACAGCATACGTATATATGGTTGCAAAATACAAAGTAAGTGTGGGAGTAGGCAGGACATACAAAGAGAGGAGAGGAGAGGCACTGGCCATGGACGAACCTGCGTATCTGGAGCAATGGCAGCCCGCAGTGGGGACTTCAAGTTGGGCGGAGGTGGAGACACAGCAATTATTTTTTTCAAAGATAACTTCCTAAAAACTAGTTAATTGTGAGGATTTTACTAAAGTTCTTGAAAACATAAACATATAGTTCAGTCTACTTGACAACGTAGGGCAAGGAAACCACGTAAGAGACTCTTGTGCTACCACTCAATGTGGCTAAAAGACAGGTCTGAGGGTGAAAAAACAAAAACAAAAAACAGATTTATATCTGCATTCCTGGGAACTCAAAAGACCCTAGGCAGCTCCAAAGCAGCCCATATATTTTAGACTTCACCTCTGACAGTATTTACGCTTTGTGTCTGTTCTCTTTCTGTTCTTTATTATTTTCTTTCCTTCTGCTGCTCAGACAGCTCAAGTGCGATAAGCACCTGACTGAGGCTAACCACGTGCCCTTTCCGGCACGCCTGACGGGTTCCATCTTTGCCTCAGTTGTGTTAAGTTTATGAAAGCTATGCTTCTTATCCCTGGTATCAGCACTTTCACTTTTCTATGGGGGTAGAATGCAACAAAACATGCAAACGATCACTGCAACACTGTAGTCACAAAGCAGGAGGCGCTCCTGGAAGCAAGTGGCTGGCTGGCTGGCAGCGCTGTGGGGTGGTGGCTTTTTATTATTTTTTATCTTATTTAAGACAGGGTCTCACTGATTTGCGCAGGCTGCCTCTAGCCTCTAACTCGAAATCCTCCTGCCTCTGCCTCCCGAGATGCTGGGATTTCAGGGTGTGCCATGGCTTTCTTGCAGTATTCAGGGGTTGAACCCAGGGCTTCAGGCATGCTAGGCAAGTGCTCTACCACTTAGCTGCACCCCCACCCCAAAGACAGAGTATGATGGGACACTGCAGAGAGAGAAGTGAAGACTCAGAGAGGTTACAGAGAAGGGACCAAGGCCGCCCAATTCTGGGAGGAGAAGCCATTCAAACCCATGCCCACCCAGTCTCCCTTCTACTCGACTGCTGCCACTACCTCGTTGGTGTGGTGAGGACACTCTGCTGTCTGCCTCGGTCTCTCTGGACCTCCCTGGACCTCCCTGTATGCCCCTCCCCGCTCTCTCTCATGCACACACACCCCATCTTTGCTTGGAAACCCCACTGCCACGACACGCTTTGAAAACACGTTCACTTCCCCCCTCCCTCCTGCTGTCCCAGCTGCAGCTGGTGTCCCGTCGCCCCCCCCCCCCCCCCCCCGCCATGGTGGTTGGTGCCAAAAAGCTGCTTTTCTTCTACGCTAATAAACATGTCTCTATTCATTCTCCAGTTGGTGTGTCTGCTTATCTGATGGGCTGTTGTAGGTGAGGTGGCACAGAGAGGGTGCTGACCCCACCCAGGCCATGGCCCTCCCAGCGCCCTCCAGGACCCCAGGTGCAGGGGTTTCCCTGTGACTGTGCCCCCGAAGTCCTGTGGGAGAGGCGGCGGCTTGGAGAGAAGAGACCTGGAGGTGGGCAGGGGAGAGGCATTAATGGAGCAGCTGCTTCATTATCCTAAAACAAACCTAGAGCCAATAAAAGGTGCTCAAGTGAGAAGCCTGGAGAATGAAGACTGACAGTCCAGGAAAGACCCGAGTCTGGTCTGGCCTGGGCGCCAGCCCCACCCTTGGCGGTATGTCTCGCTCCATCCCAAGCTCGGCAGCCAGCTCAGACCCCCTACGCTCTGAATCTCTGCGGCTGGTAGCTATGTGCACCAAACCCTTACACAGTGCTGCCCACACTGTGTTGTTGTTGGTATTAGGTGCTGTGGAGTCAGTACCCAACTCATAGCGACCCTCTGTACAACAGGGGAAACACTATTGTCAGTGCTTCTCTCGTGTTCATAGGGTTTTCAATGGCAGATTGATTTTTGGGAGGGGGTTGCCAGGTCCTTCTCCCAAGCGTACAGCACCTGGTGTTCCCAGGTGGTCTCCCATCCAGGTACTAACCAGGCCCGACCCTGCTTAGCTGCCGAGATCTGACGGGATCGGATGCCACAGGGCTACAGCTGCAGGCTTTACACTGTGTTAGGACTGGGGTTTAGCTCAGTTGGTAGAGCGCTGTTCTGTGTTCTCTGAGGGCCTGGGTTCGATCTCCAGCTCCGAAAAAAAGAAGAGAAAGACGTTGCAATCCACTTGTAAAGCAATCCCAAAACAATCAGCCATGGAAAACCCTAGGAGGGTGGCTATGAGTCGCACCCCAATGGACAGCAGCTGACAACAACAACCAACACTGTTTTAAGCAACTTACATCCATCAGCTCTTCATGCCAACCCTTTGTGGGACATATTGTTAGTTTCCTTTCACAGATGAGGAAACTGAGGCACACAGGTGTTAATGACCTGGCCAAGGTTACACAGCCAGTGAGCGAATGCTCAGGGGTTTGGACTCAGGGAGTTTAACCACTATCTTGTGCTGGTCACTGACAAGAGGACTTGTTTTAGATATGTGCTGAGATCTACAGTCAGTTAACAGGAATCTCAAGTGATCTTGTCAGTAAATGAATGAGAAAGCCGGGCGCGGTGGCGCACGCCTGTCATCCCAGTAACTTGGAAGGTGGAGGAAGGAAGATCACAAGTTCGAGACCAGAGGCAGTCTGTGTAATTTAGGGAGACCCTGTCTCAAACAAACAAACAAAAACAAACAAACAAAACAAGGGCTGAGGGTACAGTTCAGTGGTCCAGCACTTCCAAAGCATGCAACTATGAGGTGCTGGGTTCAAACCCCAGCACCACAAAATAAATTAATTAATTAACCAAATTAAATTAAATAAATGAATGAGAATGGGCACCCATTCTCTGAGCACCCAAGCTCTGTGGTCGGTTACATTTTGCCCTGTGACCTTGGATGGGTCACTGAACCTCTGGGACCCTTCACTTCCTCACCCACAAAATGAGGGGATGAAAACCCACTCCAAGGGTAGAAGGTGACTCAGGCCAGCCCATCGACACAGCAAGAGGTGCCCTGCCATGTGCAGCCAGCGTCTCTAGTTAGTGCTGGTATTACCAATGGCTGTCACTGAGTGACACGGCCTCTCAAAGGACTGAGGAAAAATCTATCAACAAAGCAAAAACAAACACGTGCAACATATCCCTTCATCGGGCATTCCTCCTCTCCAAGACTACTCTTCCATCTCCCTTGCCAGCAGGAAGTTCAACATCTCTGGAGCACCCCCACCCTGGGCAGAACACCGTGGAGCAATCCCTGCTGCATTGTCCCAGTGCCCCTGGGGTCTCCCTGGGATCTGCCTCCGACACCCAGCCCACAGCCTTGCGCACCCCTGCATGAAGCCCTCCACACGCCGGCCTCCTCAGGACGGCCTTTCTGCTCCTCCGCTCCTCTCCTACCCATGGACAATTCGTCCTGAGCTCCCACCCAGGCCAAAGGGGCACCTGATCGTTTTCCACTTTCTCGACCTCGATTCCAGAATCGAGGGGAATTATTTGCCCTCACTTGTTATAAACTACACAAACATGGGGTTAGCTCTTGGAAGGCCACTTGCACTATCTCAAGAGATTCATTTTCTCCATTCACAAGAAGTTGATAAAGCTTCCCGAATCAGCCTATCCTGCCTGCCGCTCCCTCCTCCTCCTCCAGGGTCCAGGATGAGCATCCTCTCTGGCCTGTTTGCCAGCCACCAAGGTCATCAAGGAGATCCCAGCATCCCTCTAACTCACTGCAAACTAACGGTGCCTCCGTCCAGTTGCTTCAGCCAGAAGGGGAAATGATCACCGTCACCCTCCTATCTTAAAGGGATCTTCTCAGTGGAAATGGCATAATAAATGCAAAGTTGTTGGGAGCTCTTCAGAGAGAGGGCTTCACATCGAAGTGAGTGGAAGATTATTTCTCTATTTTCAGTGCCTATGACTCCGAATCAAATCAGGTGTGTCCGTCCAGTAGAAAGTGTGGACAAATGTCGTTGAAACCAAATCTAGCTTTGTTTAAAGAGGAAAAGAACAAGCCAGGACTGTGAGGTGCTAGTGCTGAGTGGTCTGTGGAGGACACTCATCTTTGGATCAGTAGGAGGCAGCGACTGCAATGGGGAACCAGTGTTTCCTCTTACATTTCATCTTAGTTTTTGTTTGATTTCTTGTTGGGCAACCACTCCATGTGCTATTGTAAACAGATCCTCCAATTGCACACAGCTCCTTTGGTGGGGAATTGGCAGCTGGCACTGGAAGGGAATCTACCAATTAGGGGGAATCAGCATAAGGAAAAGAAAGAACGCATATTAAGTGCCTTCTGTTTTAGGAAACACCTGTGTGGCTTTAGAAATGATGCATCCTTTTTTGGAGTTTTTGAAGTGCACGTTTTCTTAATTTTGCAAGAATTCTCATTGAGAGATTGGGTGGTTGGGGTGGGGGGAGTAGTCCACCTTCATACTCCATGTTATTTTGCCCTGATGCAGTCTGCCACCTCTGCTCCTTCCCTCCCTCCATGCAACCAGGCGCAAGGGAACACCTATTGGCTTGGTCCAGAATGCCAGTCCCTTGTGTTATAGTAGGAGAGCAGCTAGAGGCCCTAGCGGGATTTGTTTTGATGACTAGAAGCTCTTTACCCTTGGTATGGGCAATGTAACAAGAGTACCATAAGAGTTGCCAAGACAGTGCCGGGCACGGTGGCGCACGCTTGTAACCCTAGCAACTCAGGAGGCACCAGGATCACGAGCTCGAGGCCAGAGGCAGCCCGAGCAACTTAGCAAGATCCTGTCTCAAAAGAAAACTTTTTTAAAAAGGCTGGGGTGCAGCTCAGTGGTAAGCACTTGCCCAGCATGTGTGAAGTCCTGGGTTTAAACCCCAGTAACACAGAGGGAGAGAGAGGGAGAAAGAGGGAGATAAAGGAAGAGAGAAGGAGAGATGGAGGGGGAAGGGAAAGAGAGGGAAAGAGAGAGAGAGGGAGGGAGAGGGAGAGGTGTCAAAAAAGAAAGAAAAAGGAAAGAAAAGAAACAAAAAAGAAAGAGAAAAGGAAAAAGAAATGTCATGCCTGGCTCCACCCTCATCCCCCTGTGGCCTCCCAAGGCCTTTGCCTCATTGCCATTACTTGGACAGGGGCCGTCATATGCCGTCAGACCCTGGCATCAGCAATGCCTCGGATCAAATATCATTTCACCCCCTTATCAGGGGATAACCTCTCTAAGCCTGGGTGTCTTCACCAGCAAAGGAGGACAATGACGGTTACTTCCCTGGAAGGCTATTGCAAGACTTCCCCGTGCATGCTCAGTGCTTAGTTGCTCGTTATTTTTCTTGTGACAGGTATACCATTGCAGTTACCAATTTTGAGTCCATGCAATGCAAATGCTATGGAAAGCTACTGAACATTGCACAATTCAGATGTGCGACACTAGGAAAGCAGTGTTAGGATTATCTCTAGTGTTATTTTAGCTCTTCCTTTATGTCCACTTTAGAAGTCACATGAGAAATCACAGAGATTCCTCCCTTTGGTTAGGAGAAGCTTTGCGATTCCTAACACACACATACAGGCAAACATGCTACAGGCAAACATGCACCCAGCCTGAAAAATGTGACCTGGAGAAAGAATTCTGCTTTTCTGACTGCCTTGCAGAATGAAGAAGGAGAGAAGGGAGGGAGCCTCCAAATCAAATAATGTTTCCTTCAAGTACAAAACTTAGAGTGAATAAGCGATTGACTTTTCCATTTGGCGCCTTCATTCCTGTCCGTCAGATTCCCTGCCATTTCTTGTCTGGAAATGTTATTATCTATCACTCTTCTGGAATGAAAGGGACGAGGAACATCTCTGTGCATCTCCCGCTGCCTCTCCCTGGCCCTGATAAGCGTGGCAGAGCCGAGGGCTGTTGACAAGCTTCACATTTTCAGCTGATAAAGTGCCATTTACACGATGAATGCCAAAGACAGAGGTGGGCTGTGGCGCTGACACATCGCACTGCAAGGAGGAAAACAGGCCAGGGCTCCCAAATTTAGGGAGAATCACGGAGTCCAATGTTTCCACAAGGAGGAAAGGAGGGAAGAGAAAGAGAGCGAGTTCGAATTAGCATTCATGTCAATTCTCAGAGAGAAAATTGCAGGATCATAGCTTTGTGGATTAAGAATTAACACCAAATCTGGCTCCATGAATATTGCTCCTCTGTTGGGGATTTAAGAGCATTCTCCTAAACCAGTTGGATATTTTCCTCAAAGGTCCACACTTTTATTTATCCCTTAATAATTAAACTAAATTCTTGATGAAAGGAAGGCCTGACTTATTTTTGTCTTTTTTCACCTTTTAAAAGAGGAAATGCCCAACACCCATTTAATCAGTCCTCTTACTCCAGCCCATACCTCACATCCAAGGTGAGCACTGGGCCAGCCGGTGCAGTGAGCCAGGGAACCCAGTGGCTGGGTCAGGCCCTTTATGCTGCCAGCTTCCACAGTGCTGAGTCCAGTGTTTGAGGATTGTGGTGCCATAAGCAGCCAGCGTTGATGAGTCCCCACAATCCCTCTTGAAGAAGACTGAGCACTTGAGGAAGCGCATGCAGAGCTTGGTTCCCCACCTCCTGCACCCAGGCTGGAAGTCGAGATGGTCCGGTGAGCCGTGAGGAGTGGCCAGGGCTTGGCCAGAACTCTTCCAATGCCTGCTTTCCATGGGGTACTCGGGGAACCAGGGACGCCTGCTGGCAGCCTGACAGCTGGGCCACCATCATGGGATCACAGGATTGCTTGTCCAGGTGGGGAAGCCTTCCCTCCATGTTCCTTTGCCCTGGCCCTAGGGGCGTCCACAAGGCGCACGCATCCCAGGGAAACTCTGAATGAGATGCAAAGAGGGAGAAGAGGGCAGGAAACCCCCCTCCATTCCGAACCTCATGGGGACTCAGTGTCTCCAACAACTCCAGAAGCCGCGCAGAGTGGAAGCAGAAGGAAACACAGTAGGTGAGAGTGCAGGTGCAGGGTCCCCAGCCCACGGTCCCCGCACCCAGCTTTCAACACAGCTGCTCTGGTACCCCTCCCAGTGCCTCAGTTTCTACCTCCACGCAAAGATGCTTCACAGGGTCACCGCTAGGGCTGGATGAGTTATCATCTATGACATCCTTGGAGCAGTGCCTGTCACAAAAAGTGTCCTCGGGATCGTCCTTCTGATGATTTGCAAATGAAGGAAGTTAATTGTCTATAGTTTTCTCCCAGTGTGAGGAAGACTTTGTGAGATTAAGCCGCTTGGCTGAAGTCACAGGGCTATGATTGGAACTGATGGACATCTGACTCCAGAGGGAGAGCCCTTAACCACAGAGCACCATATCGCTGTTGACCAAGGCCGGCCGGCCACCTGGCACCGTGACATCCTTGCCACCCCTGACACACAGCAAGGCTCCGGAGTCATCAAGTCCTATTTATGGAGCTCCTGCTACAAGGCCGGCATGGTTATGCAAAACAGAGACAAAGCAAGGCAGGCTGCTTGTTCCATCCCAGGGGACGCGAGGCGTGCGACTCTGCAAAGGAAAACAACAGAAGCAGGCAACAGAGAGAGGCCGCACCAGCCACCAGCCCCGCAAGCTCCTCCATGGGAGCCATTCCTCCTGTTCCGCAGCCTCTGCGGTCTGCGCTCAGCTATTTCCAACCTTAGTACCTTTTGCTACACGGAGTTCTTCCTGCACCGTCCATTTACCCAGCCACCCCTCTTCCTCCTCAGCTGCCACGCCCGTGCCCCTCGGAGCTTCCAGACCACTCATCCAGGCTTTGTGTGCGTAGACCT
This sequence comes from Pedetes capensis, assembly GCA_007922755.1. Lineage (NCBI taxonomy): Eukaryota > Metazoa > Chordata > Mammalia > Rodentia > Pedetidae > Pedetes > Pedetes capensis. Next base: position 40,033 of record VMDO01001589.1, read on the forward strand.
CCTCTCTTAGCACACGCGTCCCTTGAAGCACAGATAGCAAGTGGAGGCAGTTATTTGCGCAATTATGTGGTTATGTCTGGCCGCCAGTGGATCATAAGGTCCAGGAAGGCAGGGCTGGTTCCCCTCCTGTGTCAGCGGGGAGCAGAGCGCCCAGCATAGGAACAACCACCGAATGCACCCTGCTGGGAAGGACCTGCCAGCCCCTGCCCTTGCCTCTTTGTCTGCTACCAACCTATTTCCAGAATCTCCAGGCAACCAGACCCCTGCAGGGGGAGCTGGTCCGCAGGGCGGGGACAATCAACTGCGCAACGACTTGTTGTTGCAGGGGGACAGGGGCTGTGGCTGTGGACTGCTCTTGGGGGTGCGTGTCTCTCCCGTTTCCCTCCCTTGAGCAGCGGCTCCCCGCTGCTCACCTGGCTGGGTACTTATTAGCCAGTCAGCTTGCACAGAAGAGAGGTGCCCATGTCCCCACCCTGCCACCCGGCATCCCCACTCCCTTCTAAACCCGAAAGTCCCCCGCTGGGTCATGTCACCAGTGCCTCAGTTCAGTAAATGCCACTGAGCAAATTTCTGCGTGTCTTTTGGGATAGCCCAACTCAGGAATGCAGAAAAGGTCAGCGAGAAGGTGGGGTGAGGGAGACACTCTAAGGTTCAGCTTCCTTTGGTGACGAAGATGCCATGCTTGTAGATTGAAACATGATGAAGAGCCTCTCGCAGAAAGAGACTTTCAGAACTGAGGGTGGTTCCTTTGCCACCAAGGATTACTGGCCTTTTAGCACTGGGCGTGGTGGTGCACGCCTGTAATCCCAGCGGCTCGGGAGGCAGAGGCAGGAGGATCGCAAGTTTGAGACCGGAGGCAGTTTGCATAACTTACCAAGACCCTGTCTCAAAAAGTAAAAAAATGGGCTGGGGACGCAGCTCAGTGGTCCAGCACTTGCAAAGCGTGCAGGTACAAGGCCCTGGGTTCAAACCCCAATAGCGCAAAAAAGAAGAAGAAGAAGAAGAAGGAGGAGGAGGAGGAGGAGGGGGAGGAGGAGGAGGAGGAGGAGGAGGAAGTAGTGAGGGGTCAGTTTGGCCTAGGAGGTGGCCCCTTCCCCACCGAGTGGAAGGCATTTCTGAGAAAAGAAGCCCACGGCTGCCCTCCTGACCATGTGGACCAAGCATCCATCCTTCCTCCATTTGCCCCCTCCTGCCCTAGAATCTTCCCAGACGACAGCCTGGCTGAGCACAGCTCTGGCTGCCTCTCTGGATGAGTCACATTCCACCCGTCATGCCAGGGGGACAGAAGTAAAACCTAGTCCCCGGCCTGGGTGATGGAAATCATAAATGCCTCCAGCAGTGCTGAGTCCTCCCGAGGTCACGGCCAAAGGCAGGCTCTGCACTAACAACTTTTGCCGGAGACTTCATGGATTTCAGAGACGAGGTTCATAGTGGACTGGGCCCCTCTGCTTGCTGGCGCCATCGCCTCCTGTCCTCTCTTCTGCTTTGCAGTCCCCCACCCACCCACGGGGTCCTGGGAAGGGCTTGATGGGGACCAGCGGACTCTACTAACCTCCTCAGTGATAACCGGCTCCAAGGACAGGGGGAGGAAACCCCTCACCTGCCTTGCCCCTTGGAGATGCCCCTTGCTGTGACTCCCAAGGTCTCCATGCCTGACCCCCTGGAGGTGACTTCCTCCGGGGGTCACTGGGAACTTGGTACACTTGTTTCCAGACCCGTTCAACTCTCTGACTTTTCTCCTTTTGACTTGCTCTTTCTGCTTCTTGTCAGGAGGTACCTGCAGTGTGCAGTCCTAAAGTCACGAGGCTCCATCTCCCTCCCATTACATTCTCCTTCAATTATATTTCCGGCAACCTGGTCATTTCTGAAAAACCAAACATCCTTCTTTCTGGGCTCAGAAGGAACAACAAAATACAGATAAAAACCCCAAGCACCAACGCAGAAGTCCTCTCTTGGGTCCGTCAGCCTTGAATCCCCCACAGGACAATGGCGGACTCCTCTGGTGCCACCCAACCTCGCACCCTGCACAAACAGGGCATGAGGGGAAGAGCCCCGGGCTCCTGAGTGTTTTAGCATCTGCCCCAAAAAGAAACAGCTCTTTTGTTCTGATTCCATTCAGTGCAGGTTGTGTTAGAGTTGTTTGCTGCTGCTGGTGGTGGTGGTGTTTGGTTTGTTTGCTTGTTTGTTCGGAGGCTCTCAGGAAGCTAAGCTGAGACCAAAGTGACTTCTGTTGGGATTTCTCCACTCCTGGGTCCCTGAGCCATTGTGGTTGCCATCTGGACCCAACCATCCACAAATGTCATCCACATTCCCACTGCTCTGTCACACAGGCTTCAGGGCGACTCTGGAAGCATGATAAGAAACGCAGAACATTTTGGCCTCTGAGGGGTGAACAGGGTCTGTTATTTCTCTGTCTCAAGAGGTGAACAGGCACCAAATCTTAGGCATTCTCCTGGCTCTCCAGCCATCCCCAGGAAGCAACACAGCCCCTCTGTTCCTGCTGCTAAAGAAAGGCCACCCGATTCCCCACAGCCGGGATGGGAGGCACCTGGGGGGGAGCCAGAAAATCTTACAAAGTGAGAAAGCTAACCTGATCCCTCTTTGCAGGAAGCCCTTGGGCTCTGTTTTGTGGCCAGAAGGAAAGGGAAGAGGCCGAGGCCCCGCCCATGCATTGTCACTCAACAACACATGCCTTCAGCCGAGAAGTGTGGGGTACAGGCTGTAGACTCAGAGCTTGGGAGGTGAAGGCAGGAGGGCTGCAAGGTCAAGGCCACCCTGGGCTACCTGGAGAGACCCTATCTCAAATAAGAAAGAATGAAAGAAAGAAGGAAAGAGAGAAAGATAGAATGAAAGAGAGAAAATGAGAAAGAGAGAGAGAGAGGGAGAGAGAAAGGGAGAGAAAATGACAGAAAAAGAAAAAGAAAGAAAAGGAAGGAAGTAGAGAAAGAAAAAGAAAGGGAGAGAAAAAAGAAAAAGAGGAGGAAGAAAGAAAATGAAGAGACAGGAAGAGAGAGAGAGAGAAAAAGAAAGAAGAGGAAAGTACAGAAAGAAAAAGAGAGAGAAAAGAGAAAGAGGAAGAGAGAAAAAGAAGAGAGAGTAGAGAAAGAAAGAAGACAGGAAAGAAAAAAGAAAGGAAGAGAAATAAAAGAAAGAAAGGAAGGAAGGAAAGAGAGAGAGAGAGGAAGGAAGCGAGGCCAATGCATGCTTTCAAATTTGTTAGGAGCCAGCACAGAGAGGAATCCTGAGTGCTGGCCAGGCAGCAGTGTGATTTGAGTCTCATGTACATCACTGGACTTTGAACTCATGGAAAAAGCAGATAAAGAAGGAACGGCCTTTGCCCCCTCAGAGCTTCAGTGTGCTAAGTGCAGCATGTGTGAAAGCAGAATCCTAAGTGCACGCACACAGGGACACAGAGCTGTAAACAATTCATATGAACTCACTATGAATGAAATGCTAAATCGGACCAGGAAAAGAGGGCATTGGGGAGACATCTCGACGTTGGTCCACCCAGCTCTGACCCCGGCAAGAGGGCTCATGCAGGTCAAGGATGTAATGCAGTCCTCAGGGTAATGCTGAGGAGCTGAGCCTGCAGAGGGAAAGCCACAGAGCTCTCTTCTCCATGCCTTGACTGTTCTGAGGGGAACCCATGGGGCCTGCAAGGAAGGAAGCTTCTGGAAGATGCACATCTTTAGCAGAGCTTGCTCACTGCCCTGCCCAGTGACCAGGGTCAAACACAGGGCTGTGTTCTCCATAAGGCCAGTGCTGGGCGGGTTCTAGAGACTCCGCTCATGTGCAGAGGGAGAATTCAACTTTGAGAAAATTTGAATCTTTTCTTCAAAATGAGTAACGGGGTTCAAGAGCCAGCCTTTGAAGCAAAGCAGTGGCATTTGAAGTGGAGCCACTACTGAGCCAAAATATTTTGGAGACAATTTGCAAAAGGGATATTTGGGAAAGAGCACGAGGCCTGGAGACCTCACTTGATATTCGACCTCCACGCTGAAAGACTATTCAGCTGCTGTGACAAGGCTCCCTTCCTGAGCAGGAAGTGCCAGGCTCCTGCTCCCTCTTCCCAGAATGCCTGGCATTCACCTCAGACCCAGCCCACAAGGGCACCGGAGACTGGATGTCGGTGGAGGAGGTTAAAGCCAAGCCTTGAGAAATGGGTGGACTTGAGTTCCAATCCAAGATCTGCTATTCAGCATAGGACCAGGGGCAGGAGACAATCTCTAGGCCTGGGAGTCCATGGGTGGACTGTAGATAATCCTGTAATTTCTAACTTGGTGTCAATATGGAACATGACTGCGGTGGTGGGCAGTTGATAGGCAGATGATGGACAGGCAGGGAGTCTGAGCGCTCAACAGCCCTCTCTTTTTCATGCCACGAAGGCCCCTCTCCTTTCTCTAAAGAGTGCCTCATAGCCATCCCACATGCTGGCCAGGAAAACACAGAGAACGCCATCTGGGGAGCACCGTCTGGGAAGGATCTATTATCCGTACTCAGCCTGTTCCCGGAAACCTGTGGTCCCCAGGAGAACAGGTGAAAGCCTGACACTGTCAGAAAAGTGGGGAAGTCTGCTGTTTAATATTTTATTAATGGTATTAGAATTTCTTTGCATAAGTCATCAATCACTAGGTCATATGGAAGGCTTATGTTTATTCAGAGGGTGCAATAACTCACAGCAAGGAGGACGTTATGATTTCTCCACTGGCCAACAGAAGTTCCGGGCTGTGATGCAAAGGGGGAAAGAATTTTATTTCTTTTTCTCACTTCTTATTTGTTTTTACTGAGGACTATTAGTACAATTTAACAAATATTTACTGAACACCTTTGACAAAAACAAATACAATATGACCTCTCCAGTGGAAAAGCCCAGAATGACAGCCAGAATGGAAAAACCAGCAAGAATGATCAACCTGCGCCAGGTACTTCCTCGGCGCCAGTCTCTGTGCACAGCACCTCATGTACCTCACCTGATTTGTCTTATTTAGTCTTCGTCACCCGCCTAGGAAGGAGGCACTGTTATTATCCCTATTTTGTAGAAATTGAGCCTTGAATTTGTCCAGTAACTCACCCAAGGTCAGTTAGGATGGGTATAGACCAGTGAAAAAGACAGCTGCACAGATAAAATTCCATTTTAGATTCTTAACTTTATATAAGGAACAGTATTTCTAAACACAACCTGTACAGAAGCAGCGAAGCAGTAGTTGCTCATCCTTTATTCCTCCATCCACGGCCCTGATGGATTTGCACAGATAGCAGAATTGCAGGGAAAGCTCAGGAGAAAAGGGAAGAGAGAGCGAGAGCGAGAGCGAGAGCGAGAGCGAGAGAGAGAGAGAGAGAGAACAAGAGAGAGAGAGAAGGAAAGAAAGAAAGAAAAAAAGAAAAAAAAAACCACCAGTTCCAGGCCCTCTAAGAAAGTGAGCTGGTGAGCCAGGAGCCCTGAGACGTGGGGTGGCCACACCGTACCATGGGGAAACAGAGAAGCCCACAAAGGCTTCTCAGCACAAATACTGTTGACGGATGTTGAGGGATGGGCTTCTGGGAAACCCTTGTCTTTGATCTGCTGTCCTCGCATTTGGAAATTAAGTACATCCTAACCTTTCTTGTTGAATTATACTTGGGGAAAGGTTGGAGAGTCATAGAGTGGAATATTAAATAGCCATTGCTATCACGGTTCTGCAAAATAAATACTCACATAGGAGGTCATAATAGTATGTTTGTAAAATAAACTGAGTGTAAGGGAATGCACCAAAACAATAACCTCAGATAGCTCTACGTATAGAATTATAAATGCAGCAATGGGAATGTTATTAATTTTTAAGCAGTGTAGTATAATTGCCAATACATTTGTAAGGGCAAGCTCCCTTACTGCCGCCCCTCCACCCTCTTCTCTTTGACTTCTGCCGTCTGTTTCTCTTCCTTCCCAGCATCCTCTTTTGTTCCATTTCCTTTAGATCCCAACTCCGTCCCTGACCTGCCAGCACTGAACCCTTCAGTGAGTTCAGACTTGTAACTGCTCACACCAGGACAAGGCAGGCGGCCGATGAGCGGAAGGTAACAAGCAACCTGAGGAGAGATTCTCAAGCTGTTCCTATGCACGGTGTATTGGTCAGGTGGCACTTTGCTCTGATACAGAAACTGGCTGAAGCAAACATATTGAAGGAAATATTATGGGCAGCTCATGGTCAGAGGATCAGTCCATATTGCAATGGGACAGGCATGGCAGCACCAGGTAGAGGGGCGGGCATGACAGGGCCTGTGGCCTAGAACCTCACATGTTGGTGATCAAGAGGCAGATAGCAGACAGCTGCTGCTGCGGGTCAGATAAAGCCTTCCAAAGACACACCCCCAGGGGGCTGCTTCCAAGCAGCTACTTCCCACCTCCCAAAGTTCCACACGTTCCTAAAACAGTGCCACCTGCTGGGGGCCCAGTGTTAGAACATATGACCTTTGGGAGACATTGAGATCCACACCATCACACACTGCCACCGGCCCTGGAAAGTCATGTTGTTGTTGTTAGGTGCCATCAAGTCGTTGTCCGAATCATAGTGACCCTATGTACAACAGGTGAAACAGTATTGTAGTGCTTCTTTGCTACTCATAGGGTTTTCAATGGCTGTTTTTTGAGAGTGGGTTGCTGGGTCCTTCTCCCTCAAAAGTCATGGCCATCTCATAATGGAAAATATGTTTAGTCCCAATTTGAGAGCCTCTAAATTCTTAAGAGTCTCCACCACATTCAAAAGTCTAAGTCCAAAGTCTCCAGTGAAACTTGAAGCAAACTTAGTTATGGGCCCTTGCAAAACAAATAACAGGTGCCATGCATCCAACATACAGAGGCATAGAGTAAACATGCCCACTCCCAAAGTGGAGAAATGGGGGCGCAGAAAGGAAAGATGGCTCCAAAGCACACCCAATATCCCACTGGGAAAACAAACACTGTCAGTTCGAATCTCAAATCTGCCACATGTGACATCCTCTGGCATCTGGCATCTGGCATCATCGGGGCTCCAACAGGCTTTGGTGGCTATGTCTCCATGGCCCTATCATTTGTAGTACGCGTGACTCTCTTGGGTTGCCCCCACCCACTGTAAGCAGATTTCTTCTGGAGACGTTCATGCCATTGGCACCTCCAAAACCCTGGGGTCTCCATCGCTGCTTAGGCTCCACCCTCAAAACTTAAGACGTCAGCCCTTCAGGGGCTCTCTGCAGAGCACCCAACCCTGGTACACACTGCCTGGCCTCACAGGCTATCTTCCGGAACCTTGGTGGCAGCCACCATCACCCCTCCACTCTTGCATTCTGCATACCTGTAAATCCAGCACTGCATGGATGATGCCAAGATTTGCTGCCAGCTGCAGACGCAGCTTCACCCTTTCAACCACAGTTGCAGTAGCAGCCTCTGTAGGCCAAGGCTGAGAAACCATTTCCCTAGGCAGCCCCTTTCCAGCAAAGTGTCCCAGAGGCACTGGCTTTCCAGACACTCTCCTTTCAAGTGGGTTTGCCATTTTATAGCCAGGAGTCTTAGATGGGAGAGGTCTATCTCCTTTTGTACCACAGGGGTATTTTTCCCATGGTTCTCTTTGATGGTGCTTATCTCTTCAAAAACTATGGCCTCCATGCCCAAATGGACCCTAACTACAGTAATCTTAAACAACTCAAAGCCTTTTCACTCTTTAAACTGCACATTTTTCAGATCTTCTTGCTGTGCCATTTTTCATCATAAAACTGGCTAAATATAGCATACAACAACTAAGATGCAGCCTGAACATTATGCTTTTTCAATATTTCCTCTGCCAAGTTAATTAACTCATTACTTCCAAATTCAACCTCACGTTTACGTCTTTAGGGGCCTGCAGTGGTATGACCATGATGTCCAATCCCATCAGACCTCAGAAGCTAAGCAGAGTCAGGCCTGGTTAGTACTTGGATGGGAGACCACCTGGGAACACCAGGGGCTGTAGACTTAGGAGATGGACCCAGCAATCCACTTCCAAAAAACAATCAGCCATTGAAAACCTTACAAACAGCAGAGAAGCACTAACAACTCTGTTTCACCTGTTGTACATACAGTCACTAAGAGTAGGACACTGACTAGACTTTATAGCAACTACCACCACCAACAACAACTTGTCTTTAGGACAAAGGCAGAATGCACATAAGCTCTTTCCCAGAATGTAATATGAACTCCCTCTAGTCCAATGCCCAACAAAGTCCTCATTTTCCTCTGAAACCCTGTGAGCCTTCTCCACAGTTCTGTCAGAGGTAGCAAACTGGTCTTCTAAATGCTTACCAGAACTGCCTCTCAAAAGCTGACAGCATTCAAGGGCTTCCCTCACCTGCATCTCCAAAGTCTTCCAAATTCTTTCCACAAATAAGTTCCAGTCATCTAAGAACCGTGTGCTGGTCTCTCCCAGCAACAACTTCACTCTCTAGTACTAATTTTCTGTATTAACCAGGTGATATATCGCTGTGACAGAGAAACCGACCAAAGTAAACTTATGGAAGGAAATATTTATTGGTTAGAGGATCAGCCCATAATGGTGGCAGGGCATACATGGCAGCAGCAGGTAGCAGGGCAATCGTAGTGGGACCCATGGTATGGAACCTCGAGTCTCAATGATCAGGAAGGTGAGGGCCATGAGTCAGGTTAAAGCCTCCAAGGCCCCACCCCTAGACAGCTGCTTCCCCCAAGCTAGAATCCCACAACCCAATGTTCCACAGCCTCCAAAAACAACTCCGAACTCCACCAACTGAAGACCCAATATTCAAACACATGACTTTTGGGGAACATTTACATCCAAACCATAACACATAGGAACTGTCTTCCCTTCATCCCCTGCAAGCATTGTTCCAGGGAGCCATGATTATAGAAAGCAGAGCTGCCCTGTTATACAATGGCACTAGAGGACGGGCTGGAATCTGGTCAGAGAGGCTGAGTTTCCTTGTGTCCAAGGACATGCCCATGACAGCAAGCACACAGCTTTATTCTCCTTTGTCTCCCAGCCCTTGTGTCCTATACCTTCATTCTCCTAGTCGTGGGCCACTGCCAGAACACAGAAATAAGGGAATATCTTGATCCATGAGAAGATGTATGAAGTAACACTACGGGGTCACAATGTTCTAAGTCATGTCCTGTATCATGAACTGACAGGGCAACTGAATTCTGCTCATATTTTTTGTGACCTCAGATTTCCCAATTCTGAACCCACAGAAGGTCCTCTCTGTCCTAATTCCCATGAACTGCAGCAATAACGTACCCCATAACATGCAATGGCCTTACTCTTTCTTGAAAGAAAAGGAAGTACAGGCAGACTAACTAGCTGAGACCTGCTATGGGCTGACACTATGTGAGACTGAGTGGTCACAAGCTCTAGCTGAGCCTCACAGTAGGGAGAACTTATGCCCTCTTTCAAAAGCTAACAGACACACAGACACACAGACAGACACACAGTCGACACTTGCCATTTAAACTGCTAGGATGGCAGCACTGTCATTTATCCCAATAAGATCAGGTCTTCTTTAATGAGAAGAATAGTACTTGCAACAAAGTGACATTGTCCAGGGGACACAGATTTCACTAGACTAGAAGAACGTATTCTCTGAACGCTTCTGCAGTCTTAACTCTCCTCCTCCATGGCGGCAACAGCTGATACAGCCAGGACCATGTTGGCCCCCATCATATAGCTATGAGGAGAATAACCAAATCACGTGCTTGAACCAAACCAGAAGTAGTGGCCAAGGGACATAATGGGTGACCACTTTCCAATCCCACAGGAGCTATAAATAAATCCAAATCAACAAACTGTGAAAATTGCCCAGATCAGGGTCTGCAGCTCACATGCAGCCACAGATGCTCCTGAATCTCTCACTTCCTGGCATTCTGAATTTCAGTAACTGTGCAGGGATGGAGGCTGCAGGAAGGGGCCTGGTGGAGCCTCCACAGTTGGCCAAAGCACCCTCTCCCATCTTTGCTGAAATGCACAGGGTTCTGATTTCAAAAAGTGTCCTTTGTTAAGTGACAGGTGGTTAGGTTTGCTCTTTTTTGCTTTTGGCAAAGCAATGAACGAGAATCCATATGGACTGGAGGAGGAAGAATTCAGTCAAATCTTAAAACCAAGCTCAGGGCCTCCGTGGTCATGGAGGAGTCTGAAGAGATAGAAGCCAAAGCAAAGCAGCCAAAAGAACATGAGACTGGCATTGGATTCCTCAGCTGGTACCAAATGGAAACCCCTGCCACCACTGCCTGGGCCCTACAGTAAGTAACAGGGTGCGACTCCTGAATGCTACTGTTATGCTATGACATCCTAAGAGCTGCCCCTGCCTCTAGTACTCCTCAGCTTCATCCAGGCTTCTTCATATTCCACTTACGTAACAGAAGCATGCCCATGGCCATACCACGCTGGGTCTGATCTTGTCTGACCTTAGAAGCTAAGCAGGGTTGGACTAGTTTAGTCCTTGGATAGGAGACTCCCTGGGAATACAGTGTGTTGTAGGCTAGGGAAAAATGTAGGCAGCCCATTCCTGAGATAGCCATTGAAAACCATATGAATAGCAGAGAAGTCCTGGCATAGGGTTAGGCATGGCATAGTGTAGAGTGTTCCATTCTGTTGTACCTAGGGTCACTATAGGGTCATTATGCATCAGACCCAACTCGATGGCACCTAACAATAACAACAAAACAAAAATATAGAAGCATGAAGCATCAATTAAATATTCCTCAAAAAAATGTATTCTGATCATCACAACTATGCTAGGCAGTGTAGAGAAAAATTGGGAGGAAACTGGCAAAAACTCCCAAACTGGGAAAACGGCTTTTGAATATCTGGTTTGTAAATTAGAACTCTAGGGAAAATGAAAGTAACTTGGTTGCACATTTGTATAAAACCCTTAATGACTGGACAATTGGACTGAAAGCTGATTGGCTCAGGCCATTCCGTGGGCGAGCTATACAAGGAGTTGCACTGCGGCAGCTCCATCTTTTTCTTCGCCCAGACCATCGGCTAAGCAAGATCTTTTCACCTTCCTCTGGCCCAGACCATGGGCAAGGAAACAGCTCGACACTTTTGGCCCAGATCTTTGACCACCAACAAGGAAAGACCCCGTTCTCGCCCGGACCACTGATGACAAAACAGCTTTCCTGCTCCCTCACCCGGACCTTTGGTGAGGAAAGAACTCTCTCCCCGCAGCGACCATCAACAAAGAAAGAACCTGCTCAGCAACAGCTGTCTCCTCGTGACCACTGAGACCACCAACACGGGTGTTTGTCCCTGGAAGGCAAAAGCGCCTGAGGCTTTTCCTTTCTCCCATCTCCACCGGTGTCCTGAGGGCCGCAGGAGTCCGCGACCCTCACCCCAGTGTCCCTAGTGAATTGTGTTTAGTATCTGTGTGTGTGGCAGCACTACCCATCCGAACCTCCAGGCCGGACCAGGAGGCACATGCCCCACAGGCAGAATCCCAGGTACGAAGAACACAAGGTGAAGAAGAGAGACGTGGAATTATCCTTGTGGAGATTTCACTTAGTAGGAATGACAGACATTACATCTAATGACCAGGCAGTCGTGATATAGGCAATTCATGAACTGAAAGATTACAGAGCACTAGGGAGAGGGTGACAGGTAACCTAACTTTTGACTTGAGGACCCCGTTCCTCCTTTAACCCAAGGCAAAGGGGCTTTTCTGCAGCAGAGCTGAGTGCTCCCCTTCCGGCCCACATGACTTTGTCTACACAGTCCAGTGTGCTGTTCCTTACGTGGTGACCTATCCCATGATGAGTCTTCTCTCCTGCCTTCTATTGGAGATAATATACTGTGACATATGACAGTGAGCGTCTGAAGGCAGGGCCACTCTCACATGCAAGTTCGTGTTCCAGCTCCAAGCTCAATTCCTCTGTTTAAGAAGGGAAAATCCTTTCCTGTGTTGAGCATGAGCAACAGAAGTGCCCAACAGTGAGAGCTGGCAGCCTTCTCTCTGAACACGCCCAGCACAAGACGGATGCTCTGGGACAGTGAGAAGTTTGGTGTCCATACCAGGTTTTTATGGGGGGGGGGAACTATTTCTCTTCAACAGAAAGCAACGCAAAGCTGCAGATCTGGGGCCCCTGCGGCGATGAGCTTGGCCAGCAGGAAGGGTAAACCTCCCCTGAGTATTTCCTCATCTGTAGAGGCCTTGTCTGCTTTAGAAAGTATACGGCACACCACATGTTCTCACTCATATGTGGGAGCTGAATCAAAATTATAAGAAAGAAAAATCCTATTCAAAGGTCGGATCAAAATAAAACAAAAGCTAAGAATGGTGTTAATATAAATGGTCTAGAAAATGCATGCAACTGATCTGACAAGATAAAAACAAAGTTCACTACAGGAAAAGTTTCTGTCTTAAACAGAACTGGAACCCAAGGACATACAGGAAAATATTACCAAGTAAATGATAGAGAAGACTTAGATGGGGAGGGTGGGGGGAAAGCATACAAGAGGGTAAGGGGAAACCTATATGAATAATGTACATCAAAATGCATATATGGAAATGTCACAATGAAAAGCATGCCAGAATGAATCACATTAAGGTCTACATTAAAAATTTCAAAAAAAAAAAAAAAGGAAGTATACAGGCCATGGCTCCCTCCAAGGAAGCCTCGCACCTTGGAAGACACTCTCAGGTCTGACTCAGTCGACATCCTGATTGTGGATCTAGAGTACAATATATGGATTGGTACCTGCCCTTGGAGGTGTAAGAGGGAAATCACAGGGTGAGCAATTTACTCCTTCCCGCACTTAAACCCTGCACAGTTAGGAACTGGAGAGGATCCACAGAAAGGCACGCCTCATGATAATTAGCTAGAATCCTGGAATTTATTCCCTGGATAAGAAATCTGCATAATAATTCTGGGCAACTGATAATAAATAGCCTGCAGCTGTAGTCCTGTGGCATCCAATCCCATCAGATCTCAGAAGCTAAGCAGGGTCAGGCCTGGTTAGTACCTGGATGGGAGACCACCTGGGACACCAGAAGTTGTAGGCTTGGGAGATGGACCTGGCAACCCCCTCCCAAAAATCAATCTGCCATTGAAAACCCTATGAACAGCAGAGAAGCACTGACAATAGTGTTTCCCCTGTTATACAGAGGGTCACTATGAGTCGGACACCGACTCGACGGCACCTAACAACAACAAAAATAATAATAAATAACATCAACATAGTGCTGTATAGATCATTAATCTGCTAATAGATGCAACTTACTAGGTCTTCACATGACCGATACCCTCCCCATTTTACAGACAAGGAACTTAAGTCTCAGAGTCTTTTAGTGACTTGTCCAAAGTCATACTGAAAATAAATGGGAGGGCCAGTACTGGGCCTCTGGTCTTCAGCTCCAAATCTCACAAGTGTGCAACAGCACTGGGAGCTGCCCACCGATTCTGCAGCAGTGGGGGATGTTTGTCCCAAACACTGACGTCTGCACCCCTCCTGCTCCTGCTAGAAGCCAGACTCCTAAACCTTGGGTTTGCAAGCAGTTGCACGCCCACACCCACGGAGGGACAGAAATATATCCAGGGGAATTATAGCTCAATAATCCTGCAAGTCAGCACATTAATGCCCAAAGTCAAGAAGAAAATGCGTGACTGTCTAAATATGGCTGAGGTTATTCCAAATGCATCCGAGGGAGCCGGAGGAACAAAGCCCTTTGCCAGCAGCACTTCAGAGCGAGTGTCGCCTTTGGCTCCCTCTCCTCCTCAGCTCCGCCAGGACTCCTGGAGTTTGATCCCATCTCCTTGCTTACACATTTAAAAGACAGAAAAGAAAAGTACTTCTCCAAAACAAGCCACCTTTTTATTTCCCTTTGTCACACACACACACACACACACACACACACACACACACACACACACACACACACACAATTTCAAAAAAGAGACAGAGCAAAAATAACAAAGAGACCCAGGCTGCTATGGATGTTCCACAGAAAGAGAGGCTCTAATCTAGTCACGGTAGCTAAAACTCTTTTGTTTTCTTTTTTTAATGCTGGATAAAGACTCCAAGGATGTTATTCTTATGAACAGAAAGAGAAAACTAGCATTTACCAAGTACCTATACTTGACTTCCTCATATATTAATTGAATTTTTGTAACAACCATAGGGCCATTAATTGCCCCCTTTTTCTGCAATACTCAGGGCATGAACTCAAGGCCTCACACATGCTAGACAAGGGCTCCGCCACTGAGCTGCACACCTGACCCTCTTTTATTAATTTTTATTTTGAGACAAGGTCTCTCTGGGTTTCACAGGCTGCCTCTGGCCTCAAAGTCGCAATCCTCCTGCCTCGACCTCCTGAGTTACTGAGATAGAGGGGAGTGCCCCAGCACTGGGCTTCATCGCCCCCTTTGTCTGTTGTTGTTGTTAGGTGCCATTGAGATGGTTTCCAACTCATAGTGACCCTCCGTACAACAGGGGAAACACTATTGTCAGTGCTTCTCTGCTGTTCACAGGGTTTTCAGTGGCTGATTGATTTTTGACAGTGGGTTGCCAGGTCCATCTCTCAAGCCTATAGCACCTGGTGTTCCCAGGCGGTCTCCCATCCAATTGCTAACCAGGCCTGATCCTGCTTAGCTTCTGAGATCTGACAGGAATGGATGTCACAGGGCTATGGCTGCAGGCCCTTTGTCTGTAGTACCAGGGAAATCAGAGCTCAGGTGAGGTGCTCACAGTCATAAACAGTGGTGAACTGACCTCTGAACCCACTTTTGAAGCCAAAGCATTTGCACAAATAGGAATCTTCCTCCCTCTCTCAAGACCTGACCAGGTTAACTAGGGCACCTACTGGCCAAAGACGGGATTTCCAAAGACCCTGAAAAAGATGCACCCAAGAGGGCACTTGGATCTCAAACTGTAGTATCTAGAGAGGTTTAGAGTGTGAGGCCCCCTTCACTCCCTACTGTGCCTTACAGCCTGCCGTGGCAGGGGGCGGGGGAGGCACCTCAACCTCAGAAGTTCTCAGCAAGGCTGGTAGGAAGGGGTCACACCTAGCAATTGTTCTGATCAACATCCCCAACATTTTGGGTGCCAGTGCTATTATTTATTGTTGCTGTTGTTGCTGTTGTTGTTGTTATTTTTGCAGTACTGGGGGTTGAACCGAGGGCTTGCACTTGCATGTTTTGCAAGTGCTGAACCACTGAGCTGCACCCTCAGCCCATTTTTATTTTACTTTTTGAGACAGGGTCTCGCTAAGTTACTCAGACTGCCCCTGGTCTCAAACTGGCGATCCTCCTGCCGCCACCTCCCAAGCCACTGGGATCACAGGCGTGCGCCACCACGCTCAGCTCTCAGTGCTATTCTTAATTTTAGATCAACGCCTCCAAATGCGCTGAGGAAAGTGAAAGCTATTCTACCAAAAAGTGTCACCAAACTTGGTGAATGTAACTCCCACATTAACCACACAATTAGGTTACACATTTGGAAATACCTAGTTGGCCTCTGGTCTTTTAAGCCAGTCGATCTCACTTATGTTCTCCAGGTTAGCTGATTCATGAAAAAAATCCACAAGCAATACTGGTGATTCACAATCCTTTGTTGTTGTTAGGTGCTGTCAATTCTGGTCTGACTTACAGTGACCCTCATAGGGTTTTCAGTGGCTGATTGTTTCGGGATTGCTTCCAGCGTGGATTGACATGTCTTTCTGTTTGTGCAGTGCTGGGGATCAAACCAGAGTCCTCAGAGAGTGAGGAGCAGTGCTCTACCAACTGAGCTAAACCCCAGCCCTACAACCCTTTAGGGCTAGGCTACGCCCCACTCACTGTCCATTCTAATAAACTGTCACTCCTCCTATGGCCCATTGTGCAGACAGGTAAGCTGAGAAAAAAAATAGAGATAATAATAGGCCACTAACCTTAAGATAATGATATTTATTGTTTTGCTGTTGTTCAGTGCCATTGAGTTCGGTCCAACAGTTGGGTCCAACTCAGAGCAACCCTACGTAAAACAGAATGAAACACTCCCCGACACCATGCCATGCACACAATCTTTTTTATGTTTAAGGCCATTGTTGCAGCCACTGTGTTTGAGTGCCTTCCAAATTGCATGGTTCATTTTCTAGCACTGTTATCTGACAGTGTTTCTCTGCTATTCATAGGGTTTTCAATGGCTAATTGTTTTGGAATTGGGCTGCTGGATCCTTCTCCCTAGACTGTCTTAGTCTGGAATATGAGCTGAAACCTGTTCACCGTGGGTGGCCCTGCTGGTATCTGTAGTACTGGTGGCATAGCTTTCAGCATCACAGCAACACACAAGCCTCCATAATTTGGCCACATGGTTATCTTAATCAATCTTCACAAAAACTGCATCAAGTAAATGTGGTAGATATTACTGGCATTTACAGACAAGGAAGCTGAGCCACGGACAGAAGACATAGTTCCCCTGGTCACATCTGCAACCGGAGTGGGGGATGGTTCACCCCACTGGTGTCTTCTCCCCAGCCCTGCCTTTGATGTGCCTCTGTTCATTATTTTGGGCCCCCATGGTGACTCACTGCTACCCCAAAAGTTCCACTTGGTCCCTTGGTTGTATTTCCTCTGAGCACATCTGCTCAGGTTCTCCGCTCCATATCCTGACCTCTTCTTCTCATTCCACCTGTCTCCCAAGACTGGAAGGTAGGTAATCTGAACAGGAGTCTCCATCAAAAAGGAGCCCTCCTCATTTTAGCCATGGACTGAGTTCTTTGACCAAAATTCATGGACAGACAGACAAGTCAGTTACCTGAGTGTGAAGCAATGCAGTAATGAGCAAACAAGTCAGATGCAGAATATCAGAAAGTGAGGATGACTCTGAGAGCGGAAAAGGACCATAGCCAGAAGCAACATAGCCAGAACATAGCCAGGACATAGCCAGAAGCAACTGCAACCTGGAGACCTCAGCGCTGGGTGACCCCTGATGTCAGGCCAGGCACCATGCCACGCTCACACACTTATGGCGCTCATGTCAGCCTCCAAACAGCCCCATGGGGGAAGTACATTATCATGCCCACCTTACAATTGAGAAAACTAAGTCTCAGAGAGGTCAAGTGGCACGCCCAAAGTGGAGCCAGATTTCAAGTAACCATTGTTGTTGTTGTTAGGTGCCGTCAAGTTGTGTCCAACTCACAGGGACCCTCATAGGGTTTTCAATGGCTGACTTTTTTGAAACTGCCTCAGGAGTCGATTGCCACATCCTTCTCCCATTTTTGCGGTGCTGGGAACTGAACTCGAGACCTCAGAGACTGCAGAGCAATGCTCTACCAACTGAGCTAAATCCCAGCCCATGCTTGCCTCAAAAGAAGATGTGGTCCTCAGGGAACTAACAATTGCCATGCCAGAGACCACAGCTCTCCTCAGCTTCGCCTGCTGGCCTCTTCACAGTCAGAAAATCTTCTACATATTCAAAAGGAGGCAGCATTGGCCACGCTGGGGACATGCTTGGTCATGGGAGGCAGGAGATTAGCATATGAAGTCAAGAGAGGTGGACTGGTGCAAGTAACCCTGTACCCCTCATGCAAACAAATTCTGATTGCTTTCGGTCCTCTCCATTTGAAGCAGAATGACTTGGAATTGCTAATGCAGGACTGGAATTCAGACCCACTCAAAGCCAAACAAGGCACCCAGGAGCCCCTCACAAGCTCCAGCTCTTCTCAACATCATTCACAAGCCCGGGAAGCCACTTCCACTCCGCCCCACGTGGGCGCGCACACACGCAAGATTAATATTTTGTTTGCAGATCTGTCTATTTACATAGTTAATTTGGGATCTGTTTGCAAACAGAAATTAGTTTGGTGTGATTCCTTTGTGCACGGACATGGAGTTACCCCTTTCAGCTGTTGAAAAGCATCGAGAAAGACTACGTGGTAGCATATGGCTGTCTATATATAATCACAGTATTACCTGCACATGTTAGTTACATAGCAGTTACATTATAATTAGTGCCATTTTGAAGTCATTTCAAAGGGGGAAAAAAAGGATATTTTAATTAAATCAGCAAGGTGTTTTGATGGGAGTGGGTTCCGCTGACTCACAGCATTCCATCAGCTGAAGTGCCGTGTGCACCCAGTGCCTTTCTGGCCCCCATCGGGAGAAGCTTTTCTGCTAATATTGGCTGTTCCCGTCCCATGACCTGTGCTTCTCTGCTTCCACTCACCACCCTGCCTTCTCACTCTCCATTTTGCTGAATGATCTACCACACAGAATTTCTTAATGCCGCCACATAATGGTCCCAGAGAGAATGGTTGCATAGAAAGAGACAATATTCTCTCAGTATTAAAATATTCAGTGAAATGCACAATAGCGATGTTTCAGAGGTTTGCAAATTAAACGTTTCAGGGTGTGTAAATTGAGTATTCGCACATGTGTGTGCACATGTGTGCGTCACAGACTTAACTCATGGAATCACAGATGACTACCAGAGCTGCAAAGGCCTGCTGGAATGGTCCAGCTGATCTGACCTCCAGAGAAGGAAGCTAAGGCCTCTGCAGGCAGGGTAGTAGACTCTGGATCCCACTGTTTACTTGGGAACCTGAGGCCAGGACCTAGGTCTCCTGGTTTGCAGCCCAGTGCTGACCAGTGTCACTACGTGGCCATCACACTTTTTACCAGCAACCGAAATATCCCATTCGGTCCATTTTTCCCCTAAGGTTAGGAATGCACACATATTGTTGTTGTTGTTAGGTGCCGTCAAGTCGGTATCTGACTCATAGCGACCCTATATACAACAGGGGAAACACTATTGTCGGTGCTTCTCTGCTATCCATAGGGTTTTTAATGGCAGATTGATTTTTGGGAGTGGTCTGCCTGGTCCTTCTCACAAGCCTACACCACCTGGTGTTCCCAGATGGTCTCCCATCCAAGTACTAACCAGGCCCAACCCTGCTTAGCTTCTGAGATCTGACAGGATCAGATGCCACAGGGCTACGGCTGCAGGTGCACACATATTAGACGTCCTCAGGATGTGACCTGGAGCCACACCTTATAATCAATCTGCAAGTGCTCAAAACAAACAGTTAAGGAGCTTGCCCTAGGCCCCTCAAGCAAATAGAAGCTAGAACCTGTGCTACGCATTGCCTCGTGACTACAGCAATTCACTTGATGTGGCAGGGCGGAAGGAACAGGGCTGTGTCATTCGAGTTCCAGACACACCATTTGCTAGGTGACAACAGGCGGGTTGCTGAACCTTCTCATGATTTCTCCATGATAGTGAATTGCACACTTAAATGCTTTCTTCTCCCTTTTCATTATAAAACAAGAAGTTTTTTTCCCAACAGGCCCTGCCTTAACATGCGCTTCAAATTACAAGAGGCGGCGACATCATCTTAGGGTTGATACTGGCCTCTCCACACCAGGTGGGATATGTCAGAACATTCCTTATACTCCATTTCCCCCGTGCTGCCAAGTGCAATATTGCCTCCACCCTCTTTTATGGAGAGAATGCGAACATGGAGCCTGGGGCAGGAGAGCCGCAGGATGCTGTTATTATCACCAGGCCAATTGAGGAGAGCGAGTAATCTCGCAGCATAATCAACATCGTATCCCAGATCGTCCCGTCCTTCCTCCCCAGTCCCCTGTTTAACACTGGATGCAGAAGGCACTGAGCATCCTTGGTAGCATAAGAGAAGAAACAGACCAGAGTAGAGCCGGATAGGGGATCGCTGGTGTCCATCAGGAACAAATGACCGTGTAATAACTCTGTAATTACATGGTAACTAGAGCTGATTGAGGCTATCAATTATACCCTTGCCACCCCTGGGTAACGATGCAGCTCTATCTCCCATCTACAGAGAGCAGTGGCGCACGGTCTATAACCGCTAAGAGATAAGGGAATTCTGGGCTGTTAAAGCAGATTTGCTGCTGATGATAGGTGGCAGAGAGACAGGCTGAAATCTGGGATTTAATGATCTTCCAGTTGAAGCATTTCTGCCTTGCCAGCCATAGAAAGACATCCATTACCCAGCCAGCATTCCCTGTTCTTTTAGAGGAATTGATAAAGGCTCCTAAAATTAGAGATGAAAGGAATAGGCCTCTAGACACGTGCACAGAAAAACGTGGCACGTGCCTGCAGACACACACACACGTGCACACCCACGTGCCAATGCTCAATTTACATACCCTGAAACATTTAATTTGCAAACCTCTGAAACATCACTATTGTGCATTTCACTGAATATTTTAATACTGGGAAGAATATTGTCTCTTTCTATGCAACATTCTCTCTGGGACCATTATGTGGCGGCATTAAGAAATTCTGTGTGGTAGATCATTCAGCAAATAGTGTTTGACAGCCGACTGTGCATACAGCCTTCTGCTAGGTGTTAGAGGAAACAAAGAGGCGTAACACTCCATTCCCTCCCTCAAGGAGCTGAGTCCACTCACACAGATAATATAAATACATAAAACGCTCAATTATAATGTCACAAGGCAGTATATAATTAGCTGCCGAATGACTGGTGCAGGCAATGAGAACTGCAGAAGAAAAGATGAAACTGACTTTAGTGTGGGTTAATCGCAAAAACAGCCTCTCCCAGATTAACAGGAGCAGCTGCGAGAACCCAAATATCAGTTCCATTTAGGCTCTATCAGGAAAGGACATTTCAAATCGCTCTTCCTTGGACAGTCCTCTCCATTTTCCCAAAGCAAACAACAGCAACAGCAGAATTTTTCCTCAATGAAAACAGAAACTGTGGAAAGAAAAGTGTCAGAAATATGAGCATAAGCCAGTTAGAAATCTACCTGTAGCCTAGATGCTTGTTGCTAGGTGCCGTCGAGTCTTGTTGGACTCACAGTGACCCTCACAGGGTTTTCAATGGCTGACTGTTTCGGGATTGCCCTGGAAGTGGATTGCCGCATCCTTCTCCCAGTTTTCTGGTGCTGAGAATCAAACCCGGTATTTTAGAGACTGCAGAGTGGCACTCTACCAACTGAGGTAAACCCCAGCTCCACAGATGTGCTAATAAGGGCAGTGTCCTTTAAAGGTGGATGTGGATACCTGGAGCATATGTGTAGACATATCCGCAGTTGTTTGAACATTTGCTAATCAACACGGAGGTTTAGTAACTAGACCACAATCTGGGAAATTTCAGCCATCGTCTCAAGATAAGATGCTGTAAAAGTTTCATCAAAGCATCCAGCCACAGCGTGGCTAAATTGGGGAACAATATATCAGGGATGAGTACGGTCATTTCTCTCAGGCTGCAACGGGAGAAAAAGAATCTCTCTTTTCTCCAGATTCCTTTCCTCCCTCACTTTGAACCTTCCGGTGCTGTTCAAAAGTAGGCATCAAGGGAACTGCTAGGTTAACATTTCAGTACAGCTATTATTGATGGTTAGCCAAGATGGCCCCTGGGATCTCATATGAACTGCAGGGAAACCCATTCGCCATGATTCCGTAGTCCACTGGAGCAAGCTTCGTTAGAAGTTAGCCTTCCTTCCACAGATCTCCAGCGTCCTGCCAATGTTCCTCACTAAAGTACACGTATCCACTTGGTATAAACCCTGAAGTGAGTCACATCCAAGTTCAGGACTCTTCTGAGACATGGCTGTGTAGCAAACCTCAGTGCTGTAATTTAGGAGGAGCCACCTGACTAGCTGATCTCTGGGCAAGAAAGAAGTTGATGAGAGAATCATGTAGTCCTCATTTACCTACTCCTGTTAGATGCCGTCAAGTGGGGTCCAACTCACAGCCACCCTCATAGGGTTTTCAAGGGCTGATTATTTGGGGATTGTTTCAGGAGTGGGCTGCCACATCCTTCTTCCATTTTTGTGGAGTTGGAGATCAAACCCTGGGCCACAGAGAGAGCAGAGCAGTGCTCTACCAACTGAGCTAAAACCCAGCCCCCATTTATGTATGGAAGGACTATAAATAAGTGTGCTGTAGCCTTTGTAGCAGGAAAGACTCAGCATTCCCTAGACCCTTGAGCATTTGCAAGGACTCAGGGAAGGTTTTCTTCTTCTGGAATAAATTAACGCTATCTCAAAGAAAATGTCTTTGCACTAAAATTATCATCAGAATTTGGGTAAGGTTAAAGAGTCATACATTTTGATAATGCCTCAGAAAAAAGTATCCAAGTTAACTAAGGACCTTGAATGTGTTGTTTTTCAGGGATCATCATTTCTTTGCTAAAAAATAAAAAGATTACATGAGATGATCTGTGAGGTCCTTCCCAGACTGAACAGTGTATGAACCAGACAGGTTGTAATGACTAGTTCTTCAAAAGCTAATGAAGAGTAATCACATCCCCCATTTCTGACTGTAAATAAGAAGCAAATCCTGTTTTAACTAACCAAGAAATCTATAAAGCAAATCTGGAAATCCAAGATGCCAACCTATCTCTGAATCATAAGACATTTTTTTCTCAAAAACCCAAACAAGATCTTAGGGATTGTATGTGGCCAGTTACAGCTGATCTGCAGAGGTCTGTGACTTTGCATTTAGGAATTGCACTTCTAATGGTTCCCTGGTAGAATGTACCCATGCTGCATTGCATTTACATGACATATTTGTACAAGAAGGTAACAGCCTCGGAGGAAATATCAAACTGCTCATAACATGTGAGCCTTCCGGAGACAGCCCTTCTACTAGTCACATCTCAATGGTGGTGGCAGGCTGGACTTCTCTCTACACCTGCAATTTTTATTTTATTTACAGGGGCCACAAGGTCAATATATGCTACCGTGGAAATGAAGCTTTCTACTTTGCATTGAAATTTATCTTCAATAGCTGCTGGAAATCATTATCACACAATAATGTTCTATTCACCACTTATGTTCTCTCTTCAGCTAGGCAGATTGCCAGGTATTTGACTGCCTGACACCAAGTCCATTTGGTGCACGACAAAAATAAAACCTTAAGTTGCCTGGAAATAACAAGAGACATATTCATCATCTAGCTGGGGATGATTGTGCTACTTTCTCTTTCTCAGGAGTTGTCAGAATCCATGTAAATCACCCGGGGCTGCCTGCCTGCAATCCTGAGCACACTCTCCTTACGTGGATACAATGGTAGGAGGGAAAAGCTTTTGTACTGGTCAACATTATTATGAACCCCACAGGTGTAGCAATGAGGTTGAAAAGGCTATGTCTATGACTGTATTGCCACCGCCAGGCAGAACTTTGCTTGGACTCATGGATGAGACGTCATTTCTTGTGGGGAACCCGTCTCCCGGTCCTGCCCTGATTTTGGACTGGCAGTGCTGCCACGCACACAAGTACTAAACGCAATTCACTTGGGACCCTCGGGTGAGGGGAACAGACTCCTGTGGCCCTCTGGACAACGGCGGAGATGGGAAAAAGGAAAAGCCTTGGGCGCCTTTGCCTTGCAGGGACAAACACAGCTCTTTATTTCTCTGCCCTTATCAGGGTGGAAAGCAACCCAAAGTTTACTGCTTTAAGTACTAGCAGCTCTTACACAGCCGCAAGAGCAGATGCTTCCATGCTGGTGGTCTCCGCGGAAAGCGAGTTCTTTCTTTGTTGATGGTGGCAATGGGGGAGAGCATTCTTTCCTCACCGAATGTCAGGGTGAGAGAGTGGAGAGAGCTGTTTGCTCATCGGTGTTCCGGGCGAAAAAAGAAGGGGGTCTTTCCTTTTTGGTGGTTGAAGGTCCAGGGGAAAAAAATGGCAAGCTGCCACAGTGCAGCTACTTATATGGTTCACCCATGGAATGGCCTGAGCCAATAAGCTTTGAGTCCAATTGTCCAATCAGGTTTGGCAGAGTTGTGAAGGGTTTTGTACAAATGTCCAATCAAGTTACTTTCATTTTCCCTAGATTTAGCCGCTTTCCCAGTTTTGGTGTTTTTGCCAATTTCCTCCCAATTTCTCCCTACAATTTCTGTTAAGTCCAGAAATGTTCACTGAGGTCCTACTAAGTGCCAGCTAGTGATCTTTGTACTTGGGATTGGGATGTGCTGATGAATACCTAGATCTGAGTTGGAGAAGTTTGTTTAGAAAGATAGTATGTCAACATACTATGAGATACGTGGATTGGATGTCGATGTAAGTAAAACTAATGGTGCCCTAGCCATGAGCCCAGGGGAGCTGTCTGAGAGGAGACAGCATTTGAGTGAGATGGCTTAAGTTATGAGGAAATGCGAACACAGAGAAAGCTGGCTGGATAACGCCATCCCACCCATCCCCGCCAGGAACATCACAGTTAACCCGGAGGTCAGCTGGGCTAGGAGTGGGGCCTTGGGAATGGAACACCAATAAGAAAGTCCCAGTCGCTGGCCCTGACCTCTCCAGTCCCCAGCGGAAATTTCATCTCAAGTATTTTGATTTGCCTGTATCCAACATGGAGCACCCTGTAGGCCATGCAACCCCACTGGCCTACAGGATGCTTGCAGACAGGTGTGAGCAGGTTCAAGGCCTGCTGTGTGCTTAGGGTGGGGGTGAGGCAGCCATTTTGTACTTTGGTTTCTAGCACTTTTGGCTTTGACAGGTAGATGATCAATCTGGGCCCCAGAAATCAAGTAAAAGAGACCTGAGCCCAACGTGCAGTCTACAGTTATCACAGCCAATCGACAAATCCAAAAGTGACCCAAAGAAGGCTATTTCATGCATTCATGTATTTTTTATTCAGTATTCTTGTGGCTACTAGCTGACTAATTCAATGGTCTAAGTTCCCACTATATCTAGCTCTCATCTCCTTCTTCCTTTCCCTCCTTCACCCAATTGAGTCACATCTATCATTAATTTTCCCTGGCTTCAAGCATATTTCTACCACAGGGCTTTTGCACATATAGTTATCTCACTACTCCAGAATATCCAAATGGTTTCCTTCCTCACTTTCTTCAAGTCTTTACTTAAAAGTCGTCTTAACAGAGAAACCTTCCACAACTGCTCCTACCTCTAGCCCCTTTTTCCCTCCTTACCTGGGTTTATTTACCTCCAATATACAAATGACATATTATACACTGATTTATTTTCTTATCCTATAGTGTAAAACACCACTTTTGCACACAGCATTTGGTTAGTAATTATACAAAGAGTAGTGTAGGTTCAAATTTCCCTATCCTGCAGAGCAGTTTTATTAATGGGATACACATTATGAAATATTATGTGAGATGATTTTAGGAGCTATGTGGACTTTTATATAAATGAAATATTTTTAGTTTGATCTGTGGTAAGGTCCGTAGGGTGGATAAGAGGCTGAAGAGTTGATCAGCAGAGGTGGGACAGATAAGCAGTAGGAAGCCAGGTAGGCAGTGTGTGGTGGTCCAAACGGTCCCAGTCACCTCAAGAGCCCTGAAGAGGAAGCGCTGCATGGAGACAAAGTCACTGTGTGACTGACGTTTATAATAATGACCTGAGTAACAGAATGAGATAAATGATATTCTCTATGCTTTCCTCAATGAGACAGAGCAATAATATATTTGGGAGAAGAACTCTATCAAAAAGGATTGTAATGTTTTCAGTTCAATTTAAAGGATGATAGCTCCTTTATGTGACAAATTCAACCGTGCGGAACAGTGTTGCTGCCTCATAAATAAGACTTCCCTATACAAACACAAGGGTTTGTAATGAATTCGCTGATTATCCTTTCCCGATGCATACGATGGGGAATTGATTTTATATCCACTCTTCTGACTACTTCCTCCTTCCTTTATATGGTTTTCGTATATTGCACTTTTAAAAAAGTTTATAAAAACAGACAGCAGTGGCTATCAGTTAATGTTTAGCCCACTTCCCACCACTAAAGTTCCATGTGATCATTTTTCTGTCGGATGAACCACGTGGACTTAATCTATGAAGGGACCATTCCTGGAGCAAACAGCTTCCGGGATTTTTGGTTGGTTGTTTTATTTAGTGTTTTGCAGTACTGGGGGTTGAACACAGGGTTCTTGTGCAG
Source organism: Pedetes capensis (assembly GCA_007922755.1). NCBI lineage: Eukaryota > Metazoa > Chordata > Mammalia > Rodentia > Pedetidae > Pedetes > Pedetes capensis. The sequence goes on from VMDO01001589.1 coordinate 65,880, forward strand.
ACCGTGCAAGCACTCTACCAGTGAGCTGCATCCCCCTCCCTTTTTTATTTTTTATCTTGAGATACAGCTTTATCTCTAGCCTCAAACTTTCAACTCTTCTGTCTCTGTCTCCAGAGGTGCTGGGTGTATAGGTGTGAGCCACAGCTCCCCGGTAACATCCAGTTTTCAGCTTGGCATCTGAAGATCTCAGAAGTTATCCTTCCCTTCATATAAGAAGGAAACCAGGCAAACTGAAATCCAACCATTGTTTTTACAGTCCTCAGGGAGAGGTTTCGGGTAAACCACTGCCTCCTTGAGCAGAAGCCCACCATCAAAAACAAGCGAAAAAACAAGCCTCTGTGGGGCCCAGAACCAGGAGAGAAAAACTCAGTCTCCTGATGAAGTACTGGAGGCTTAGTAGGCACAGGACTGAGTGGCAGTAACTCCAGAGGGGCCCAGGTGGGGGAGACCCCACACTTCAGCAAGCTTTACCCCCAGGACACTACCAGGTTCTCACAGAAAAATCAGAAAAAATCCCGCATGCTTCCAGCGAGGAAAGAGAAAAGGTGAGGCTAGTTTCAACCTGCCAGTAGCGTTCTGTTCTTAACAAGGTCTGCCCACAAGAGACACGGTTATGCCAGAGCCTACCTGACATAGGGAAAGGGAAATACCCAACTCTAGACCCTTCTAGCCTTCATATCTCACCCAAGGTGGTAAATAACAAAAGCAACAAACAACACAAGAAACCCTGAAGCACAGTTGCTAAGGGCGTAGCCTAAGGGCATAAACTCAGTAAAATACTGACTTAGTCATAAGACAACACAACACTTCCCCACCCCCATCTCGCCTCTACATCTACTGGAGTCCTGTATTATAATAGACTAAGAATGGGGTGGGGGATGTAGAAATGAAAGAACTGTGTGTCTCAGATTTTTTTTTGTGTGTGTGGTTTCAAGGGAAACCAAAAGACAATAGGAAAAATGAAAACAACGATACCAGGGGAAATTACAGTGTCTGCCATCTAGAGATACAGAAAACAACAAGTACAACTTAACCCCTGGCCACATAAGTATCAAACCTTAAATAATAACCTACTTACCACAGTGCCTTTTACACATTGTGTCTCCCTTTTCATAAAAAAGTACAAGCATTATAGAAGACAAAAAGACAAAAACAAAACTGGCTTGAAGAAATGGAACAAGTATCAGAAACAAATTCAGATGTGGCAGAGATGTTGGTTTTGTCAGATTGGAATTTTAAAGCAAGTATGATTAATATCTCATGGATCCTAATGGAAAAAGTAGACAACATATAGGAACAGTTGGGGACTGTAAGCAAAAGATGGAAACCATAAGAGATAATCACAGAGAAATCCTAAGGATCAAAAGCATCAAAACAGAAATAAAGAATGCCATTGATGAGCAAAATGGCTATGGCCAAGGGCATGAGTAATTTCAGAAAATATCAATAGAAGCATTCAAATCTGAAATACAAAGAAGAAAAAGGATGGAAGAAAAGAGGAGCAAAATATCTAAGAACTGTAGACCAACTACAAAGAGCATAACATATGTATAATGGAAAAATAAGAAAAAGAAAAGAGAAAGGAATAGAGGAAATATTTAAAGTAATAATGGCCAAGAATTTCCCCAAATTAATGATAGACATAAACCACAGGTTCAGGAAGCTCAAAGAACACCAAGTAGAATAAATGCCCAAAAGTCTACACATAAACATATTTAAACCGCAGAAAATCCAGGACAGGCCTTGAGAGAAACTAAATAGGAATGGGAGGAACTTGTCAGAGGATCAAGGACAGGAATTACTTTGGACTTCTCTCCTGAAACCATGCAAACAGTGACATGTCAAGAAGACAATAGAGTGGCATATTTAAAGTATTAAAAAAAAAGAATCACTAATCTAGAATTCTGTATTGAGCAAAATCATCCGTCAAAAGTGAAAGAAATATAAAGACTTTCTCAGGCAATCAAAAATTGAGGGACTCTGTTTCCTGTAGGCCTACCTTGCAAGGAATGTTTAAAAAGTCCTTTAAAGAGAAAGGTTATAGTATAGAGCCTACAGCTGTAGCCCTGTGGCATCCGATCCCATCAGATCTTGGAAGCTAAGCAGGGTCAGGCCTGGTTAGTACCTGGATGGGAGACCGCCTGGGAACACCAGAAGCTGTAGGCTTGGGAGAAGGACCTGGCAACCCCCTCCCAAAAATCAATCTGCCATTGAAAACCCTATGAACAGCAGAGAAGCACTGACAATAGTGTTTCACCTGTTGTACAGAGGGTCGCTATGAGTCGGATACCGACTTGATGGCACCTAACAACAACAACAACAATAACATAGTATAGAGATAATTAAAGAGATAATCATTTCCTTTTCTCATATTTATTTATTACAAACATCTCTATCAATCAGGACTTCAGATGGGCATAAAGATTCAGTACCAATCCATCCAGTTGATGTAATCCCAGCCCAGAGCAAAGAAATGTCACACTTTGGGTGGCTTGTGTGGCCCCCTTGGGGAGGTGGAGGATGGTCCTCTGGTGTTCTGAAATGGTGACAAGAGCTAGAGGAGAGCAGGTCCGTGGTAGGGGCATTGGAGCCACTCTATCTCTCTTATCACCAGGCCTTAGACTAAATTGAGACAATCCTCAGGAAGGACTTCTTGTGTAAGTTTTATCCTCACTTCTCTACGGATAAATCTGAAATCAGGAATGTATGCAACAATCCAAGGCTCCATTTCTTATGACCCAGGTGTGTGATTCAGAAGAAACACGAACATAGGGTCAATGGTTTTCTAGTGGATACCTGAATGCCTTCTGTTTACTCTGCCTCGAGCCCGCTTCATCCAAATGGATCTCACAATCCTCAATACCATTCATTTCTTGAGGAATGAAAAGATAGAAACAATGGTCTTTCCCAGAGACCCCTCCGCTAATCAACATCCAAGCTAAAATTGAACAAGACAAAGCCACAGCAAAAATAACTTGCCTTGTTCTCCACACCAATTGCTGCTGATAGTGTCTGTGCGTTGTTGTCTATGGAACCCCTTATCACTCCCCAGCACACAAGAGGGTCTCCTTCAGTCAATTTAGCACTATGCAAAAGCAGATGACAAAGCTCTTGGAGATAAAAGACCAAAGGGGGAAAAAAGAAGAAGAAAAAGAAACATCATCTGATGAAAATGTAAGAGAGAATAGATGACCTCTATAGTCCAGCACTTTTTCACTTAAAGAAGGGCTCCCCTGACATGAGCTGGCACTGACCTAAGTCAGGACAGCTCCTGTAAGTGGACTCCAGAATGGTTTGCACACAGGACTATTCGTGCTCCTGATGAATGACACTCTCCCAGGAGGTGGAGAGCCGTGGGCATTTAGCAGCTGCACAGCAAGACTTCCTGATAGTGTGGGGCAAGATGTTAACTCAAAAGATCCTCGAAGCTCTCACAGCAAAAGGAATGTATTCAAAGTAGCAGTATTATTGGTATTAGCAATGATTATAACAATTATGAGCATAAGCACAACACTTTTGTACCGGCAATGTGCGCTGCATTCATCACAGGGATTAGCACTGGTATAGTATTTCGTATTTTCCAGACACTCTCTGCTCGTTAATTAGATAATGCTGGCAACATGGGTGGGCCAGGGCTGCTGCTTCCCCCTGACAGACACAAGACACAGGGAGACTCCCAGGCTCACCCAGGCCACGTGACGTGTCCGTGGCAGAATCAAGATTCCACAGTGTCTACTTCACGTGGACCTTACACAAAGCTAGGTGGCTGCCGCTAGCTGAAGGTGCAGCGCTCTGGGCGTGAAAGCCCGTCACTCCCGCAGCCTCTTAGTGCCAAGTGCCTCTGGAATCACATGAGATCTGTTTTCCTGGAGAAATGCAGGGATCAAAGCTATTCCCCCACAATCACTATAGGGCAGCGCAAGGTGCCCATCTTCCACTCAGGCCACACCCCAATTCAGTCGGAATCCTCCCGGTGGGATTCCAGCGGTCAGCACCTTGGAGAGCTCCCTGGGAGACATGGACACCACTGCAGAGTGAGAACAGCTGGTCTAGGGCAGTGGCCTCAACCTCTAGCAAGCAGAATAGCGGAAGGGTTTTTAAGGCTCAGAGTGTTTGGCCCCACCCTAAGAATTTCCCACACAGTAGATCAGGAAGGTGACCTGAAACTGCATTTCTAAAAAGCGCCCGGGTGATGCATATTTCTGGTCCCAGGATCACACTTTGAGGAGAACTAATCTAAGATATGTTCTTTTCTCTCTACACAGTCCAGGTTGGCCTAAAACTCAAGATCTTCCTGCCTCAGGCTTCTGAGTGCTGGGGTTAGAGGCGTGCACTCCATACCTGATGATGAAGGTGTTTAATGTGCAGAGAGAAGAATTATTAAATTGCTTCTCCAAAGCCCCTGAAGGACAGACACTAAGACTTCAATCACCGGACAGACTGATACTAGCAGCTAAGTTGTGGTGGAGGCTGGACTACTCCCCACGAAATCCTACCCACGGGAGAAGGCCGTGCTCTCCGGTTTCCCTGAAGCTGAGGCTGGCAGCCTGTGAGTGGCCGTACAAGAAAGGGATGTGGGGAGGGAGGCCCTTCCAGGCCTGTCCAGGAAACATCCTGCTCAGTCTTCCATGCCACCCCGCCCCCTTGCCTTCATGTGTGGCTGGCTGCTGTGGCTCCAAGGTGGGTGTCACACAGTCACAGAACTCACACCCCGGAGCCCCTGGTTGGTGGGGAAATACTACATGTCTGTGCAGCTTGTTCCAGGCAGTAACGAGAGGAAGAACTGACTTCACTGCATTGAGCCGCTGAGATCCCAGGGCTTCCTCATCTTCCTAGCCTAGCCAGCCCATCCTAACACATGCCACATGGCATGCACCTTGTTGGCTAAGTGATCCTAACCTTCTGGAAAGATCAACTGCTTTTGACAGGCAAGGGAGAAAGGAGCCTAACGCAATATTCAAAAGACAGTGAGAGCCACATGCATCAGAGGTCAAGACAGTGATCAAGTCAGAAGGGGACAATCCCAGGAAAGCCTAGGAAATATCCATCTTGGCATCACTGTTGTTGTTAGGTGCTGTTGAGTAGGGACTGACTCACAGCAACCCTACGTACAACAGAATGAAAAATTTCCCGATACTGTGCCATACCTGGTACTATTGTCAGTGCTTTTCTGCTATTCATAGGGTTTTCAATGGTGGATTATTTCAGGAGTGGGTTGCCAGGTCCTTCTCCCTAGCCTACAGCACCTGATATTTCCTGGTGGTTTCCCATCCAAGGACTAACCAGCCCGACCCTGCCTCACTTCCCAGATCAGGTGGAATGGGCTGTAGACACCCTGGCATCAGTGCAGTGAGACCCCCTGTGCACATCCTGGAGTTATAAACCATAATGGAGAGGGAGCAGCCTCGTGCCTGCCCCACACAGGCCTGTCAGGACAGAATGGTCAGGAGCAGAGTGGCCACAACTGACCATTGGACCACGCAGACAGGAAAGGGCACAGCCTGACAGTCTTTGTAAAATGCACAGTTAAAACACTTTTTAAAAATCACCAGAATAAACATGTCCTTTTTCAGAAGAAGCACCCAGCAACCTACTCATAAAAATCAATCCATCATTGAAAACCCTATGAATAGCAGAGAAGCACTGACAATAGTGTTTCACCTGTTGTACATAGGGTCGCTATGAACCGGACACCTACTCAACAGTACCTAACAACAACAACTCCCTCCCCTCCCTGTGCCTCTTCTCTTCAATTCTGGCATTCACAATGGTGCTATGCCCTTCAGCAAGTACCTTCTGAGTCCAAGTACTCATCTCCAGTGCTACTGGGCATGACAGGGCGGAGCCTGGGCAGAAAACAATAGCTTCTCTTGATGTGGATGCTGGGGCAGGGAGGAGCCACATCATATTGGAAAATTAAACCTCTCTTTATTCAAGCTGATGGTAAGCAAACACAGCAAGATGGCCCCGCAGTGGCGGAGCTCCTTCTATACACTCAGAAGTCAAGAAAAATTATCTAATCTGAAAAACAAAGGAGACAAAGACAGAAAAAAAATGAACAGAGCCTTGGAGTCCCAGCATCTACAATAATGGGGTTCCAGTAGGGAGAGAAGAGATACAGGGAAGGGAGCAGGCCACTGAGGCTACTGAGCAGACCCCAGGAGTCTGGATTCCCCAAGAGCTGGCCACTGGGTGGGGCAAAGCAATTCAGAGGCAAGGGGGAGAGCAAGCCACCCGGGCTGCCTGTCGCTCGCCCAGTTGGTCCTGCAACCAAGGCAGCACCTTGGCCAGGGCTTCTGTCCTCAGGTCCTGCTGTGACTGGAGGACTCAATTCCACAGTGGTTCGGCTCCCCCACTGGGGGCTCTCTTACTGTGCTTGTCTACTATCAGCTTGAATGAAGAGAGGTTTAACTTTCCAGTATGGTTTGGGCTCCTCCCTGCCCCAGCACCCACATCAAGAGAAGCAGTTGCTTTCTGCCCAGGCTCCACCCTGCCCATGCCCAGTGGCACTGGAGATGATGCCCAGCAATGGCCCATGGGATGCAGCATGCAGGGAGCTACACATGAAGGGGGTCTGTGGTTAATGAGACTTTCCTGCACCATAGAGCCTCCTAAGGAGAGCCAAATCTTCCCCGAAGAGCCCAGGTCCCCCTTTCATTCTCCACAGTACTTTTTAAAAGTCTTCCCACGAGCTACACATGGAGCGCGCCTGAGGAACTCAGAGTTGATTCCAATCTGATTATCCAACATGGCCCTATCAGCTGAGACAGCAACATTTATCACATTAATAGGAAGGATGGGAGAAAACTGGGATCCCATCCAACAAGAGCGTTTTCATCACATGTTGCACTGTCTTACAAATCCAATTATCACCAGCTGAAGGTCTTAACAGCCCTTGGATTGCAGCTTCCAAATCTTAAAGGACCACCGTGCACATTTTCTTAGATTCGCCCTGCTGTACTTTATTCCAGGATGTTACAGGTGCTCAGCCCACAGGGCAACGCCAGGGCGGAAGATGCCTGTGGATTGCTTGTCCTGAGTACGGCCAGTGAATTCAAGAAGCTTCGACTGGAGGTGCCACTAAATGAGCTTGCTCAGTGCCCTTGAGTCTGCGATTTACTTCACAGTCAGAGGTAGGGTCTTGGCACCTGGCTACGGAAGGGTCTTGGGTAAATTAGTGCCAGCTGATGAAACGAAGTGAGGGCAGTATCTCTGTCAAGGCCAATGAGACTAAAAGTTTACTTCCAAAGGTAGAAAGCTGTGATGATAAATGTCATGTGACCCAAAGGAAACATTAATCAAGCTACAAATAATGCCTGAGAAATGTGCTACATAAAACCCACTGACTTCTGCTATGGCAAAGAAAGGAAATGGTCTATTTAAAATGGAGTGTAGAGTTAGCCAAAACATCTCTTCTTGTGGTGGTAAACAAGCAAGGGCAGACACTGATCTGAGCAGCACACATTCTTACAGAACTGCTGGACTCTGCTCAAGGTCCAGGAGGCTCTGTGGCTCTGCCCTTACCCCAGGCCAGTCAGTGTGGAGGTCCTTCCAGGCCAGCAGCCTATCAGCCCTGGTCAAGGGGCTCCCTTGACTTGGAATGATGGGTGAGGCCCACGCCCAGGGGTAGTTGAAGTGTAGGGCCGAGGCCCACTGGAGGTTCTGGTCAGGCCTGGGCAAGGATGTGATATCACATCTATGTGTAGCATCGCCTGGAAGGGCTCAAGTCAGCCCTGCACTCTGAGTTGATGCTGAGGCTACAAATAAGGGAAGGGCCACCAAAGGCCACAGCAGAAAGCAAACAGCAGATAGACTGGAAAGTGGCCTGCGGTTTGAATGGGCCCCTCTCTGTGCACAAACCTATCAGAAGAGGATGAAGGGTCCCAAGATGTCGGAGTCTGACTTCTGATTAATCCTTGGCTGACTGTACAACCACAGAGACCCAGGGACGGCCTACGGGAAGCTAGGCTTCAAACTTACAACAAGAGCATGAGACAAACCTGAGACCCTACTGACCACACACTGCACAGTGGAAAAGTCAGATTTCACAGAGAAGCCTAGGCAGGATATGAAACAAAGAAAGGGACAAAAGGAAAACAGCAAAATACTCTGGGAGAGAGGAGTCAGCCAGGAGTCAGGATCCAGACTTGCTATGATGCACTGTATAAAATGTCCACTTAGATATATTACAAAGAACAGGAAATCGTGACCCATCCTAACAAAACAGGCAGTAGGAACTCTCGGATTGCCTGCAGATGTTGAATTCAGCAGTCAAAACTTCAAAGCAGTTCCTACAAGCATGCTTTCCAAATTAAAGAAGCATATGACAGCAATCAATCCACAAATAGAGATTCTCAACAAGGAAACAGAAATTATAAAGAAGAACCAAATGCAAAGTCTGGAAATGAAAAGTACAATGAGAAAATGAAATTTTCACTGGAGGACTCAACATCAGATTTCTAATGACAGATAAAAAAAAATCTGTGAACTCAGAAGTCAAGAGAAATTATCTAATCAGAAAAACAAAGGAGAGAAAGATAGAAAAGAAATGAACAGAGCCTTGGAGTCCCACCTTATACAATAATGGGGTTCCAGTAGGGAGGGGAAGGATACAGAGAAGGGAGCAGAAAATATATTCAAAGAAACAATGGTGACAATTTCCCAAATTTGTGAAAAACACACACCTACATATCTAAGAAGTTCTACAAACCCGAAGTAGAATAACTACAAAGAAATACATACCTGACAGATAACAAACTTTCGAAACCAAAGAGAAAGAAAATCTTTGCAACAGTAAGAGAAAAATCACAGGGGTGCAGTGATATGGTAGGTGGCTGACTTTTCAAATGTAATAATGCAGACAAAGGAACTGGTATGACATTGTCAAAGCACTGAGAAGGAAAAAAAGACTTAGCTGAAAGTATGATGCCCAGCAGAACTCCTCTTCAAACATGGGGTGAAATGCAGATATTCCAGATAGATATTTTGGTGCAAGTTGACCTACCTTATAAATAACACAAAAAAATTCAGGATGAAAATAAATGACCAGATGGCAACTTGAATTCAAAGAAAGACATGCAGAGCACAAGAAATGAAAAACATGTGGATGCACAGAAAAAACTCCATAAACATGTGCTCCTCATTTCTTCTTGTGGTATGTTTAAAGCAAAATTCAATAAGCTAAAATTATATTATTGTGTTGTTGGACTGATAATGTATATGAATATAGTATATCTGAAAATAATAGAATAAAGGAGGAGGCAGGGCTGTTCTAGAGCAATTTTTAACTTACATTTTATCAGAATTTAGTTAGTATCAATCTGAAAGAGCCTGTGGGAAGTTAAAATGAACTACATAATCACTAGAGCAATCACTAAAATCATAACTCAAATGTATATATATATGTATATATATATATATATGATGTCAATAAAATAATTGAAATGGCAAATAAGTAATTTTTTAATACAAAAGAAGTTAATGTAGAAGAAATAGAGGAACTTAAAAGACAGGAGTTACACAAAAACAAGTATCAACCTGTCAATTTTAAATCCAATCATGAAAAGAATTAGTATTAAATATGAACAGTAGAAAAACTCCAATCAAAAGGCAAAGACAGTCAGACTAGATATTAAAGTAAGATCCCATTATGAGTTATCTAAAGTCTAAAGTAATTATAACAACTAAACTCATGGAAATTTTGTTCCTAATAACGGCATAATTAGATTATAAATCAGACCAAACACTAGGAAATCCTCAGATTTTAGGAAATTAAACAATACACTAAGAAATAATACTTGGATTAAAGAAGAAATAACAAGAAATGAGGTGAATGGAAATAAAAACACAATATAAAAAATTAGGGGATGTGGTTAAAGATGTACTTAAGGGACATTTAAAACTGTAAATATTTATATCAGAAATTATAAAACATCTCAATCAATAGCCCAATTTTTTCACCTTTAGAAAACAAGAGAAAACCAATTCAAAATCAAACAGAAGAACAGAAATAATATTGACTTGAGGGAAATGGAATAGAATGAGAAAAACATTAAAGAAAGTCAAGGAAAAATTAATTCACTGAACTATCAACTAAACTATCAACTGAACTATCAACTAAAAATAGAGTAACCAAGAAAAAGAAAGAAGGAAAAAGTTATTGATTTGAACAGAAGTGGGAATGTGATGGCACAGACCTTAACACTTTCAAACTATAGAAGGAAATATTAACAACTTCATGACATCAAGGTAGATAATTTAAATGAAAGGAACATAATCCTCCAAAGACACAAATTATCAAATTTGACTCAAGAAGAAGTACGAAATCTTAGTAACAATAAATCAAGAATTTGTATTAGTGATTAATAATCCACAAAGTAAAGCCAGGTTCATGAGGCTTCGTGGATGAATTCTACCAAATATCAAAAGACAAAATATGTAAGTTCTTCAAAATTCTCTAAGCATGTAGGGAAAGACATAGTACTCCTTAACTCATCCTATGAGTTAAATATTATCTGACATTAAAGTCAGATAAAGAAATCATAAGAAAAAGCTTACAGATTCATATCCCTCATGAACACAGATACAAAATTCTTTAACAAGATATTAAAAGACAGAATCCAGCAATATATAAGTAGGATTGTTCACTAACACCTAGTGGGGCCTTATCACAGAAACGAAAGCTTGATTTAGTATCTTAAAAGCAACCAAATACAATAATAGAATTAACATGAAGACACATGGTCATCTCAATAGATGAAGGAAAATAGTCAATAAAATTTAACACTCTTTCATGATTAAAAAAACAACTATCAAGCAAGAAGAATAGAAAGAAACGGCCTCAACCTGACAAAAGGTATGTGTGAAAAATATATAGCAAACATATGATAAACAACTGAATGTTTGGCCCTAGAAGGCAAGAGGCAAGAATGTCTGATTTGTATTAAACATTAAATTAGAGGTCCTATCCAGTGCAATGCAGAGAAAAGGGGGAGAGAGAGTGAGAGAGAGAAAGAGAGAGAGAGAGAGAGAGAGAGAGAGAGAGAGAGAGGGAGGGAGAGAGGAAAGAAAGAAATGAAAGGGAGATATGGAATGGGAGCAGACATCTAATTGAAATGGAATTTAGCAAAGCTGCAGGAAACAGCCTCTGTATACAAAAACCAATTATAATTCTATAAACTAACAGCAAATGAGACAAATATGAAACTGTAACAATTCCATTCACAATGGCATCAAGAACAATTAAATAATAATAATGAATGTCTGCATTCAAATTTATACAACAATGTGAAGTGAAATTAAAACTGATCTAAACAAATGGAGAGGGATTCCATGTTCATAGATTTCAAGCCTCAATATTATCAAGATGGCAATTCTCTCCAAATTGACCTATAAATTAAAGTGAAATCTCTATTAAAATCTTAGCAGGGTGGTATAAGTTGAAAATCTGTTTCTAAACTACATACGGAAATGCAAAGGATGTGGAAAACCTAAAACAATTTTGAAAAAAAGATTATAGTTGGAAGACTTACACTAACTGATTTCAAACTTACTATAAAATTAGAGCCATCAAAAATGTGTGGTGTGGGTGCAAGAACAGGCATTTAGGTCAGTGGAACAGAACTGGTATTCCAGAAATAAGTTTCATGTGCAGGAACAAAGAGTCCTAAATCCCATTTATGGTCAGTTGAGTTTGGACATATATCCTAGGACAATTCAGTGGGAACAAAGACTGTTTTCAACACATAGGTCTAGAGCCATTGAATAGTCATGTGAATAAGAATGACCCCATATATAACTTTACCTCATGTCAAACCCAAAAATCAACTTAAACCACAGACCTAAATATAGAAGCTAATGCTATGAGAATTGTAGGAGAAAATACATGTGAAACCATCTTTATAACCTTTGGTTGGGCAACACATTGTTAGGAAAAAACAGCAAAAAATGATTCATTTAAGAAAAATGATAAACCAAGATTTAAAATGTTTGATTCCCAAATTACTATTGAGAAAATGAAAAGACAAGCCACAGATAGAAGAAAATACTTGTAAATGTTCCATCTAGTAAAAGGCTTGTATCCAGAATATACAATTCTTACAACTTACAAAGATAATTTAGTTATGAAACTGGCAAAACGTTTGGCTAAACTTCTAAACCAATAAGGCATATGAATAATAATAAATGTATGAAAAGATACTCAACCTCATTAGTCATAAAGGAGTGCAAATTGAAAACACAAGGAGATATGACACCCAAGGAGATACATTTAACCACCCATTAGAAAGGCTACCATCATAACAGCAGACCACAAGTGTTGATGAGAATGCTGAGAACACAGAGAACTCTTAAGTTGCTGGCAGAAATGTAAACTATTACAGATACTTTGGGAAAACAGTTGGCTGGTTTTATCAAAGTTATAAGTAAGCTTAACTTATGATCTAACAATTCCATTCCTAAGATTCTGCACAAAAGAAATTAAAATATAAGTTTACATTGTTGTTAGGTGCTGTCAAGTCAGGTCCAACTCATAGTGACCCTCACAGGGTTTCAATGGCTGATTGTTTCAGGAGTGGATTGCCACATCCTTCTCTCATTTTTTTGTTTTGTTTTGTATGTCTGTTTGTTTATTGTGGTACAGAGGATTGAACTCAGGTCCTCAGAGAGTGCACAGCAGCACCCAACCAATGAGCTAAACCCCAGACTGTAAGGTTTACATAAAGACATATAAATGAATGTTCATAGTGGCATTATGCATAATGGCCCAATCCAGAAAGTGTTTAACAACCAGGAAGTGAATAAACAAAGTGTGTTACATCTTTTCAAAGGAAAACTACTGTAAAATAAAAAGGAATCAATTGTGAATACCTGCCAAAACATGGATGAACCTCAAAAATATTATGAAGAAAGCCAGATGCAAAAACTACATATTGTATGATTCCAATTGTGTCAAATGTCCAGAAAAGGAAAATATATAGAGACAGAGAGCAAATAAATGATTGCCTATGTCTGGGAGTCAAAGTGGAGATTCATTGCAAATAGGCATGGGGGAACATTCCAGAATGATGGAAATGTTCCAAAACTGGGTTTTGATGATGGTTATACATCTCTATGAATTTACTTTTAAAAAGAAATCACTGAATTATATAGTTAAAGCATATAACTTTTATGACATTTAGATTACACCTTGAGAAAGCCATCAGGAAATGAAATAGTGGGCTGAACCCTCTGTGAGATCCACCTTGATGTCATAAACATCCACATCTCCTCCCCTCTTTTCCCAGTGGGCGAGAGCGTGCCATCCCTGATCAAGACTGGTCTTATCAGTCTTTTCAGATCCTATTTATTCCTCAATTGTTGTTGTTGTTAGGTGCTGTGGAGTGGGTATCCAACTCATAGTTGACCCTCATAGGGTTTTCAGTGGCTGACTGTTTGAGGATTGCCTTGGGCAATAACCCTATTTATTCCTCATAATAATAATAAATCAACCCTATTTATTCCTCAATTGTTGTTGTTGTTAGGTGCTGTGGAGTCGGTATCCAACTCATAGTTGACCCTCCTAGGGTTTTCAATGGCTGTTTGAGGATTGCCTTGGGAGTAGATTGCCAGGTCCTTCTCCCATTTTTGTGGTGCTGGGAATTGAACTTGGGACCTCAGAGACTGCAGTGCAGTGCTCTACCCACTGAGCTAAATCACAGCCCCTTATTCCTCAATAGGATCCAGTCTTTCTCCCAGCTTCGGCACCAGCTACCTTACTATGGCCAGGTCTCTTCCAAGGATGCTCTAGGACAGACATTGCCTCTTTCTCGGTTCTCATCCCCACCAGCTCCAGTGGACTTCCTTCTCCCCCAAGACCATGAGCCTTCCACACTCGGGGACGGACAACGTGCAACAGCTAACAGACCCCTTTCCTTTCTTACTTCCCAGCCCCTTCCAGAAGGCCGCCCTTTCAGATGCTGTGATGGTACCCTCTCTGAGCGCTACTCTGCCCTCTCTGGTTCCTGCTTTTCAAAATCAATTCTTTAGATAAACTTGACTGAACCTGACCTGAAATCTTTGTCCTCTTCTCTAGCGACTTTTTCTGTCCCTTCCTTTTGGACAACTTCCTTTCCCACCTTTGCCAAGGACCCCAATGCTGGTTATCTCCAAACGACCTTCCCTTCTGAGCTTCAGCTGCATGCACCAGCTGTGCCCTGAATAACCCCCAGTATGTAAGCACCCAGGCTGGGATTTAGCTCAGTTGGTAGAGCGCCGCTCTGCAGTCTCTGAGGTCCTGAGTTTGATTCCCAGTACCGCAAAAAGTGAGAGAAGGACATGGCAATCCACTCCTGAGGCAATCCCGAAACAATTAGCCATTGAAAACCCTAAAAGTGTCGCTATGAGTTGGACATGATTCGACAGCACCTAACAACAATGTAAGCACTCTAAGCACAAACTCAGCCCCATGCTCTGTCCCCACTTTTCCCCACTGGTCACATAAGCAGGAAGCCCAGACACCATTCTGCAGTCCTCTTCCCTCCTGTCCCCTCACCAGAGGCAGACATATCCTCAGGGTCTTCTCCTTCCCACCCCTTCTGTGACTGGCTTCATCATCTTGATCACTGCATCACTTTGTCATTTACAAATAGCCTTAAAATAGCCAATTTTGGTCTTCTTTTTTAATGAATGAATGGCCCATTCAATTAATCAAAAGAAGTAGAGAGAAAGAATTTATTGTTATAAGAAAATGTGCTGTACATTTAGCAAATAAGGTTCTATACTGTGTCAACAATTCTGGAAGCCCTTGTTAGTACTCATTAAAAAGAAAAAAAAAGTTTAGAAGTGCCCTGTGCCTTCTTTATCAATATATGCTTTCATCTTAGGCTTTGAATAATGTTAAAAAAATGCTTCATTATTTCAGAGGGAGCTAATTAAAATTTTTCAATAATCTGGATATGGGCTGGGCTTAAGTCCACTTCTGCATTTTTGCAAAAAAGTGTTGATTAATTACAGTAGGAATGACAAGACAGCTACTTGACAACATATTGTTAGCCATTAATTAACTTAACTTTATGTTCTTGAAAGTAATAAAATTGCATTTCTTTTAAAAGGCTTTATAATTAGTCTGAACCACACAATTTAGCACTTAATTATATACTGTCTTCTATTGTTCTTTAATTCCTTTCTTCCCTTCTTTCTCCTTTCTCCCCAGTCCCATCGCCTACAGTGTGCATGGAGTGACTGAGCAGTGCATGAACAGTCCCAGTCACTCTTGAAGGACATAAAACGAATTCAAGGCCTTCAGTGCTGCCCTCAAGGAGCTTCCTCTGGGAGAAGGAAGATGAAATAGGTACCTAAGTGCAGACTGACTATGCTACATGCACGAAAGTCAACCATTACATTAATGAGCTTGGTAAGAATGAAAGGTGCTGTGAGGATTCACAAGAAAGTAGTTATTATTTCCAAACTAATGGAGAACAGGGTTGGGGACAAGAAAGGATATGGTTTTTTTTTTTTTCAGTTTTTTAAAAAAATTTTCCCCTTAACTGATAAATGTGAGAACGACTCAGCAACCCACTCCTAGAAGACAATTGGCCATTGAAAACCTTATGAATAGCAGAGAAGCCCTAACAATACTGTTTCGCCTGTTGTACATAGGGTCGTTATGAGCCGGACACTGACTCTATGGCACCTAACAATAACAACACTGATAAATGTTGGCAGGGTACAGAGTAATACAGCATTTGCTTTTTCCATTGTGCAACTATTACATCACTTTTGGTTACACTTTCCTCAACTTACGGGGTTTATGGAACCTTGTGATTAATATGCAGTGAAACTTGGAGGCATTTATAGGTTACATTCCCCTATTTTCCTCATGTACTCATGAAGTTGCACCCTTTCCATTGAGATTATCCTCTCTCCCCTTAGCCCCTTACATTGCATCCCCACCCCTTCCCACATTCCACAACCTTTGCTTCCCTTTGCTCCTCCCCACCCTCCTTCTTTCTACTCTGGTTACATTTTCCAGGTGGGACACATTTAGAGGTGTGGAATGGAAAAGGCTTTACAGGCTTGGCAATGAGCATGCACCAAGATGGAGACTCAGGAAAGTGTGGCACTCATAGAAGCCCCCCGGATGTATTGGACAGAACATAAGCTCTGGGCTCAGCAGGCCTGGGATGGAACAATCAGTCTGCCTACCACTCCATAGGTGTGTGACCTTGGCCAACTTAACTACACTCTAAATCTTAGCTTTTTCAACTTCACAATGTGTATTAGCATATCTGGGTCGTGGAATTGCTATGAGAAGTAACTGGGATAATGCTCGTAAAGGTCAAGCACGTAGTAGGGAATGGCAATGTAAATCCTTTTGTGTCAAGAGGAAATGAACATGTTAGGTGGGAATACCTTTGCAGAAGAAACCACACGACAAACGTTTGGCCACCACTCACCCGGGTCTGCATGAGCACTGGCTTCATTGATCCTCTGCTATCATCTGCGTTACATTTCTGAAGAGAGGCACAGGGTCCTTTCACCCCAGAGCACTTTAACCATTCAGATGACTTCCAAGAGAAGTGGTGCACTAAACTCCATTCATTAGTAGTTTGAGTTGAATGAAACAGAGTCCAACAAACTGTTGTCAGGGAGTTCCCCATCTTAATTTTTATTTTTCAAAACCTACTGTCATTATAAAGTAGAGCTATCACTAGAGGTGATTGTAGCCAGATCTTCAATTACATATTTATGGAACAAATTTTACAAATCCATAATATAAAAAGTGGTTTCATGCTCGCTGGGCCTTATAATCACGTGTGTTCACAAACTACTCAGCACTAGAGATGATGATTGTGATAATGCCTGTATGAGGCCAGGTACAAGGATCAGGTCACTTCCTCTTATACAGTTAAGTTCAAGGAAGCTTAGTGATTGCAAGCATAGACAAGGAACTGAGGCCAAAGGGAGTTGAAATAAAGGTCCTGTCCAATAGCTAGGAATACAACCTGAGTCACCTGACACCAAATGGATGAGACTTCTGTTGTCGATGTTTTACCACAAACTGGGTCTTTTCTCCCTTGGAATTATGGAACCGATAAGAGCACTAGTTGAGCAGCAAAGAAGACTTCTTGTTGTTAGATGCCATCGAGTCGGTATCAGACTCATATGGACCCTACATACAACAGGCAAAACACTATGGTCAGTGCTTCTCTGCTGTTCACAGTGTTTTCATTGGCAGATTGTTTTTTGGGAGTGGGTTGCCAGGTTCCCCTCCCAAGCCCACAGCACCTGGTGTTCCCAGGCGGTCTCCCATCCAAGGACTAACCAGGCCTGACCCTGCTTAGCTTCTGGGATCTGATGAGATCGGATGCTACAGGGCTACTGCTGCAGGCAAAGAGGACTTATTCTTGGCCAAGATCTGCTGGGTATCGATACAGAGTAAAAGAAAAGAGAGGGATCAGCTAATAAAAGGGAGGAATATTCATATTCCATGTCTTTTCTAGGAATGGGCAGAGATTTTCCAGGAATTGGGCACTGCCTCTCTTCCTGCCTTTCATGGTTCTTTCTAGTGGTCCTCGTGGTAATTATGAACTGTCATGGCTCTGGAGGTATCATTTAGGAGGCATAGGGGATTAAAATGAAGTTAGAGGTTGTCTGGCAGTCCCTCCCAGCCATCTGAGATCTAACCAGTTTCTTCCACCCTCCTCTGAAAAAGAACTTCTGGCCCATGGTCATCCTGTCCTCAAAGAGAAACGAGATTAGGGCACAGCAGAAATTCAGGCAGGTCACCTAGGAAGTGGGTGACTGGTACAAGGTAAACCCTTCCCTCAGAGAAGTCTTGAGAGAGAGAATATGTGGTTATGCATTGAGAAAAGTGTGCAATCTTCATGGGCAAAAATGAACGAAGGAAAAATTTTACAGAAAGACCTAAAAATACCAGCAAATTTCCAACCCTGGGGAAAACATGAGCAGCCCTGACCACACCACTCTATGGCCATGAAGAATTCATGTGAGAGTCTAGTGGAAGAAAAGACCAAAAATAAAACAATAAAACAGTAGGTCACTTAATAAAGAGCCTCAAATGCCAGGATAAGATGAGAATGACAAATTCCTTGACGTTTGCTCAAGGAGAGAACAGTCATAACACAGGATTCTTCTGGTGCACAGAGATGTCCTAGAGTACAGGGCAAGAAATGAAGAAAGGAGTTCTGAAACCACACTGGTGGCCCAAGCGTGAGTCAGGAGGGGCCTTGGAGAGCAGCTGGAGACTCTGAAGGAGACTGATCAGTCACTCCCTGAAATTGAAATCTAGCTCCTGACACGGAAGGTCTCCCCCAGAGAAACCAAATCCTTAGCCTCGTCTTCCTCTAACATCTGTGGAACCAAGGGGAGCTAGAAGTCTGGGGCTACAGCTCTGTTACACCTGAATGGACTTTTCAAGGCTCAGTTTGTCCTGGTTGTTAGGTGCCCTCTAGTTGGTGTCCAACTTACATCGATCCTATGTACAACAGGCGAAACACGATTGTCAGTGCTTCTCTGCTGTTCATAGGGTTTTCAATGGGGCATTGTTTTTTGGGAGTGGGTTGCTGGGCCCTACTTATTCTATGATGCTCAGAATATCCAGATATCAATAAGCTTGCACTTTTATGTTTTGTTTAACTGGTCACCATGGGCTAATTTTGAAGCTTCACAAATAATGGTTCTGAGGTCCTTCTCACAAGCCTGCAGCACCTGGTGTTCCTAGGCAGTCTCCCATCTATGTACTAATCAGTCCCGACCCTGCTTAGCTTCCAAGGTCTGACGGGATCAGACGCCACAGGGCCACGGCTGCAGGCAAGACTCAGTTTAGTGTTCTGCATATTTTGTGGTGACCATAACTCACTTGTGAAATATTTAGTTCTAAATCGTAAGTAGGAAGCTACTCTAGAAAAAAGCTGACTGCATAGTAGGGAAGAGCCGTGGTGAGGACAAGCACTCAGATTTTCTAAGACCTCTGGGATAATCTGTGTTGGCCTCCACAGCCTCGTCACCTGCTTGAGAAATCAGCCCATCCACTCTCTGCTCTCCAGCTGTGCAGAACCAGTCAGCTCAGGACCTCCCCGGGCCACAGGGTCATCAGTGAACTCAGGACAAAGGTTCCTTAGATATCAAAATACGCCATCTCTTCTCCATTTTTCCTTTCCTCTGAGAGCTGACGTCACGATCACCATCCAACCAAACTGAAAAGCCAAAGCTACCGATGACAGATCTTTTTAATCACAAATGTAATAAGCTACCACGTCTCTACAGGGAGGGCAGTGGGGAGGCAGTTTGGTCCAGGAGTTTAATAAAAGATTGCTTTCCTCCAAGGGAGTCTCACGATACCATCTTCTAGGGGCAAAGTGCTAAACAGAGCTCAGGAAAGCCGTGAGTCAGATTCAGGCTCCAAGGATATCACTGGGTGCCTGTTTGCCATCCCCAGGATAGCCAGAGGGCCCCCACACCAACAGGAGAGCAGCCTCCATAGCCTGGGTGCAGCCCCAGTGACCTTTCCACATCCCCCTCTGCAATGACAGTGATTCCCCTTCCCCTGCCTACACTTCTTCCCTTAGCCCGAGACTCACTTCCCATCAGCACCCGCGCATGCATCTCACAGGCCTCCGTGGGATTTGCTGTTCCAAGCCCAGCCCGTACCTGTGTTTAAAGCCCGCCAGGCACACAATGAGAAGGTCAGTGAAAGTCGGGCAAAATTGGGGCACTTCCCTGGGTGGCAAGAATTAAGTTCCAGGCACAGGCGGATTCGGGGGAGCACACTGTGTGTTTAAAGATGCTTGACAAAAGCCAGCTTCCAATTGTCGCTTTTCCTAACAAAAGACAGGGGGACTTCCGCCAAAGGTAAAGCTTCCAGGCTGATGGGCAGAGGGAGGGCTGGGCAGTGAGTCAGCGGGGGGCAGAGAGAGTGGGGGACCCATTCCCCACGGCACTGATTTGCTATCTGTGAGCCTCTCTTTCAGGATGTGGTTTCTGCCTTGATGCCCCGCTGCTGAATTCTCTCCGGTTATAAAACATTTTGTTACCTTCATTTGCTCTTGATTAAAAGGGAAAAGGAAACTCCTAGGGCTCTGGCAACAGGGAAAAATATAAGGAAAAAAAGAAAAGGAAAAGAGAAAGAAAGGAAAGAAAAGGGAAAGCTGTTTTAAACGGTTGAAACCAAATGGATCGCGAGCCTGATAGGGCAAAGCAGAAAAGATTTTTTAAGGAAACAGGGAATCACTGAAAATGGTTTTAATCTTTCTGAGGAATCTGGACTCTGTAAAGCAGATGTTTTGGGGAGGAAATGGGGAGCGTCTTCGCCCTTCAGTACTGACATGTGGCTAGCCTTCCCCACGCTCCTTGGGCTGCTAGATGGTTCATTCTCTCAACAACTGTCTGTCAAAACCACCACGGACTAAGCACTACATGAACACTTTACCATTTAGGACCTTAAGAAAAAATAAACACACCGCCAACGATATTGATGGTGTTAATTTCCTGAGCACTTCCTGGGGTCAGACATTCACACGCTCCCGATCCTCACATCTGCTTTCCAAGGCGGGATCCTGATCTTCAGCATGTGGACTGAACACTAAGCCTTGCACAAACTTGTTGTTAGGTGCCGTCGAGTCGGTATCCGACTCATAATGACTCTCATAGGGTTTTCAATGGCAGACTGTTTCGGGATTGCCTTGGCAGTGGATTGCCAGGCCCTTCTCCCATTTTTGTGGTGCTGGGAATTGAACTCGGGACCTCAGAGACTGCATCGCAGTGCTCTACCAACTGAGCCAAATCCCCAGCCCTGCACAAACTAAAATGGTGCTAATAAAGTTTCCTAAGCACAACCTTGCCCAGCAAGGCATACCCAGTAAGCGGCAAGTGGTGGGCTTGGACTGAACCTGCCACCTACCTTAGAGAACCACTCATGTTCTCTCCACTGTATCAAGACCCTGCATGGTGGAGTCCAGAGAACTGGGTAAATCTAATCCCAGTTCACTCAAAGCCCGTTCTTGCTTGCTTCATGGAGGGCCTTAGCAGAGGGCTGTGTGTGTTCCCCCTGACATCCTCCCCCTTATACGAAGGCCCCTTCTAAACGCTAAGATGGGGCAATTCAATGCTTTCTTTTCTTCGCTTCACAGTCCTTCTCTCTCTGACCTCCCTTACATCAAATGAGCAGGCAGCCATTTAGCTCAGTTGGTAGAGAGTCACTGTGCAGTCTCTGAGGTCCAAGGTTCAATTCCCAGCATGCAAAAATGGGAGAAGGACGTGGCAACCCACTTCCGAGGCAATCCGAAACAGTCAGCCATTGAAAACACTATGGGGGTTGTATGAGTCAGACATGACTAGACGGCACCTGACAACAATGACAATATATCAAATGATGGGAGATGGACCTGACAGCCCACTCCTGAAACAATGCTGGAAGCAATCAGCCATTGAAAACCCTATGAGGGTTGTATGATTCAGACATGACTAGATGACACCTAACAACGGCAATATATCAAATGATGGGAGATGGACCTGACAGCCCACTCCAGAAACAATCCTGAAACAATCAGCCATTGAAAACCCTATGAATAGCAGAGAAGCACTGACATAGTGCCAGGCATGGCATAGTGTCAGGGAGTATTTCATTCTATTGTACATAGGGTCGCTATGAGTTGGACCCGACTCAATGGCACCTCACAACAAAAAATATATCGAATGAACCCTAACTGGCTTAGTCTCACCATCTACCTGTATCTTCATTTTCAAGTTGCAGAGTTTTTTACATAAAAATTCATATTCAGATGGTTCCTCACTGAACTACTCCCCAGCCACTATAATACCAAGCCATATATTTTAGCTCCCAAGATTAAAAATTAGCTCTGCTGGACTCTGTGTTTGATGTTGTGTGTTATGATGTGCCTCAAATTCATGAAAACCTGATACATACACAAAAAAACTTTACAAAGCAAATGCAAATCAGGTAGATGATTATTCCTCCACAAAAAGATTCACTATCGACTTCCCTAAATAGTAAGCTTCTTGAATGCATTTATAATAGGGCTAGATTTTCCCCTGGGGATCAATCCTTCGCATAAGTAAAGCAGAGCAGACAGTGACAAGAGGCAGCACCAGAAACGTCAGCCTGGACACCGAGGCATTTAGTCCTCAGTTGCAGCCAGCACCTGCATCACAGGTGTGTTTCCAAATGCTGACCAGTGGTCATGTATCCTGACTCCTCTAGTGACCCTGTCCTGGCAGCAAGTTGCCAGTGTCAGCGGTGCTCCAAAGTGGCCCTGGGGTGAATTACCATCTTTCCTTTATTGCTACTTCCCCAAATTCCCCAGCAGTCTCACCTTCTAAAAGGAAAACAGAGAAAGGAGAAGCCACTGTGGATGGCCAGGCTGCCATTGCTGCTTATTTTTTGCATGAGAATCAGACTAGGCAGGATTGGTCAGGCTAGGCTGATGCAGATAGACATCAACCAGGCTGGAGGGAGGAGTGAGGGAAAGACCCTTTCCATCCACATATGCAGGGGCTTCCTGATGGAGTAGACGCAAATTACAGGCATGGGGTGTCATGACATAAAGAAGACAGAGCTATGAAGAACCTCACATGGAACTTCAAATGCTTAGCCCACCCACCAAGTCACAAGTATCCTTCCTACTTGACTCGCCGCTCTTTGGCCAGCTATAATCACATGCTCTTCTCCCACAAGGGAGCAAGTGCAATCCCACCGCAGGAAGTGCTCAGGATAATTACTGAGTAGCACCGGTAATCACCACAAGTCCACCAGGGTGCCCAGAGCAAGCAAGGCACATCAGATCCTGGGACTCAGAGGAGCAAATGCATCATGAGGTCTCTGGTTGACCTGGTCTCCTTTAGTTCTTTGGAGGCAAGAGATTCCTAGGAGCATTCCTGATGAGACCAGCCTCTTAAGCCTTGTCCCCAAAGGAAATGACTGCAGCTCTCTCCTGAATTCAGAATGGGTGCCTGGTGACACCTGCTTTGTAGGATGCCCCCTCCAGGGCTGTCCTGTGCCTTGCTGAGGATTCTGGTCCTACAAGGATGCTCCTATCATATGATAGTCTTGCCATAAAGCCTCAGAGAGAGGCTATCTCCTCGTTTTCCTTCGTTTTTTTTTTTTTGTTGTAGTTTTATTGTTGCTTCTTTGTTTTCCTTTTTTAGATAAATGGAAACATTTTCTACTTCCCAGATTTCTCCTGCCACTGCTAGCTTTTCCACATGTTGCTGTTATTGTTAGGTGCCATCGAGTCATGTCCAATTCATAGCAACCCTCATAGGGTTTTCAATGGATGATTGTTTCGGGATTGCCTTGGGAGTGGATTGCCACGTCCTTCTCCCATTTTTGTGGTGCTGGGGATCAAACCTGGGACCTCAGAGACTTCAGAGCATCGCTGTACTAACTGAGCTAAATCCCAGCCCTTTTCACATAGAAGAGAGGAAAAGGAGCACAAACAAATCAAGCTGTCCGTATCAAGTGGATGACCATCCCGCTCCCTTCAAACTTTCTCGCCATTTTGGGTTAGGAGAGGCAGGTGCTAGGTCTCCCTGGGTGAAGTGCTTTATTTTCAAGCCATGGAAAGGCTGCAAGGTAGATTTCTGTCAACTCCTACACATCCTTGAATGCTAACAGTGAGTACTCTTTTTTAAGGAAGTGTCAAGATTCATTAGCCAAGTGGGACAAGGTTTTGGAAAGGAAGGAGCACCTAATCAGATGAGAGGCAGAGAATGGGGCTTGTGCCTGGTGTTACCATAGAGCAGGGACATCTCACTCAGCACCATCCGTGAAGACCCAGGGTGAACACGAGTCACTAAAATACACAGGTACCATTAAAATCTTCTGCTTTTTCACTTCTTCAAAATGTATTTTAATGCTGTTTTTCAAAATTCCAGGAAAAAGAAGCACTGTCTTTATGGGAACAAGCAGGACTGAAGTGAGAAGGGTAGCTTGTACATCTAGATGAGCTAATAGTGTACGCCAAGGGATTTGCTGTGGGTAGATGCTAGTAAAACAGAACATAGAACAAGAACTCGGTGTTTCTTTCCTCTTTCAAAAAGAGAAAAGGAAGACAGAGGAAATTGAAAGCAACACTGCCACAAGGAATATGAGAGTATGAAAATGGAAAAGAGGGAACCAAACTTTTTCGAATCCCCACTCTATGTCACGAATATTATCTGTAATCACTCATTTAACAACGAATGTACAAGATATGACCCCTATATCTCTTTCTTCCAACATCCATTGACTCCAAACAAATTAGCTTGCCAATTAGCATTGTAGCGTCTGATCCTGTCAGACCTCAGAAAATGAGCAGGGTTGGGCCTGGTTAGTCCTTGGATGGGAGACCGCTTGAGAATAACAGGTGCTGTAGGCTTGGGAGAAGGACCCGGCAACCCACTCCCAAAACACCATTAGCCATTGAAAACCCTATGAACAGCAGAGAAGTACTGACAATAGTGTTTCACCTGTTGTATGTAGGGTTGCCATGAGTGGGACATGGACTTGACGGCACTAACAACAACAAGAACAATTATCTGCCTGGTTGAGCACCAGGAGCTGATGACAAAAGGTAAATGAAGATCTTGCCCTCAAGTTGGTCATCACCTGGCAAGGAGCTGGGTGAGACAGGGACCATGGAAAGAGGAAATCGGGACTCAGAGAGAAAAGCGTCTTACCTAAGGTTTTATGGAGATTAACTTTCCAAGAGAAGATTCATGCTTGGGTCTTTCTGATACTATCTAAACCTAATTTACCCATATCTGGTCAGCTGTCAGAGTCAGCTGATGGAATTCTCTCCCCAGACAGCCAGAATCAGAATCTGCACGGTGGGGACCTGGAAATCTATACATCTTCTTGAAAACTCCTTTGCTAGACCTAAGCTAATGAGCAGCCATACCAACACTATTATTGCCCAGTGCTGCTCACAGCCCCATTAATGTCCTCACACGGATCCCCAACCATCAGCAATAACATTTTCTCTGTGAATGCAAAAGAACATTGAAGCCTGCTTTTCTCTAACATCTTGTTGTCATTCTGAGTGGGAAGATAAAGAAGTAGCAATTTCTGGGGCTGGGCTTACACATAAATCACCCACTCTAAATGTGACTATTAAAACTGCTTTTCAGACCTTAAACATCTCTCCATGCTGCTCAGAGGACGACCAATAATGTCATTACCTAAAAGTCCCCAAGGAGAGAAGTCCTTTTAATCTTACCATCCACAAGCACTTGAAAGCTGAATCAATCCTCAAGGTAGCCTGCACTTCACAGGCTCTGAATGATTGTGATCCCACCATGGATGTGCTGAGGTTCCAGCTGACACAGTGCAATTATGGGGTACATGCCTCTGTGTGCATGTGTGCGGAACTTCTGCAGAACCAAATTACAAGATCTCTGCTAGCCGGTTACAGGGGGCACTAATCAAGGCAAACCAGGTTTCCAAGTGGACAGCAAAGTAGTAGCGTGTGAATATGTGATGTATCAATGATCAGGTGAAGAAATTAGCTAGATAAAGGAAGAGAGATCTTCCAAAGATGAAGCATGGGAGCAGGCACTTACACAGGATTCTGACTACAAGGAAGAAATAGAAGCTAAGAAACACCCTCCAGTTTTTACTTAACAGAAGTGACATTTTTGGAAAATTTCCTGAATGAGTTGGACGTCGCCAACTCAACCTCAACTGTTGCTGGTAATGTTCCCTGGAATGATTTAGAGGTAGATTTGTGCATCCCACCATCTTGGGACCCTTTATGGGTTTCCTGCTGTGTTTTTCCTTTGGTCCATGGGTTTTTAGATGTTAAAAGAAGAGGATTGGAAGCAATTCAAAATGGTATCTGTATTCTGAGTATAGACATACTTCCACATTCTTATTGAGAATAGACCAGGGAAGAGTCATGGGAGAAAGCAGCAATCCAGATTGTCTTTTGCATCACCCCTACTTGCCCCCATCAACTACTCCCTGCCCCCTTGAATACACACGTGCACACACACACTCTCTCTTTCGTTTCTTCTCCTCCCTCCCCTGTAATTCTCCTTGATGTAAACATTCTAAATTATTTATATCTAGATTGAAGGCATCCTTTAGTCTGACTGGGACCAGAGCAATCAAACTATAATTGTGCTATAGATATGCTAATATATTATGCTAATATTTGATTAAGGAGCCCAGGAGGCCTGAAACATGAGTCTAAGAGCAAGCTCTGGGCCATCCAGGGGCTAAAGGATGCTCAAGAAGATGACATGAGCTGATAGAGAATATGGCTGGATGAGAAATAAATGGTAAACCCATCTCCATGAAGCTAGATTTGTGGGTAGTAAATTCAGGAAAAATTAACCTCTGCTCAAGGATTGCTCTATGCAGACTCGAAGGAAGCAATGGAGGTAGATTTTGTGCTCTGCGAAAAGAGCAGCTCAACCTGAGGCATGGTATGATCTCGAGACAGGCCTGCTAGGAGAAGCCTTTTAACCTTGAGTGAGGAGTGAATCGTAAAGCAGATTCTCAAAGTGTGGTCTTCAGATCAGAAGCATCAGCCACACCTGGGAACTTGTTAAAAATGCCAATGATGTGGCCCCACCTCAGGCCCACTGAGGCAAAACCTCTGGGTGTGGGGTCCGTAGCCTGGACTTGACAAGGCCTCCAGGAGATCCTGACGTCTGTGAAGTGAGAACCAGGGTCAGAGAAATAAGTGAGGCCCAGAATGCAGGTAGAAGGAGGGCAAAGCGGGAAATGGGAGCGAAGATGACTGAAAAGGTCAATGACACAGTTAATGGCGGCAGGAGGTTTGACTGTTCAGAAACACGTTATCCACTCATCCCTGCTCTCTTCTTACAAGCTACTTTCTGGGCCCTGTTTTCCCAGCCAGACATTAGCCCTTTCCAAGAATTTTGGCAGAATGGATGAAAACAGTTCCTCCAAAACAAAGCTGGTCCTCTCTCTCTTTTCAAAGAAACAGTAATTTCTAGACTTCTTGGTGAGTGGTAACAGGGTGGCTGACACTGCTCAAGAGCTTGCTATACACAGGCATTGGTCTACGTCCTCAGCATGTGTATTGTGTTAGGTGATGTCCAGTCAGTGTCCAACTCATCATGACCCTACACACCACAGGTGAAACACTATTGTCAGTGCATCTCTGCTATTCATAGGGTTTTCAATGGCTGATTGTGTTTTGGAAGTGGGTTGCCATGTCCTTCTCCCAAGCCTACAGCACCTGGTGTTCCCAGGCAGTCTCCCATCCAAGTACTAACCAGGCGCCACCCTCCTTAGCTTCCAAGATCTCAGGGGTCGGATGGCACAATGGTATGGCTGCAGGCTCATGATGTGTAAAACTCACTTAACCCTCAACTTTATGAAAACGCTCTTAGTGCGTCCCTTGTTTTTCTGGAGGGTTCATGGAGGCAGAGAATTTACATAATCCAAGGTCACAGAGCAAGGAAGCAGCAGAACTTGGATTCAAACTCAGCTAATCTGGTGCCATAAAATCTAATAGATTGCCTGAGATTCCTGGGGAGAGGAATGATTCAGAAGCATGGATATTAAGAGCAAAAGGTGAAAACAAAACAAAACAAAATTTGTGGGGACTAATCGTGGAAAATTATGCAAGCAGAGTCCAGAAACCTCCTACTTTGGGGACAAACACAAACGCACCATTTCAACTTTTTGCATTTTGTCTGCAGAGGATTGGCTGTGTGCCCTTAGCGTGACTTGATACCCTAGGGTGAGTCTGGCATCACTGCCACTCAAAGCTCCCCTTCTTATCCTCCTCAAGCCAAATTTTCCCTTCTGATAGCCTCTAATTCACTTGCTTATCAGCACCTCCCATTCCTCAATTCCTATTAAAAGATATGACATCCTACAACAGTAATGTTCCCAATAACTGGAAAATTATTAAATTTGATAGCTTTCATACAATAAAGCAGCCACAAACAGCCCATACAGGCGCCTGACCAATGCCATGTAGCTTCTCCATTCAAAACCTTCAATGATGCCCTGCTGCCAATGGGGAAAATTCCATTCTCTTCATCGGACAAGCAGACACCATCTGCCCCTTCAGAGCTGGGGTGGAAACCCCTCTGCTCTCCATCCTGCCCTGCCACTCTCATTCATTCCCTGTCTTCTCATGGTGCTTTGGGTTTTCCGGTCATTCACGGTGCTTTGACTCAAGTCTCTCCACCTTGCTACACCCCTCCTATTCTTCCACGCCGAGCTTAAGCTCAGCCCCTCTACACATGCTTCCTTGAGCTCTCGTGTCTGTGTGATTACTCTCTCGCCTATGTCCACAACTGTTTGTCCTCAGTGCCATCTGGCCACTCCTTGTGTATTATTTTGTCATCTTACTTTGCATTGTTTTCCTATTGTGTAGGCATTGTACGCATTATTGTGTAATCTGTACATGCATTACTAGAGATCGGCTTCTAAAAACATTTATGGCCTGTATCTGCTGCGGTTTAGCTCAGTTGATAGAGTTCTGCTCTGCGGCCCTGGGTTCAAATCCCAGCACTGCAAAAATAAGAGAAGAACCCAGAAGACATCTCCCAAAACAGTCAACCACTAAAAACCCTGTGAAGAGCAGAGACACACTGACATCGTGCTGGGCATGGCACAGTGTCAGGAAATGTTTCATTCTATCGTGTACAGAGTCACTAGAAGTCAGTCCTGACTTGATGGCACCTAACAACAACAACAACAACAACAACAACAACAAATGTCTGCAAAGAACTTTCTGATCCCCAGAAAGCTGATGCTAAGAGCCTTCTCTGTGTCCCCTCTGTATCTCTTCCACCTGGGGTACTACATTGTTTATTTGCTAGGCTGAAGGAACTGCAATGCCCCACACTGATACAGAAGCATAGGATGCTGTCTTTTCCCTTTGTTTTGTTGTTGTTGGGTGCTGTGGAGTCGTGTCCGACTCATAGCGAATCTCACAGGGTTTTCAATGGCTGACTGTTTTGGGATTGCCTTGGGAGTGGGTTGCCACATTCTTCTCCCATATTTGTGGTGCTGGGAATCGAACTCGGGACCTCAGAGACTGCAGAGCGGCGCTCTACCAACTGAGCTAAATGCCAGCCCCCTTTTCCCCTTAGTAACCTGAAATCCATGTTTTGTGTCCTGCAATACAATCCCCCTCCCGGCTTCACCAAATCTGATCCTTGAATTCCTCTTAGCCTCTCTGCTGCTCAAGGTCTCTTCCACGCATGCTTCTCCTGCAGGTACCTAAGGAGGCCACACACCCACCAAGCTGTTCTTTGTTTCTATGGGTTTCCTCTGCATGAGGTGCCCTTCCCTTATTCCTCAGGAAAACCCAGGTAAGATTAAACACCACCAGAAAGTCATTTCTTACTCGACTTTCTCCTGATATTCTATTGCATTTTCCAAATTGTTTAGTAAGCAATTGCTTACATTTTTCCTGCCCTATTTGTTTATAAATTCCAAGAGGACAGAGCCTGTTTCTTATTTATCTCTGCGTCCCCAGGCACCAGCACAGTACCCAGCACTGAGTCTATGCTTTGTGTGTTGAATGAGTGAATAAACAAGTGAATAATGAAATGGAGACCAAAAACCAAAGCAGACTTTTATAAATTTGTGAAGAAGTCTGTCATTAGCCCAGTGGAGGACGTGATAAAATTATGCCACACAATGGGATACAGAGGCATGTTAGTATGAAAAATGTACTTGTACACATTTACCCCAGTGCTGTCCACATGTAAGTCATATCCTCTTCAATTCATTTGCAGTGTGAAAATCGGCTGGGGAACAGGGCTTATGGTAAATAAAATGAAACAACTCCATGGGAAGGATAGCATGGGAATAATGAAAGGAGGGCAGCAGCAAACACGCTGGAGGATGGAGTTTGCAAAGAGAAAGACAATGGCAGGAAATCCTGCCCGGCATGGGATTCCCCTTCACCCCCTCTGATCCACAAAGAG
The DNA here is from genome assembly GCA_007922755.1 of Pedetes capensis. Lineage (NCBI taxonomy): Eukaryota > Metazoa > Chordata > Mammalia > Rodentia > Pedetidae > Pedetes > Pedetes capensis. The sequence continues at coordinate 95,802 of VMDO01001589.1, forward strand.
GTAGCACAGAACGGAAGGCATGGCTGGATGCATGGAGAAAATCCAAGGAAAAGCAGCCAAGGAAGGCTTTGGCCCTACAACGCTTTCCAAGTCTACAAGCCCCCTTCTCTTATCTCTGACCTTGGGCATAGACCCTGCCTATGTTCAGATGTGACACAGTTCTGCCTATGTACAGTGAACAGAACATGCTAACCTAAATAATAAGTAACCATTCCCTGACTCACAAGAAACTATACATTAATCCTCCTTTCCCCTGACTCATAAGAATGTTAATGTTATGATAACAGCCTAATAAAAAGAGCCTGAGACACTCACTCACCTCGATCTCTCTGACACTAACTCTTGGTGTGCAGAGCAATCTTTTCTGCAATTGCTGACCCCATGGCTGCTAGATAGTCATGACAGTGGCAGAGTCAGCATGTCTTTTGAAGGGGGCTTTGGAGACAGAACAATAGGCTCAGCCAAACCAGACGTTTTGAGAAAGATGCAGTGTGGAAGGGAGGCCTGGTGGGGAGCATCAGGGTCTGCTGCACCAGCAGGGGGCTGGAGGCCACTGGCCACACAGCCTAACTTCCAGGGCTGCCCGGGCTCAGGGTTCCCTTGATGCCTCAAGAGAGAGCTGATTAAGGCAAGTGGAGAGAAAGGAAAAGGGAAAAAATGTTAGAAATCACCAGGACTTAGAAAGGGAGGAGGAGAGGAAGAAGAGCGAAACCAACCGTGAAAAATAAAAGAGAAATACAGCCAGAGACGTAGAAAGCCTGTCAAACCTCTCCAAACTGCAACAAAAGCCAGGGAGAGATAGTTTCTCTTTAATGACTGCTTTGATCAGCCACCGTTGATACAATAATTATATAAAACTAGAGCAAGACAAAAATGTGTTTTTCTCTCACGCAGCCTGCAACATTTGTGATTGGTTCATTTATTTAAGAAAAGAGTCAGGCCCTTCAAAACAAAGGCACATGGCAGGGGACAGCCTGTTTTCTCCTCTGACTTAGGCAGGAAACTTGCTGCCACGCCTGCGTCCCTTCTCTCCTCCACCCTGGCAGGGCTGCCCTGCCAGCCATGACTGGGAAAGTGAACGAATGGTGGTGGAGTTTTCTTCTCATATATCTTGCCCTTATTTTTCAGGCAGATGCCACTTCTTAATCCAGACCCTGACAACAGTCTTCTTCTTTTCCTCCCCACCACAAGGCTTTCTCCCTACTTTATAGGGGCCTCCCGGCAAGCCACAGTTAGTTGGGCATTTCCCAAACCATAAGATACCTTGTGCTTCCGAACTACTGACTTGGCCAACCTCCAGGAAGGGAGGAGCAAGCATCCGTCTTTCTCAGGAAGAGACTCCCACTGGCGCGTGCTCTTAGAAATAGTAGGGCAGGGAGGTGGTTGCCATGGGAGCGCAGGCAGACACACAAACAGGAGCACACATCTCTCCCCAGAGGGCATGGCCCGGGGGTCCTCCTTGCTGCCCTATCAGCACAGCCGCTCTGGAAGTCTTCTCCCTCAGCAGGACAGTCCAAACTAGTGAAGGCTTATTCTTGCCTTCTCAACTTCCAAATGGCAGCTCAAGAGCCTGACCGGGCTGTTAGCCTGGTCATTCACCTGGGGCTGATGGAGTCTGACTCTGGCAAGAATGGGGAGCACATGGTACCTGCTTCTCCCAGCCACATCTCAGGAATTCTCGGGACTAGTGATGGACTGGAGCCACAGCTAATAAAAAGTCAATAATGGCACAAGACAAAGCAGCCTCCTGTGAAACCCACGCTGCTTCGGTGCTCAGTCAGGTATCATCAGTGGGAAATTGGGATGAGTCTGGACAATGACATCGCCACCGGTCACTGTGACCGTCGCTGGCCCCTCACAGGGGTCCGATGGATACGCCAAGAACACTGTAGGCAGAAGAGGAATGAAGGTGGGGCTTGCACGGCCACAGGGGACTGCCCTGAGCTCTGAGGAGGGAGGAGTTTATCCCCAGCAGGGACACTGCAGCCAGGCAGATGGACTCTGAGATCCTACCGCTCTCACATGAACCGATTAAAAAAGAAATCAATCTGGTCTTTAAAAATTGGGTGCACAGGAATCAAAAGCCAACCTGCTGTCTTGCAAAATGCGCAGAGACAGCTGGATGATTCACCAGCATCGCAGCACAAGGAATGGCCAAGGGGAAAGATGGCGGGTGGGCTTGCCAGGGGTGGCCTGCGCCGAGGGACCGAGAGGCGAGGGGATGCGGGATGCGGCAGCGCGCTGCCAGCCTTCCCCTGCCACATGCCCGATGCTGATTTATTGGGACTGGAACAATTTGTCTAAAGCTGTAATTTTAACTACCTCCGTGCCGAGCAGCCAATCAGCAGGCTTACCCCACGTAGCTTTTACGAGTCCCCATAAAAGCAGCAAAATGAAAACTCAGGGGCCCTTAAAATATACTCCAAGGGTTTCTGCAGTGCAATTGGAGGCTTTTATGACTCCTGTCAGGACTTTTATGACCCCGTAAAACCAGGCAGCAGCCTGGCCTGAGATGAAAAGTGGCCCTGCCGTCTTAAAGTCTAAATGGGCTGTACATTTACAAGGCCTTCAGGAGAGATGGGGGAGCAGCTCGGGGGCAGGGGCTGCCTGGAACCCAGGCCAGCTGTGGGGTCCACAGCCTGGGAGCGAGGGGACAGGGGGAAGGGTCGCAAGTGGAGGGAGGTGGGCCAGGACACCCATGGGAAATGGGAGCGTGGCCTCGTGGTGCTGCAGCGGGTCAGAGCGCCAGGACACCAAACTCCTGCTGCGATTGGGTAAGCACAATGGTAGCGGAGGCAACAGGGACAGGACCAGAGGATGGCTCCACTAGAAACATGAAAAAATTGAAGCTGCAAAGGAATCACAGAGCAAGGGCATCTTCCCATTATTATGACATCCACATTACAGGAAGGTAAAAGAATGGGGAAAAGAATCGGGGCTGGAAGCAGAGCCCAGAGGCTATAAGTCTGCCACTCAGTTCAGAGAAAGTGTCCATTCGGGTGGCAATACCCTGCCACACAGAGAGTCCTTTGCCTGGGTCCCACAACCCAGCCTGCCTCCTACCTGCCTAGGCAAGAACTTTTAGCACAGAGCCACCCAGATCCCTCTCGAGTCCTGGAGACAGGGATACCCTGATCCTGGTCTCAGTCAGGAATCTCCAGTCATCCAAGCTCGTCAGCCAGGCGTGGTGGTCTACATGGACCTGCAAGAAGCCAGTGTCGTTCTGCAGATGTCACGGGCAGAGAGGCTGGAGCACTGTGGTATGGCCCTTCCTAGTGGGACATGCCAAGGGGCGAGCTGCCCTCCAGGCAGGGGGAGGTGCTAGTGGGGGACAGAGGGACTGGATTTCCCAAGTGAGTCCACTCTGGCCCTTGACCTCAGCCTAGAACCTATTTGTTGTTAGGTGCCATTGAGTCATGTCAGACTCTAGTGACCCTTATAGGGTTTTCAGTGGCTGATTGTTTCAGGATTGCCTCCAGGAGTGAGTTGCCACATCCTTCTCCCATTTTTACAGTGCTGGGAATCAAACTCGGGACCTCAGAGACTGTAGGGCGGCACTCTACCAACTGAGCTATATCCCAGCCCCTAGAACCTACAGAGATGGGAAAAGTGATGAGAGCTGGCTTCAAATCTCAGAAAAGATCTAAGAAAAAGAGCGGTATGTTCAATTGTCAAGGGGAAGTGTGGCTGCAGCATCCAGACCTGGTGTCCGCCATGATGAAGATGGCCATGTTCATTACGTGTGAGTGGCTGGGGACATGGTGGGTCATCCAGAGTTGGGGCGAAAGGAAGACAGGAAGCAAGTGATATGTTTGGATGAGTTGTTGTGTGAGCTCCTTTTATGGGAGCTGTTCCCTCCATGTACAGGGGAGGCATGTGACAGAGCGGGAGAGAACAGCGTGCCACCGCGCAGGCTCAGTGGAGTCCGGGCAGAGGGTGATGCGCATCCAGACAGCCAGGTCAACCTCAGGGCCATAGCAAGACACAGAGCCAGCAATTATTCCTCTTCCATAATGCATGTCCCCAGAACCTTGAAGGGTGGGGAGTACAGCTATGGAGATGACAAGACCCAGCTGTAAATCCCAAGACACTATTATGTATCACTAGGCAAGTCCTTAATCTTTGTGAGCCTCTTTTTCTTCATCTGTAAAGTGAAGATAAAATATCTGCCTCATATAGTCGCTCTGAGGATTAAAAGAGATAAGGTGTGTAAGGTGGGATTTGAGCAGCATCTTAATGGATGGAAAAGAGTTTGCCAGGGCTCACGGAGAGGGACTGCAATTTCAGATAGAGGATACCTTGCAGAGGCAGCAGATGTAAAACAAGAGCCATATTTTAGTATAGTCAGAAATTGGCCATGCACTTCCTTTGTAGGGAAAGTTTACATTTTTAAAATTATATATTAACTAATATCAGCTATACATATTTATGGAGTGTAAGTGTTTATGGAGTATTTTATGATTTTTTAATACAGTGGGAAATGACAAAATCAAGCCAATCAGCCCATCCATCACCTCAAAGGTCTAACATCTGTGATGAGAACATTCCAGGTCTACCCTCAGTGGTCCTGAAATGTGCAGTACTCAGCTACAAGCCGTGTTCACCATGCTGTGCAACATATCTCAAGAAATCAAATGCTCTCCTCCTATCTAACTGAGGCTTTGTGGCCTTCCGTTATCATCTCACCAACTCCCCCAACACACAGCCTCTGGTAACCACCATTCTTCTCTCTGCTTCCAGTAGTTCCATTACTGTTGCACCACATATAAGTCATTGAAAATGCTATGAATAGCAGAGAAGCACAACAATAGTGTTTTATCTGTTTTACATAGGGTTGCTATGAGTCAGACACCAACACGATGGCACTTAACAACATATAAGTCAGATCACACAGTGGTTGTCTTCCTTGTGTTTGCCTGGTTTTGCTTAGTGTAATGTTCTCCAATTCTGTCCATGCTGTAGCAATGACAGAATTTCTTCCTTTTGTAAGGCTGAATAGTACTCCGTTGTGCTTGTACATTTGTACACACACACACACACACACACACACACACACACACACACCCATCCCCCACACACCACCATTTCCTTCTCCATTCATCCACTGATGAACACTTAGCTTGATTCCATGACTTGGCTACTGCGAATAGCACAGCAATGAGCATGGCATGCAGCCATCTCTTGGACATACTGATTTCAAATCTCTTGGGGAAACATCAGAGGCTACTGGATCCTATGGTAACTCTATTTTTAGTTTTTAAGGATAGTCCATACTGCTTTACCATAATGCCTGTACTGATTTACGTTCCCACTAAAAGTGTACATGAGCTCCCTTTATCCACATGAGAATATTTTGACATTAAGTCACTTACTCCACAAGTGTTTCCAGATCATGCTGAGTGTGTTGCAAGCAGTTTGCTGGTCCAGGGGACAGTGGGATGGTTGCTTTTCCTCCCTTAATTCCTAGCCTTAGCCAATCCATTCTCCCCACTGCATTTAGTCTCCTCTTAAAACACAAATTGACACGTTACTACCCTTGAAATTCTGCAGGCATTTCCTGGGGGCCACATTTGCCAGGCAGCCCTCCCAGGGCAGCAGATCCACCACCTGCTGAGCAGAACACCAGGCTGTCCCTTCCTCTCCTCTGCCCTCTGCTGCCTGTCTCCCAGCCACACCCCATCTTCCCTACATCACATGATCTTGCACTCAGAATTTTTTTTTTAAGACAGGCTTTTGCTATGTAGCCCAGGCTGGCCTCAAAATCATGATCCTCCTGCCTCTATTTCCCTAGATCTGGGATAACATGTGTGCATCACCACAATTGGCAACACTCATAGTCTTGGCAGAGGCCATTCATGGGCCATTGTCCCCTTTGCAACTCTACCTGGCTGATGCCTCCTCATCCTCCAGACATCAGCCTAAACCCAGCATCCTTTGCAATGCCTCTATAACTCAATGGTGCCATCTTGCCAGCCAGACCAACTAGGCACTTCTTTCAAATACTCAATTCTCAATTCCCCAATGCATCTCTGTCACCCACACTAGAAGAGAAGGCCCATGGGAACAGAGGCTGTGGTCCAAGCACCTGGCCCCTTGCCCAGAAGATGGTTAGTAAAAAATAAATTAGGGAAATATTGTTGAATATATCTGGCCTCTAGAAAGACCGTCTATAGCTGTATCACCCTATTGCCCAATCTCATCAGATCTCAAAAGCAAAGTAGGGCCATTCTGGTTAGTTCTTGGAGGGGAGCTCACCTGGGAATACCAAGTGCTTCAGGCTTGGGAGAAGAACCTGGCAGCCCACTCCCAAAAATAATTAGCCATTGAAAAACTTATTAATAGCAAAGTAGCACAGACCTAGAGCCAGGCATAGCACAGCATCAGGGAGTGTTTCATTCTATTGTACATAGGGTCAAAATGAGTTGGACTCAACTGGACAGCACCTAAAAACAACAATAACAACAGAAGGATTAAGATGGTGTGGCATAACCTATTAATGTTTAGACAGTTGTCCAGGCTTAACAGTTGTCCATGGAGCTACCAACGACTGAAGCAGGGTCTTGGCTTAAAGGAGATGTTGCTGATAGGTGCCATCAAGTTGGATCCAACTCATAGCTAACCTCATAGGGTTTTCAATTGCTAATTGTTTCAGGATTGCTTCTGAAGTGGATTGCCACATCCTTTTCCTGTTTCTGCATTGCTGGGGATCAAACCCAGGTCCCAGAGAGTGCAGAGCAGCGCTCTACCAACTGAGTTAATCCCCACCCTAAAGGAGATAGAATGATAAATATGACCAGGCTGTGGGGAGTGTCTTAGAGGGCTGGGGAAGCTGAGGCCAGAGCCTGGCCGATTTCAGGTGAGAAGGGATGAGAGACTGGACTACCACAGTGGCAGCATAAATACTAGACCAAAGGCACACCAGAGGAAACTCAGCAGATAATTGGAAATACAAGAGAGGAGCCCCAGGTGGCTTCAGGGTCTCTGGCCAAGTGTCTGGCGACAGGTGGATAAGTGGGTTTAGGAGTAAGTACTCAGAATGTGAACCTGGATATGGAGTCCAATCGGCACTTATCCAATGTGAGTTCCATGAGAGACATAGAGGAGAAATACCCAACAGGAAGCCAGAGACACAGACCTGCTGTCTAGGAAAGGCCAGAAACATAAATTGAGGAATTAGTGGCCCAGAGACTAAAATCAGCGAGGTGGAAGAAGACAGTCCTTGGTGTCTGTGTAAGAGCCAGACGAGAGTGGTAGGCTTATGATAAAACCCTGAAAAATATGAGCATTAAAAAATAAATCCACCAACATGGAGTTGCGATCCTCAGCAGACCCTGGCCAACACTCAGCCCACATTAGGTGGTTGTATCTGTTCATTTCCTGATGATCTCACTCGCTTTTGGAACAATGTGGATTCTGTGTTAATTTAATAAACATTTATGGACTGCCTCCTTGGTGAAAGGGTGGAGTGTCGCTCTGCTCGTACTGCCATCAGAGCTTATCACTTTCTCCTATCATCTTTTTACCTGTTGTCGCTGTTAGGTGCCATCCAGTCGGTGTCCAACTCATAATGGCCCTAAGTACAACAGGCGAAACAGTATTGTTACTGCTTCTCTGCTATTCATAGGGTTTTCAGTGGCGGATTGATTTTGGAGAGTGGGTTGCCAGGTCCTTCTTCCAAGCCCACAGTATCTGGTGTTCCCAGGTGGTCTCCCATCTAAGTACTAACCAGGCCTGACCCTGCTTAACTTCGAGATCTGAAGGAATCGGACACCACAGGTCTATGGTTGCAGGCTATTTTACCTGTAGGAAGCATGTTCCAAGACCCCCAGTGGGGGCTGAAACCAAAGGTAGTACAGATCCCTATGCATATGAGGCTTTCCCTATACATAGTTACCCAGGGTAACCTTTAATGTAAAAATCAGGCGAAATAAGAGATTAATAACAATAACTAATAATAAAATAGAAAAATTACAACAATGCAGCCCTTGTCTTCCCATTAGATTTTGTGCCTCTGGAAATTATAGATGTCAGGACACCCAGCCCTACCCAAAGAACAGTTACTTACTGAATGCAGGATGAAGTTTACCATTAAGATGAGGACAGATGTACACAAATGACAATCAGGAAGGAAACTGTTTTCTTCAAGGTCACCGTTTGCTTATTCCTAGCCAAATCCAGTGGAGTTGACACTGACTTTTCATACTGTTGGCGAGTCCTGTCTATTTTAGACTTCCTCTATCTTGGAGGACACCAGTCTCCCTTTTCTAAAATTATTATGTTATCTATGTATCCTCTCTATGTGCTGCTCCCCCATAATCCTCTCATTCCCCTTTAATTTTTTACTACTCCAAAATTCTTCTTTGCCTTGTCATTAATTATATCGTATCTACCCTAGAAAATACACATACACATGTTCATCTATCACTTGCAAAACAATGATTACACAAGCAACATCCTTAGCACAGAACCCCTTATATCCAACTGCCCCTACAGCCAGCACACTGGAGTCCCTGTAGGCATTTCAAACACAAGATGTCAAGACGCAGCTCATCGTCTTCTACCACAAAGCCCACCTCTCCTCCTCTATCAGCTAATTGCCTCATTCTCCAAGCCAAGCATATGCAAGATGTCCAGGATGCATTCCGTGGCCCCCAGCTGTAACTGAGGACCACAGACTGCCCGTTCTGCCTTCTGCACCTCCCTGGCCTCGATCTGCATTACTCCTGCCTCAGACAGACTTTGGTTCCTTCCTGGAGGAATGGGAGGAGTCACATCACTCAAAGGCTCTCCTTTCCACACTGCTGGCCAGCATGGGCGTACCATGATGCACAGCGACCTCATGCCACCTGCTCCTCTCCCCCAAGAGGGAGGGGTGTAGGGCACTGCCTAGAGAGGCAGTTTTCCCTGGGGCCTATCTAGGCCCCTTGGAGGACTGAGGCTTGCTCCCCAGGCAGTCACCTTTGCCCTACATCGAGGAACTCAGGGTCTTCAAGCTCCCCAAGATAGCGCTGGCATCTATTCCCTTGCCTCAGCCCCCTCAACACCGATTGACTGTTTCCAAACCCCAGAACAGCTCCTGATTGGACTGTTCTGGAACCACCCCTGATTAGCTACTTTTATAAAACCAAGTTTGAATATCCCCTCTGATTGGCTGAAACACGTATGGGGTGACTGCCTCTGCTTGGTCCCCAGCAAGCTCCAGAAGAGTATATAAGGGCAGTACATGGAGCAGTCTGGGTCCATTCCATTGACCGGGACAGACAAGGAAGAAATAAAGGGCTGTTGGAGCAGAGCACTCGGAGTCAGCATCTTCACTGGGAAGAAAGAAGCAAGAGCCGCCGTGGGCATCAGCCTCTGAGCCTGCCTTTCTCAAGGCTTCTCAGAGCAGCCGTGGGCATAAGCCTCCTTTCCGGGTGGTGGGGCTCCTGGGTGCCCAGCTCCCCCTCACCAGATGATAGGTCTTTGGTCACTGGTTCACGCTCATGGCTGGAGCGAGTCCAGCAGCAGGGTGACGCCCCACAGAGGGGTCCTCTCTTCTTTGAGGGAGATTGTAAAGTCCTCACAGTGCTTCCAGTCTGTGTAGGCACTCCAATCACTTAATGAACTTCTAAGATCAGACTCCTAGTCCCTACCCTAGATCTACCGAGCAGAATATTTAGTGGGTAAACTCCAAAAATATACCAGGTATACTTCTACAACTCCCGAGGCTAGGATGATGCACCTCAGGTACGGGCTGCTTTGGGGTCACTTACATGACAGGTGTCTTCTGGGCGTGTCCAGTGCACTCACCCCTCTCCAGTCTCCTGCTCACAGAAGCCATGCTCACAGAGCACAACTTACTGACACACTGGCCACTGGCACTCCACCTGAGCTGCCCAAGCAGAAGGCCTTTCACAGAGAATTTATAAACGGAACAACAGCAATTCAGCCTTCCTAGTGGCATCCGTCAGTCCTAACCTTGGACGCTCTTCCCTTCTGTGTTCCCCCATGTGGACTGGGGAGGCAGAGGAAGCAATTCTGCATAGTGAGGGGAACGAAGAGCCCAAGAAGAGAACAGAAGGATCAATGTCTCCAATGCTACGCCTATCCTTGGTGCTAGCCTAGTACTTTTTTGTTTGTATGTTGTGCTGTGCTGGGCACTGAATTGGGGTCATGCTCATGCTAAGCTCGCACACTACTACTGCACTATGGCCCCAGCCCCAGCCCCAGCCTGTTATGAAGCAGAGCTGCACCTCAGTGTCCACACCCCAGGAGATCATCATATATTTTACACAAGTTCATTTCTTGCTGCAGCCCTACCACTGCGGCATCCGATCCTGTCAGATCTCGGAAGCTAAGCAGGGTTAGGTCTGGTTAGTACTTGGATGGGAGACCTCCTGGGAACACCAGGTGCTGTAGGCTTGGGAGACGGACCTGGCAACCCACTCCCCAAAATCAATCCGCCATTGAAAACCCTATGAACAGCAGAGAAGCACTGACTATAGTGTTATGCCTGTTGTAAGTAGGGTGGCTATGGGTGGGACACTGACTCAACAGCACCTAACAATAACAACATTTCTTGGCTAAGATAGAGAGGGTTTCCATACATGCATCCAAAATCATGCAGATGAATAAACTTGGGCATAAGTGCTTTGTGAACTTGATTCCAGTCTTACTTCTCTATCCCATCCCTCAACCTTTCTCCTCCTCACGAGTGTCCCACAGCTCCACCACATGTCATGACTTGCTGTGGCCACTTGCGCCTGCTATTCTTGCCTGTCTTCCTTTGTGCGAGCTATGACATGTACAGGTCTAAGATGCCCTTCCCCCTTTCTTTGGGCGATTTAGTTTTCTCATCCATGTAAATTCACTTCAAGTTTCACTTCCTTTAGAAACAGTTACCAAGTCCTTTAAGTCTAGAAAATGAATCTTCCCATGTCCTAAAACAGTTCATGTTTATAGCTGACATGGCTTTTGTTAGCTGGCACGGATATTGTTAGCTGCCCTCTCTGTCCTCCTTGCTATACTTCAAAACGAGGGGTAAGAGCTATGTTTATAACTTTGATGCCCTGTCATTTAGCACAGTGCTAAGCAGATAGAATGACCTCATTAATGTTTGTGAAATGAAGGACAGAACTAATCATTTAATTAATTAATCACCTATTAATTACTAATTACTCGGAAGAAAGTGTCAAAAGAAGCAAAGGACAGAAAGTGTCTCTCCACAGCCTCTAACGGTCCAATCTCTGACTTTCAAACAAGACCCACTTGTTACAGAACTGCTGCTCTCAGCCATGTGGGGTCACAGATGGATTAGTTTTCAGTTTCATTTTGGTTTTGCCATTACAAGGAGAAGAAAGCAGGTCAGATGGACAAAGACTCTTTTCAACTCTGCTTGCAGAGCATCTACTCGAGTTCACATAACGTACCTCTTCAGCAAGGACTCAGGACCTGGAAGGCTGCTGTGTCTTCTTTATAGCATACACTACAATGCTAAATGCACAGCCAAGTGAATTGAACCACAGAAGTCATGCAGCCCACTTAGGGTATGGTGCTGGTTTTCCTTGTCCCTGAAGTCCATATTCTTGCTCAGGGTAGAGTCTGCATATCACAGACCCAGATGGCAATTTATCGGGTAACTAGGTTCAGAGCCCACTCACTGTAAAGCCAGCCTAAGATTCCAACTGAAATATTCTCTTTTCTCTCTGTCTTTCTTTTTTTTAGTAGAGCAAGGATGTGGAAAATAGTTTGGAGAGCTCACTCCCTGCCTCACAGGAGAGGTGAATGTGGTCCTTTGCTAGCTCAGACAAAAGTCCTCCATGCTACATTAGGCCTGATAGCAAATTTTGTACTTGCAAACTTTTATCAAAACTGTACATCTGAAATCTTAATATTGTGGGAAGGTGGGTTATGTTTCTCCTCTCTGTTCAGGTTTATATCAACAGAATCAGAATTAATATCTAATTTGAAACTCAGTGGTTTTAGCAGGATCTATGACAGCATCTGTAAAGGCCTTGAAGAAAACCACAGGAATTTGACTTTACACACACACACACACACACACACACACACACACACACACACCAGAATAAACAAACACTTATTTATTTATTGCAGTACTGGGGGCTTGAGTCCATGGCCTCACACATGCTAGGTAAGTGCTCTACCCCTGAGCTGCACACCCAGCCCCACTGTAATTATTTTTATTTTGAGACAGGGTCTTCCTAAGTTACACAGGCTGCCTCTGGCCTCAAACTCCTTATCTTCCTTCCTCAGCTTCCTGAGTAGCTGGGATAACAGGCGTGTGCCATGAGGCTTGGCTCCAAATAAGAATCTTAGTGCTAAAAATAAAGATCATACCCATAGACAGAAAGAACTATCTTGAATCTTCAATATTGGTCACCTTAGAAATATAAAGTATATACATGAAATTTTAAAAACAAATTCTTCATCATTATACACTTGGAGCAATTTCATTCTTCATCCTGGTTTCTGGCATCACACATGGCTATATTAGAAAGAGCATCAGATTTAGACTTAGATAAGGAAGAGAGATTTATGCTTCAGTTCAAAACTAGAATTTTCTACTTATCAGCTATGAGACTTAAAAATGTTGTTTAAAAATGTTTTTTTGTCCTTAGGTTTTCATGTCTTTAAAATGTAGTGAATAAAATCTATTCTGTTAAACTTAGTGGCTTCTTTTGAGAATCAAAATCAATAAGATTGATTCCTCTACCCTGGATCTCAACATTATAGCTACATATAATAGCAGTGTGGGGTATATTGTCTTATTGTTCCAACTATTTGCAGCTTCTCTCCAGGAAAGGATTATATTATTCATGCTACTGACATCAGCTTTGCCCGTCTGACTTGCTTTAGCCAATGAAAAAGAATAGAAATCTCATCTGTCACTACAAAATGGACACTTTCAGAGAATTCATACGGTTCTGCTACTCAATTCTTTTTCCTCTAGAGCAAGAACTACTACTCCTTGAAGGTTTAGTTCAGGAATTAAATAAATACGTCATGTGTCTTCATGTGTATGAATATGCATTTATGTATAACCCACCGACATTGCTGTCAGTCACTTATATATCAGGAATAGTTGTTGTTGCAGCAGAACTTAGCCAAAGCTCTGGCTGATACACATTAGAACCTCTCAATGATTTTCATTTAAACACTACACCAGTTGAATTGGTGCTGTTTCCACTGGAAAACAAACACAAAGACCATAGTTATTAGACTAATACTTAGTACATTAGCAGCATGTGATCCCGTAAGTTAAGCGAATATTTATCAAGAATCACTTTATTTTATGCCATGTATAACTATTGTTGTAATATCATAATATAATCCAATTCTTTGATGGATAAGTAAAGCACTTCGAAAGAATTTGGTAAGAATAAACCAATAAATAAACAGCTGTTAAGATTTTTTCAATAATGATGACATGAGCATGAAAAGTGTTTCACAAAGTAAAAATGTGTTAACATATCGGTTGATACCAATTTACCAAATTAGTACATTTTTGAGTAGTTCCTTTTTTACAAGCCACCAGGCTCAAGACAGCATATGAGACATATAGCAAAACTATGCTCAAAGGAACTTCACCCCAGAATATTTTATGAAGGGAATCATCAGCAGTGTGTTTAGCAACATATATCAATGAGTGATTATAATGCCAATAAACTCTACTGCATCAATGGAAACAAACCAAAAAAAAAAAAAAAAAAAAAAACTACACTGGTACAGAAAGTTCCACACTCACTAGAGCTATATTGACTGAATCAGAGGAAGAAGTCTCTTTCTATTTTATTTGGATTTTATATATCTTAGTTGTCTATTTACTCATTCCAAAACAATAAGCTAATTACTACAGACTTAAAGTATTAAAATGTAATATTAGTGTTTGGAGTATTATGTTTTAGTCACCTAACGCCGACATCAATGTGGGGCTCTTGGTAGATACCTTCTTGTCAGAGGTTTTCTTTTCTTTCTTTCCTTTTTTTTTTTAATAACTTAGCTACCTAATGGGCCCTGCCAGGCATCAATTCATCAGACTCAGAAAACTGCCAAAAATGAAGGTGCTTCCCATGGAGCTACACATATCAGTTTCTCTGGAGAACCCCAACCTTGACTGAAAGTGACAATGTCCACTTCCCTGACTTAGGGAAAAGCCTAATCTTAGCCAAAAGAGGTGATGACAAAACCCCTAAACTTACCTCATCATGTTTAGCACTGTCACTCAAAGGAGAGTTTGCAGAAAGAAAACACAGCACTACCAATCCGTGTGTTACCAGGCCACAAGGAACAGTGCTATCTTTCCTTGCAAACCCGATTTCAAGATGGAAGAAAGGAGAGAGCACAGTACAGCATCCTCAGGATGCCCAGCCACAGCCAAATAAGAGCACCAATCCCTCAGCGACAGACCCCCAAGCGAAGGGCTTGCCGCCACATCAGCGCATGTTGTTGTTGCTGTTGTTGTTGTCGTTGTTGTTGTTGTTGTTGTTAGGTGCCATCAAGTCGGTATCCGATTCATAGCAACCCTCTGTACAACAGGGGAAGCACTATTGTCAGTGCTTCTCTGCTGTTCATATGGTTTTCAATGGCTGATTGATTTTTGGGAGAGTTTTGCCAGGTCCTTCTCCCAAGCCTACAGCACCTGGTGTTCCCAGGTGGTCTCCCATCCAGGCACTAACCAGGCCGGACTCTGCTTAGCTTCTGAGATCTGACGGGATCAGATGCCACAGGGCTACAGCTGCAGGCCATGTCAGTGCATAGAAAGGCTATTTATTGTCTTACTGGACAATAAACTTTAAATGAAATACAAATGTTGTGGATTGAATTTTGGGGGCCAGTATTAAGAAGTGGGGATTGGGGAGCGATGGATAGACAGGTCCTGAAGAACAGGATTAGTGCACATATAAGAGAGACACCCCAGAGATGCCTTGTCCTTTCCACCATGTGAGACCACAGCAAGGAGGCGCATCCAATGGAAAGTGGACCTCGCCAGCCCTGGAACCTGCCAGGCCCTGGATCTTGGACTCCCCAGCCTCCAGACTGCCAGAGGTAAACATTGGCTGTGTGTAAGCTTCGTCTACGGGACTCCGTCAGAGCAGCCCACATGGACAAAGACAACAAACATGCTCCGTAAGAGCAGAAATGACCTTGAGTCATCTGTGTTGCCAGTGGGTCGCCCACTCTGGACATGTGAAAAGTGGCCTGTGCCTACGTCCTAAGCAAATGACTAATCCTTGCCTGAGTGACTGACACCATTGGGTAGGGTGACTTCTCTTCAGGAGAACCAGCAAATACCGAGCTTCAGAATTATTTGACATCAGCCTAAGTTATCTCTGGATGGTTTCTTCAAAGGGTGACATTTCCTTAGTTACTTACAAGATTTCTCCTACTCAGCGCACCATGCAAGACCTGCCTTATACACTGCCTCTCCCATCAAGTTCTCCTCACGACAGGATGCGGTCATGGTCGCCTGGTTTTTGCCACACCAGGCAATATGATGAAGAGCAAAGACTTTCAAATTCCACCCTGAAATCCTTTTGTTGTAAAAACAGTTCAAAGGGGTGAATACCATAGTTTAGTTTGCATATGATACAGGATAGGATGGGCTGGAGTAAAATACAATACTGTGATTTGCACATAGCAAAGTAAATCTTTCAGTCCATATGGACTGGTGGTTGGGTGGTGTGCGTGCACAGATATGCATGTGTATAAGCTTGTCTGTACTGTGCATAATTAAGATATGTTTGTTTATGTCGGTGGATGAAACAATGTTTGCAAATCATTGGCATAAATAAATAAGCCAGCAGACTTGGTGAATACCTATATACCTGTTTCTAGGGCACTGTAGCCATGTAACTTTGGACCAATAATTCTGCCTTCTGAAGCACCAGTTTCCATAAAGTGGGAGGTTTACTTCCTGGTTTTCTAGACTATTGTTAGGTATTAAAATAAGTGAAATGATGCAGACAAAGTTTATGTGGAATAAAAGATGCTTAAAAAATATTTCTCTCAATTTTCCCCTTTTTCTTTTGTTTAACATGTTGTTGCTCTTGTTAGGTGCCATTGAGTTGGTTCCAATTTATAACTACCCTATATATGACAGATGAAACACTCCCCAACACTGTGCCATGTCTGGCACTATCGTTAGCACTTCTCTGCTATTCATAGGGTTTTCAATGGCTGACTGTTTTTTGGGAGTGGGCTGCAAGGTCATTCTTCCAAGCCTACAGCACCCGATGTTCCTATGCAGTCTCCCATCCAAATACTAATCAAGCCTGACCCTGCTTATATTCTGAGATCTAACGAGATTGGATGCCACGGGGCTATGGCTGCAAGGTCAGTTAACATAGAAACATTTTAATATAATTAATATAATCTTCTTTGTCTTTTAATTATGTTGGTATGTGTCCAATTTCCTCTAGAAGAAATTATGTTCCTTAAGAGCAAGAAATGAGGATCAGTTATTCATTTAGTGAATACATACTGAAAGTCTTTTATAGCCGGGCATTCCTCTAGGCAGTGAGGATGAATTTATAAAGAAGAGTAATAAATACCCGGGCACTACAGTGTGCAACTGTAATCCCAGGCATGTGGGAGGCAGAGGGAGGAGGATCGCAAGTTTGAGGCCAGGGTCAATCTGCACAACTTAGTGAGACCCTGTCTCAAAATAAAAATATAAAAGGTGCTATGGGTGCACCTCAGTGCTGGAGTGCTTGCCTAGCATGCATGAGGACCTAGGTTCAGCCCCTATTATTATACAAAAAACAAAAAATAAAAAAGGAACAAGCAATTCTGACTTTCATAGGGCTTGCACTCCAGATGAAGAAGATAAACAAAAAGCAGCCAGTCATGGGCCTGCAGCTAAAGCGTTTAGGAAAACACTAAGATAAGGGTGCATAGTGGAACGTGCTAGATGGCCTATTCACAACAGGCAAGTGATGGAATCAGCCTAGATGCCCATCAACAGACGAATAGATAAAGAAAATGTGGCATATATACACAACAGAGCTTAATTCAGCCATAAAGAATGAAATTATGTTGTTTGCAGGAGAGTAGATGGATGCTAAGCCAAATAAGTCAGACTCAGCAAGGCAAATATCTGGTGTTTTCTCTCATATGTGGAATCTAGATTAAAAAAAAAGATGTGAAAGTAGAAGAAGGATTATTTGGGAAGATGAAGGTGACCTACAAAGGGGGAGCCAAGAGAGGGTCACGGGAAATGCATATGTATGATCAAAGTAGATCATATACACGTACGAAAATGTCACAATGAAACCCATTATCTTGTATCGTTGTTGTTGTTAGGTGCCGTGGTGTCAGTATCCGACTCATAGCAACCCTGCATACAACAGATGAGACACTATTGTCAGCGCTTCTCTGCTGCTCATAGGGTTTTCAATGGCGGATTGATTTTTTGGGAGTGGGTTGCCAGGTCCATCTCCCGTTTGTATCATTAATATACACGAATTTTTTTAAAAAGTGAGGTAGAAAGTGCTGGATAAAAAGAATTGCAATTCTAAACAGGATACTCAGAGAAGGTCTCATTCTGGTGAAGTTATGTGCAGACACACCCCACACTTTCCATGACACGATGGTGGTGCTTTTAGGTACCATCGAGTCAGGTCTGACTCACAGCCACCCTACATACAACAGAATGAAACTCTCCCTGACACTGTGCCAGGCACACCATCTTTTTTATGTTTAATCCCATCGCAGGACTTCATAAATGTTTAATTGATTGGCTAACTGGAAAAAACAAAATGCATAGAGGGCAAAAACAGCCCCCATTATAAATAAGCATGGAAGTGAGAGAGAACAAAACCAGGTCCTCTATAATTCTTTCTGTAGTCTACAAAGGGATTTCAGAGCTGGAGACAGGAAAACCAGGCTTTTGTGAAAAGCACGCTGAAAGGCAGGTGTGTTGAAAGAGGATGAAAACCCCACACAGCCAATGGTTGTCTCCAATCTCTGCTATGCTATTTCATGTTAATTGCCAGCACAGCAAGTCCCTCGGGGCAGCCACCTTAGTGGCCAAAGGACTTGTCAGGGTTGATGTTTCAACTTTGAAACAGTTTCCAATAGACCAGATGGGGTTCTTTGGAAAATAGGTTTCCTGAGAGATGTGTCTAATTCAAAGAAAAAGCGCGCCCACAGAGATCCAGTGCAGTTCAGTCCAAAACAGGGTCAGATTTCAAAGGTCTCCAATTCAGCAGAGAGATGAGTTGGATGCTAATGCATTTGTTCTGTGTTTACTACGTGCTGACGGGGTACTTTGGCACCATCTAGAGTGGGGAGGGGGTGAAAAGAAGGAACCCCAAGTACACACACTCCTAGACCACTCTTGGAGTTGTACCACAATAAATCCATTCTAAATTAGCCAGGCACGTGGCGCACACCTGTAACCTCAGTGATTTGAGAGGCAGGGGCAGGAGGATCGCAAGTTCAAGACCAGAGGCAGTCTGTGTAATTTAGTGAGACCCATCTCAAAAAGTAAAAAATGGGCTGAGGGTGAAGCTCAGTGGTACAGCACTTGCAAAGTATGCATGTGCGAGGCCCTGGGTTCAACCCCTAGGGCTGCAGGGAAAAAAAAAATCTACCCTAAGTTAAAAATATCATAAACTGAAAATGCTTTTAATGCCTCTAACCTACTGAATGCTGGGGCTTAGTTAGCCTCCTCTACATTAAGTGTGTTTGGAATATTAAATAGCCAGTAGCTGGGCAAAATCACTTAACATAAAGCCTATTTTATAATCAAGTGCTGAGCATCTCATTTAATTTATTGCATGCTCCATTTAAAATAAAAACAGAATGACTGTAAGGTGTACTTTACACCACCATGAAGTAGAAAAATCGTAAGTGGAGCCATCAAAACTCGTATACTTTCTGTGCGCTGCCTAGTCCTGACAGGCCCCCTCCAAACCTTCCCTCAATGCCTATGACAGTCCTAGATGGGGGTGTTTGTAAAAGAGATCGCTTATTTAATTTACCAACACTTGACTTCTCTTCTTGGGCATCCCACTGACTGCCACTTTCCATATCCTTGCTGTTAGGTGTGGCTATAAGACTGCATTCGACCCAGTGGAACACACACAATGACATCAGCTGGCCCCTTAGACTCTCCTTCATGCTCCCTGCCTCTCCCAGGAGGATGTTGCTCATGGCAACACTGGAAGCCACGTCTGGAAGGTGCAAACCATCCTGGAAGCGCCATCTCAGAATGACCGCTGAGGCAGAGCTGGGCGCCATCGACAACCAGAGGATCACACTGAAGAGTTACCTGGGTGAAACACGAATGCCCACGGCTGACCTGCAAGGCTCTGGGCCTTCATTTGTTATGGAAACGAGGGTCTCCCCAAAGTGATTCTTCAACTGGTACTGGGAGGAGGGAGCCAGCACAATTAAGACAAAGATGTGTGGTTGGCCTGTACTCAGGCCAGGATCCTCAATGAATCAGGGGGAGACAGCAAGAGATACCTGCTTGGAAACAGCACAGCGCTTGGTCAGAACATGGCGTCTGACAACTTCTAAGGTAAACCAAGTATCCACTGAGCCTCGAGCCACAGAGGCAATGGATGGAAAGGGGCCAAGCGTTCCTGCGTGTTGATTACTCCTCTCCGGCTGCAACGATGATTGCTAGAGAAAGCTAAGCTCAGGAAAAAAAAGTTTCAATTTTGAAGAAAATGAAGAGAGAGAGAGAGAGGGAGGGAGAGAGAGAGAGAGAGAGAGAGAGAGAGAGAGAGAGAGACTGAGACTACTGAGAATGAATGGAAAACATCAGGAAGAAGACAGAAAACAGTTCCATGCAGCAGAGGCCCATGAATAACTTCTTAGCAGGACAAAAGGTCTCAGCTATGTGGCGATTATCAAACCAAGGATATTCCCTTCCTTATGAAAACTTTGCTTTTGGACCATTTTCATGTGGCCATATTAAGAGCACCAAGAAAGCACAAAAGGAAAGAACCAGTGTAGGGTTAAGCATCATACCTAGCATTTCCTTAATATTTTGCACATGGCAAATGTATCTGCCTAAAAACAAATAGAACAGAAGCTCACACCACTTGAAGGAATTTCCCAGCCAGAGAAACCATGATTCTTATTTATTTATTTAGCAATGTTAGGAGGCCTGACCCCAAGGCCTTGCAACATCCTTTGCAAGAGCTCTACCACCGAGCCATATACCTCCAGCCCCTCTTCTAACTTTCATATGGAGAATGGGTATAGCTAAGTTACACAGGTTGCTTCTGGCCTTGAATTTGCAATCCTCCTGCCTTAGTCTCTCAGTGTGCTGGGATGATAGGCATAAGCCACTGTGCCTGTCCAAAACCATGAATCTGCTTCAAAAGAGCGAGTGACTATAAACCATTGACAAACACTCCAACTAGCAAGAGCAGGAAATGGGCTTGTATAAGTCCCTCAGCCCTCCGAGAGGGTGGACTCAACAATGACTGTGAGATGTGGCCACGGACGACACTGAACAAAAACAACTACCCA
Source organism: Pedetes capensis (assembly GCA_007922755.1). Taxonomy (NCBI): domain Eukaryota; kingdom Metazoa; phylum Chordata; class Mammalia; order Rodentia; family Pedetidae; genus Pedetes; species Pedetes capensis. The sequence goes on from VMDO01001589.1 coordinate 116,292, forward strand.
GTCAGTGAAGCCAGAAGGCCACTAGGAGCAAGAAACAGAAAGGCTTGTGTAAGTCCTTCAGCCCTCCAAGTCAACAATGACCGTGTCGGATGTGGCCATGGATGACACAGAACAAAAAGAACTACCCAGTGAGTGAAGCCAGAAGGCCACAGGGAGCAGGAAACAGAAAGGTCCACCTGCAGAACAGACTCAGAGGGCACACAGGGACCTCATCCAATGGACAGGATAAAATTATCACCACGGCCACAGACGAGGAACCGCTTTACGTCTCGAGTCCTCCTCCTCTCCTAATTAGATACTTGATTGTAATAATCATGTCCTGCTACCACACCGAAAAATATGTGGAGCCAGGTCCCGTGATGCCCATCTGTGATCCCAGCGACTTGGGAGGCTGAGGCAGGTGGATCGCCATTTCAAAGCCAGAGGCAGCCTGTTCTACCTAGCAAGACCCTGCTTCAAAATAAAAAATAAAATAAGACCTGGAGCTACAGCTCAGTGGTAGAGCACTTGCCAAGCATGGGTGAGGCCCTGGGTTCAACCCACCAGTACTGAAAAAAAAAAAGAAAAAAGAAATGTTAAAAAATGTGGAAATAAAAAGTGGCAACCTATTTGTCTATAGGTCACTTTTCCAGGATAAGCCATTGTTGTTGTTGTTGTTGTTGTTGTTGTTAGGTGCCATCAAGTGGAGTCCGATTCATAGTGACCCTATGTACAGCAGATGGAAACATGTGCTGATTCTGTGCCAGGCAAATGATCTTATTTATGTTGAAGCCCATTGTTGCAGACACTGTGTCAATCCATCTGGTGAAGGGTTTTCCTCTTTTGCGTTGACCTGCCACTCTCCCAAACATGATTTCTTTCTCCAGGCACATATCTCTCCTGACTATATGATCAAAACATGTAAGAAGCAGTCTAGCCAGCCCTGCTTCCAAGGAGCACTCCGGTTGCACTTCTTCTAGGACAGATCTGTTGGTTCTTTTGGCAGTCCATGGTTCATTCAACAGATGTCTCCAGCACCACAATTCAAAAGCATCAGTTCTTCTCCTGTCTCCCTTCTTCAATGTCCAGCTTTCACAACCATATGATGTGACTGAAAATACCATGGAATGAGTCAGATGCACCTTTGTCTTCAATGATAAGCCATAGCTGGCCACAAACACTAGAAGCAACAAATCTCCAGGGATCTTGGACTCGGAGCTGAATGCACTAGTTGACTGGATGTTGGGTTTTCTGCCTTGGGGCTGTGGGTTCCAGGTCAGTGTGGGAGGGAGGGTACAAATGCATACTGTGGCGCTCATAACTAGCCCTACACCAGAACCCAGGTCCTAGTTGTTTTCTTGGCATTTGAGCCAGGCTCCTTTACTCAGGTTCCAATATCAAGTGGACAGCTGTTTTTGTTAGGTACCATGGAGTTGGTATCCAACTCATAGTGACCCTATGTACAACAGGAGAAATACTATTGTCAGTGCTTCTCTGATGTTCATAGGGTTTTCAATGGTGGACTGATTTTTGGGAGTGGGTTGCCTGGTCCTTCTCAGGTGGCTCCCATCCAAGTACTAAGTAGGCCCAACCCTGCTTAGCTTCCGAGATCTGACGGGATTGGATGCCACAGGGCTATGGCTGCAAACTCAGGGGGACAAAAGGAGTATAATTTAACCGAAACAATATTGGAAACATGATATTGTGCCATTAATACCCTTAAAAATCTTCCCTGTGTGTGCCTTTCTGCTTGTGCCTCTTCCTCTGGCTGGCAGTTACGGCTCAGAGAACCCTGGATGACCCTTGTGTCACACGGAAGAGTTTTGGCTAGCCTGGGCCCCTCAACAACTGTGGGGTGTGCCTTTCTCTCAGCCACAATCAGAAATGCTCGCTCTAGACTGCTGACTGAGCAGGACATAAACTTGCATCGGCTTAACACACAGAGAGAATTTTGTTTTTGTGATGGTAAATACTATATTATGCACTGCCTTTTATAGAAGCAAAAAAACCTCTATAGCTTTGGAGAACTTAATTTACATAATCTAGAGAGTTTAAAATGATGAAGACTGGGCTCAAAGCTATGCTCGCCTAACTCCAGTACCTCCTTTCATTGTGCCACGTTATCATCTGGAACGGAGGACACAGTATTGGTCACTGAAAAGCAGATCTAGTGAGTACAGATAAATCAACCCGCATTTTTATTCAATGTAGCAAGGCTATAAAATAGATAGGTAGATAGATAAATAGGTAGAAAGAAAGATAGAGATGATAGATAGATAGATAGATGTTAGTTAGGTGCTGTCGAGTCGAGTACAACTCATAGCAACCCTCATAGGGTTTTCAATGGCTGTTTCAGGATTGCCTTGGGAGTGGGTTGCCATGTCCTTCTCCCATTTTGTGGTGCTGAGAATCGAACTCGGGACCTCAGAGACTGCAGAGCAGCGCTCTACCAACTGAGCTAAATCCCAGCCCTGATAGATAGACAGACAGACAGACAGACAGACAGACAGACAGACAGACAGATTTTCTTTTTCTTTGAATAGCTAAAGAAGCAGTCAGGACTCAGAGTATAGAAACCAAATTTGAGTGCAACCTGCATGCTAATGAAAAGCCACCCCCTTCCCCAACTGCTCATTCCAGAGGGATTCTTTAGGTAAATGAAAATCATAAGCCATTTGATCCAGAAAGTTTTTCTGCAGAAAGGCAAGATCAGGTCCTTTCTTTGTGTTAAATCTTGCCTTGATTAAATTGGCTCTTTTTCTTAGTGCGTTTCCAAAGCGCTGAGTTACTAACAAGAAAAGGTTTTAATAAGGTCCTAGATTTTAAAGCCATAGGCAACACAGCCTGGGACCTTTATGATGTGTAATGAATAAAAGGACCCAAATCACTGCTTTTAAAAATCATCTATCTAAGAATTACAATAATTTCCCTCTTGAATGCCCCCTCCGTTCCTATGTTCCCAGTGTTGCTTGCATGAAAGGGCATATATTAACAAAGCAGAAATCTGCTTCTCACAGGAGATGGCCCAAGATGGAAGGTCCCTCTCTCCCCAGCTACAAATGGAGAGTATCCGCCAGTTACCCATCTGGTTCCCTAGCAATCTTTCCTTCTCCCTCTCCCAGCTCCTCTTAGACATGGTCTTGCCCCTTCTTTCTCCACATCTCTCCCTCTCTGCACTTTCCCTTGATCATTTTAACAAGGCAACACCATGCTAGGGGTGGGGGGGGAGTCAAGTCTTGTCTCGTCAAGGCAAATTCCACCGTACAGAACAAACCAAAGGCCATCCTCCCCTTTCATGGTGGCCCCATAGTCCCCACCCCTCAGCGCATTTGTCACAGACTTCCCTTCCCCTTAGGCAGGTGGCAGTCAGGGCCTAATTTCAAGCTGCAGGGTGGGATTTTTTGTTTTGCTTTGCTTTTCCTCGCCCCGCTCCTTTTCTCTTTTCCAGAGCCCTGGAGCTCACGCTGGGTGATGTGAATGGAAGTAGAACAATTTTCAAATCCTATTCTAGTACAGAAATATGGGACAGTCCAACCAGGGAGAAAAATGCAAGGTGATGCGTGAGTCCTCTGGTCCTCCCATGCCACGGACACACAGCAGAGGCGCCTCGGAACGCGGAGCGAGCAGGACATTTCCATGGAAGCGTTTTATTTTAATCAGGAACCAGCTGCCTGTCAATGCATCAGCCCTCGGTTGAGGAAGAAGCGCCTGCAGAGCCCATTGCAGCCACTCCAGCTCGTGATTAGAGAGGGAGAGAGAGGGGACTGGGGGGAGCGTGGAGCTGCCACACAGCTGACAGGAAGCTGCGAGGTCACACAGAGCCATGCCGGAGGGTCTCGCATGGGAAAATTGGTGGCTTCTTAAAACCCAGCCCAGCTTAACACAGAATCAAGGCTCGCTTCTTGCCTCTCCAGTCCTCATCAGGTGGTCTAATCAAATCCAGAGTGGGAAAAATACACAGAGTAATACTGAATTGCCCAAATTGTCCAGGATTTGTCCACTGTACTCTTAACCGCTCCAATCATAGTCGCTAAACACCTACTAGGTGCCAAATTTCATCTCACTCTCTTGTGCCCAAACAAATAAACCTCAATGCAGGTGGTAGTTGTTGCTAGGTGTCAAGTCAGTGTCTGACTCATAGTGACCCTGCGTACAACAGGTGAAACAATATTGTTAGTGCTTCTCTGCTATTCATAGGGTTTTCAATGGCAGATTGATTTTTGGGAGTGGGTTGCTGGGTCCTTCTCCCAAGCCTACAGCATGTGGTGTTCCCAGGTGGTCTCCCATCCAAGGACTAACCAGGCCCAACCCTGCTTAGCTTTTGAGATCTGATGGGATCAGATGCCACAGTGGTACTGTTGCAAGTCAATATAAGTTAGTGAAGTTATAAAAGAGCTAAAGTATTTACATTTATTATATACACATAAACACACGCACACACATACATACTCCTTATGGGTCCAAGTTGCAGAATTATTACATCAACTTGAAGAAATGATAGGAAGGCAGGGCTGTGTAACAAACAGCACATTGACCATAAATGAAGGAGATTCTGACCAAAGTCTCTAATACATGAACAGGCACAGTCTACTTGCAAAGTGAGCCCTTGCTCTTCTGTGCCTTCACATCCCCTCCTGACTTGCTCATGTTTCTGGTACAGTATAACAGTGTCACAGGGATCCTGAAAGAATGGACCCTTGCTGCTGTTGTTAGGTGCCGGCGAGTCGGTATCTGACTCATAGTGACCCTCTGTAAAACAGGGGAAACGCTATTGTCAGTTCATAGGGTTTTCGATGGCAGATTGATTTTTGGGAGTAGGTTGCCAGGTCCTTCTCCCAAGCCTACAGCACCTGGTGTTCCAAGGCAGTCTCCCATCCAGGTACCAACCAGGCCCGACCCTGCTTAGCTTCTGATATCTGACGGGATCGGACACCACAGGGCTACCCCTGCAGGCAAATAGACCCTAAAGAATTAAAATCTCTGTAGGAAATCCCATGTTGGGGATGAGAATGGCCTGAAGCCCTGGCACCCCAAGGGGCCTTCCCTGCCAGGAAGAGACTTCTCAGAGTTCTGATCATTCATCTCACAGCTGAATCTACAGGAGCATATTTCCTGGCTTTTGTTTCATCTTCCTGCAAAATTCTAACACTGCTACAGTAAAGGCAGAAAGAAACTAAGAATTTTTTTGTTCTCCTCACTTCTGGTCCAAATTATAAATAAGCAAAGCCACGTCCCTTTATCAGACTCTGTTGCCTGTTTTTGTTTAAGTTTTTATTATTCATTTGTTTACTTGTTTATTTATCTCTGTGCATTTGTGTGTGTTTGTTTGTTTTGGTAAGGTGGAGAGCCACAAACCTCAGCTTCCAGTCACAATAGAATCGATGACTCTGGGTTGTCCTTATTTGGGTATCTTCCCTTTTACCAACAGGCTGAGTGACCTAAGGAGGCCAATCAAAACCTTTCCTGTTACTACACCAAAAGCTCAGGAAGGTGATTGGCACACTGTGTGGGCCCAATAAATGGTTGAAAATACAAGAGAACATAAATTGATGGGACAGTTTCCACATGCTTTTGAAAGTGTGGTGGAAACACGCTCCATTTCTACGTAGAACATTGTAAGATTTGGGTAATTATCCATTTATTTTTAAAATTCTACTTTGTAAGATTGTATAAATAAGCCATCATGAAATAATTTGAGCAACTGAGAAAAATCACTAGAGAGAATTTAGTTTTCTGTCTTGAAATTTTTCATTTTCAAGTTGGTGTTTGGCAAATAGACATTGGTTATATCTAGCAGGCCAAGGCAATAGTAACATCCAGGGTGAGTCTACTTGCCAATAAAATTCAACATCCTTGGGGCTCTAGGGGGATTTAATAAGTCAGCCTCATACTGGATATACTATACATGAGTTTGCCAAGAGCTTACTTTCTCAGGTCTGGCCACCAATCCAGGAAAAATGACCAACTCCTATTTCAGAACTATATGAATGAAAAACTAAAAAACTCAAATATTTCGTTGTTGTTGTTGTTAGGTGCCATCAAGTCGGTATCCGACTCATAGCGACCCTCATAGGGTTTTCAATGGCTGGCTGTTTCGGGATTGCCTTGGGAGTGGATTGCCAGGCCCTTCTCCCATTTTTACGGTGCTGGGAATTGAACTCAGGACCTCAGAGACTGCAGCGCAGCGCTCTACTGACTGAGCTAAATCCTAGCCCAAAATTTAGTAGTCCTTTGAATTTTCTTTTAACATTTTTTCCATACAATTCCCATTCTATGTTTATTTTTAAAAAATGTAATTCATGTGATTTTGATCAGCAATCAGTTGCTGTGCATCGAAAAGTGACAACTTAAATATGACTCAGTTTACCTAGAAGCCATAATGCTACAGCCTACCTTTCTGTCACGCCCTGCCTGTCTATATTAATTAATATGTGCAAAGAGAAATGAATTCCTTGTAGATAATGGCCTTACATATTCACAAAGGGCTATTATCATTAATTGCCATTTAGTAATTAGATGTCACCAGTTCCATTATTACATCTACAGACTTGGGAACGCATGAGCCATAATGTCGGAGCGTAAAGTATTGTCAAATGTGGATGTCAAATCTCTCTCAATGTCATGTCCTCTTCTGGGCCGGGAAGATGACATCTTAATACTGCCTTCTGGGCAATGTTGAGTTAATAATGAGGCAAGTGATTCTCAAACAGCTTCAAACAATAACTGCTTATTGGGTTACTACACAAAGAATTAATGGTCACAAAGAGACTGGTTGATCATGACTTAATTAAGCATGGGTAGTTGAGAGGGCCCTGTAACTCTTTTTAATTGCATCTTCATAGCTCATGTGAGCTGTACTTCACCTTGGCCATGTAGTTGTTGTTGTTAGGTGCCGTAGAGTCGTGTCCGACTCCTAGCAACCCTTATAGGGTTTTCAATGGCTGATTGTTTCGGGATTGCCTCGGGAGTGGGTTGCCACATCCTTCTCCCATTTTTGTGGTGCTGGGAATTGAACTTGGGACCTCAGAGACTGCAGAAAGGTGCTCTACTAACTGAGCTAAATCCCAGCCCCATCTTGGCCATAGTTTTGCCCAATTTTCAAAGGCCAACATATCAAAACACCTTACAAAGTGCTCTGAATGTAAACAATTTTCTTTAAGCCTGAAGAAATTACTATGCCACTTGCTAACAATGCCATCACACACTTCCTTTAGTTTAAATCTCAATCTAAGATCTAAAAATTGAATTTGATAGAGCCAAGGAATTGGTCTAAACTCCATTCATTGGGAAGATGGATTAATTTAGCCCCCAATAAGCAGACAAGGGCATGGTAGGAGAATTATTCTCCAATTTGATGAGCTAACCTTGACTTTCTGGGTTTCAGTTTACAGCATCAACAAACAGAGCATGATTGCTCTCTCCTCACAGGTATACAGAATATACCCGAAAAGCCCTTTAGCTTCATGGATTCAAGAGTCGCTATCTGTTTCCTAAATATGCTCCCAATTGTGTGGCCCAGAACATATTTATAACCTTCTTCAGCCTCCATACACAAATTTGAAAAATGAGAGAATTAGATCAGAACCCCGAAGATTTGTGTTTTCTAAACTTCATTCCAGGGGACTTTGTTTGCCACAAGATGTTAATAGGTGTTTCTGATGAAAGGGCTCCCAGGTCAAGTACACTCACATATGCAGGTGGAAAAGGCAGGTCAAATATATGGTGGTGGTGGTTGTTGTTAGGTGCCGTCGAGTAGGTATCCAAGTCATAGAGACCCTCAGAGGGTTTTCAATGGCTGATGTTTTGGGATTGCCTTGGGAGTGGATTGCCAGGCCCTTCTCCCATTTTTGCGGTGCTGGGAATCAAACTTGGGACCTCAGAGACTGCAGGGCAGCGCTCTACCCACTGAGCTAAATCCCAGGTCAAATATATGGTAGTACATTTCAAAATTCAAGGATTATTCACAGGCTTCCATCTGCTAATGTGCACAGCAATTCTCCAAGCTCTGGTTACATAAGCAGCATTCGACAGACTTATTCAACTAAAGAAATGCAGTTTGGTAAAGCACGCATAGTTCTAGTTTGAGAACTAATACCAGGAAAAATTGGATTCCAATCCTATTCCATGGAGCCCTGGGGTTCTGCTGTGATAGCCTCAGGGACAGACACAGGCAATGAGGAAAGAGAACCAAATCTCATCAGCTCCCTAGCCAGAGAAAGCCTAATGGTCTTTTTCTTCTAATTTTGTTTGTCTGCTTTAATTTCTTAATAATGGATTACATTTGTTAAGAAGAACAGATTTCTTGACTAAAGTAATTTCAGACCCAATGGATTACATATTCTAAAAGGCCCTCCTTTGCAAAACCTCCCTGACTCTATTAGTATTCTGAAGAATTGTGTGAATAAAACATTAATATCATTAGCTTCCTTGAGTTCTCTAGATCAGTTTCTGACAGTTTTGGTCTGATGGTTCTCTAGCCTATGCTCATGTTCCATTGGTTGTCAATTCATGTCTCATATTTGACAGTATGAGATACACCTTTATTTTTAAAGCAGCTATGGTAAATAAATACAATGTACTCTCATCTTCAATATTTCAGAAGTGAAATACAAACTTGGCCAACTTCTTCTTGCCCTTTTGTCTCCTTCTGACCATGGAGAGTGCTGAAAAAAGGGCCTCGTCCTGGGACATAACTCTAGCTGCCACCATGGGAGGCTGGTTGCCTTTATCATGAATGTGAGCAACTTTATTTTTCTTTTAAGATGAAGATTTGCTTTCTCCATAAACTATTTTGGGTTTTTCTTGCATGTCAGATGCCACAGAGTCACTATATGGCACTGTTAACCATACCCTGAGAAACAAGAGGTGTTCCCATTTTTATTCCATAAAGTAACTCATATTGCATTTGGCTACAAAGGTTCTTGGTTCAGATCCTCATTGGACGGCAGATTTTTATAGTATTTAATAAGGGGAAAAAAAGGTCTCTTCTTTCTGACTTTGGCCATCCTAGTCATGGTTAGCTTTTAAGCATGTCTTACAAGGGCAAAGTTCATTCCTCACCCTCAGGATTAGGGATTTGTCAATGACTGGCAAGCCCTTGAAGCCAACTCTTTTTATCCCCTTATAGGGTAGGGGGAACAGTTCCTCATGGATGCTCTAACTTTGGTCACCTAAGACTATAGAAGCAGATGCACCTCTCAGAGCATTTGGTAGAACCCAGCCTGAGGACAGAGCCATTTGGCACAGGTGGGCTAGCCCTTGCACCACACCCCAGCTCATTGTTCACACAATAGGAAGAACAGATGCTCTTGGGAAATTTGGCAGATGATAGGAAACTATTAAGCTCAATTGCTTTTGTTTTGGCTTTATTTTTCATTCCTTTAAAAATGCAGCAAACTATTCTACCGTTCCCCAACTCTACCAAACGGCCGTGGTCTGGAGGTGGCAGAAAGCAATCCACACCCTTCTGAAGGGATGGGTTTTGAATGCTCAGCAGGTGAGAACCCAAATATATTTGATTTCCAATATGCACGCATGCATAGAGAGCTTCCAGTGGGGGGTGCTGACATTTATCTTCCGTATCCAGGACCGGTGGGGTTGGTCACCCCTGTGCTCATGAGTGAAAGTAAATGTCAGGGAAGATTAGTGGCCGTGTACTACCCACATACATGGATATTTTTCATTCTCTGTGTATTCCTCATGCTGCTATTCATTTAGGAAACAGTTGTGAGAAATTAGATGTTCCTGAGCTCCAGAGGGAGTGGAATTATGGAACTGTGTGCTGTGTTATCACTGGGGACTCTCGCTGGGATGAGTTTCAATGTAAAATACTACTCACTAGCTCGTTTTCCTCGGCAAATTGGAAACAGGGGCATGAGAAGACTTTGCATTTGCGAATATGCCCTCACCCTCTGCACCCTGGAACTCTAGAGAGCAGACTGGACTTTTCTATTTATCCTATTAATTGGATCCATTCATTTGTGAACATGGTTAGCACTGACCCGAGGGGGAGGGGAAGAGGACCTACCTCTGAAGCAGTCATCTGCATTATCTGTGGCTGAACCAGAGGCAATAAAGTCAAATAAAGTAAAATAACAGGGAGGAAGGAAGGGTAAAGGAACGTGTGAACTCATTCCACAATTCCTTCGGATAAGAAATGCCAAGAGAATAATACTGAACACTCATCACACATAAAAGGCGATTCAGATGCAAGGGCTGTGTGCACGACAGCAGCCAGTCCACTGGACCAGGATGGACCCACCTGGTCAACGGGAAATGGGGCAGGAACAGAACAAGGCTCGTCAAAAGGACTCACCTCCTGTGCTGAGCCTGTCAGTGCCGCGCTTCGCATCCCTTCAACTTTGTCCCATTAAACAAAGAGAAGCTAACCTAAGTCAGATTCAAGAATTTCCAAATTAAGAAGGAGGGAAGGAAGGAAGCAATCGAACTGCACCCATCACTACTTGAAATCGTATTCAGAGGCCACGTGGCTGTGAACTGAAGGGAGGCAAAGCCCAGGGAGCTTGGTGGCCTCACTGTGGACATTCCCTTCCAGTGCTGGCGGTGCCTGAATCTGAGGAAGCCCACGGGCTCCCCAAGTGGCTCATCGCACCTCTGCTTCAGACCCTGCCTAGAGCACACCAGAGCTTTCCAAAATAAACACCAAGACATTCTGGGCAGGATGTTTTCCTGTTCCTGTTGACCACTGGAATTTGAAATTACACTCCAGAAATCCGCTCCCCTCCCAACTCTCCGCTTGTCAAGTGGAAAAGCAGTAAGCTGAGAACTCTCGGACCTAACCCATGCCCTCCCTCAGGAGAAAGAAGTGTCGGGAAAGGATGTTCACCAAGACTCAGGCTGAACTGAACACAACAAACGCAGGATTAAGTGGGGTGGCCACTCCAAACTCCCTTGACAAACTTATTCACATGTAAGCCGACCTACTTAAGATTTTGGCTTTTGTTTTCATTTGTTTTCATTTTTTCTTAACTTCTTTGTGGTTTGTAGACTAGAAGACTACATAGTTACCCCAAGGCAACAGTTGTGATGTGCTTCAGCCTTTCAAAAGTTTAATCTATCTCAGACCATGGTTTATTTCCTCATCTAAATGTGAAATAATTCCAGCTAGACCATAAAGTCACTAGTATCTAGAAATCACAGAGTGTTAGGAATCCACCAGTCTTGCATATATGTTATCTCATTGATTTTCCATAATAAATCTATGAGGAAAAAAATGTTTGGCAGGTGAAAAGAGTAAGATGAAGAATATTTTAGTGGATTACCCAAGGCCATATTCTTTATAAGTGACAGGGTCAATATTAGAACCCAGGTAGTCAGCCCCAGGAGCCCATGTTCACATCCCTTAGTCTGTCTTCATGTCACATATTCTCGGTGCATCTCTCTACTGTCATACCATGCTTATGGAAAAACTAAGCAACGGGAGGGTAAAGATGCATGAGTTGACATTTAAATAACAAACAGTGTGATCACTGTCCAAGTTGCCTGTAGGACACACATCCAGGGACATAAAGCAAGAGGAGAAAGTATTCCTGTCCTAAAAAGTACAAGGCTACTCAGATGTGGGGAACATAATAAGCTGCCACATGCACGATTTCATCACAGTTCACTCGTTCATCCATTTACTCACCCATCTGATACACAATGCATGTCTATGCTTTGCCAGTTACTTCTCTGAACAGTGCAACATCTAGAAGAACCAGGCACACCAACAAGCAATAGGTGCTGCCCTTATGGGGTGCTCTGGGGAGCAGAGGAACAAAGTGGATGCTTCATGGGAGAAGCGGTAAGGAAGACCCATTCTCCTGGATGGTAAGAAGCAGAGCTGATCATGTTTGGAGAAAGAGCTACATGGGGAACCCACATTTACACACCTGAGTTTTGAATCCTCAAAACCCTGAGTCACTGCTGCAGAGTTTTATGTTCAACTTCCCCACTCTGTGTCGTACTTGAAGGACAGGATGAACCAAAAAGGTCAGAGCAAATGCAAAATCTGACCTTGTTTTCCCTCTTCCTCTGCACGTGATCATCCTTGGTCACATGATTATAGATGGGGACAGAGGAAAGGGACAGCCCTGCTCAGGTGAGTACTCCAGGGAACAGCGAGTCTATTCTAAGAGTGCTTTGTAGCTCCTGGAGAATGAAGTATTCCTTTAGTTAAGTAAACTTTCAAGGACAGTGTGTATATTTTTGTTGTTATTCTGCTAGCTTATTTATTTATCTGTCTGATTATCAGTTAACTAGAATGGTTTTTCCTGCAGCCATACCACTGTGGTGTCCAATCCTGTCAGATCTCAGAAGCTAAGCAGGACCAGGCCTGGTTAGTACTTGGATGGGAGTCTGCCTGGGAACACCAGGTGCTGTAGACTTGGGAGAAGAACATGGCAACCCACTCCCCAAAAACAATCAGCCATTGAAATCCTTATGAATACCAGAGGAGCATGACAATAGTGCTTCATCTGTTGTACAAAGGGTTGCTATGAGTGAGACACTGACTCCATGGCACCTAACAACAATGGAATGGTTTTAGCTTAGTTGGGTGATAGAGGGTGATTAAGAATGCTCCAAAGGAGATGAATTCACAAAGAGAAGTTGGCTCACAATTCACTTTACAGGGCACAAAAGATAATCAGCCTTTCTTTTATTTAAAGTTATATGTAAGACTGTGTTTGTGTTTTCTAATCCTTAAAAAACATCTTCATTAGCTGTATCCAACAGTAAGCCTGGCAATTTGCATAAAAATGAAAGATGTGCCAATATTCCAGTTCCCAGAGGTTTGCAGCGTAAAAATAGGAGAGGAGAGGACTTTGGTCCAGTGGGGTTTCTGAGAGTACTATGGCAACCGTGAGAGGCACATCATGGCGTCCCCTGCCAGCAAAAGGGGAGGAAGAGGGACCCAAAGACCCAGACAAAGCATGGTGACAAGAAATAAAGGGGCAGACAAGAAAGCCTACCCTATCAGATAGAGAAGCTAGAATATTCCAACAGTGTGGTACAGGGACAAGAGACAGATGTAGTAGATATGAAAATTGAGAAAAATAACTATGTATGTATAGGAACTCAACACATGAAATCAGTGGCCACCCAAAGCAATGGGGATGACAAGGCAGTTTAGTAGATGAGCCTAGAAAACTGGCTCATGGCATGGAAACCAAAGCTGGGTATGTACCTTTTGTTACAGTAAAGTTTTTTTAATGGTACATCAGATTTCACTTTAATTACCTAAATGAGAAAAATAAAATTATAAAGCCAACAAATAACTTGTTCCCATTGAAAATTGCATATATAACATATGTACATATGCTTAATGAAAAGAATATCTTTGCAAAATGTGTTTGGCAATTCTGTCATTGTGCAATCATCACAGAGTACATACATTTACATGAACCAAGATGGCTATGATGTCCCCAGGTGATGGGACCTTATGAAGTCACCACCATATACTCAGTCTACCAATTACCAAAATGTCGTTGTGTGGTGTGTGACTGTATTTGGTCAGATGCTATAATAAGTTCTTTATAAATTGTACCTTGGTTAATCTCAGTAAAGGCCATATAAAAGGTAAAGGTAACAAAAGACAAAGCAATTAAATACATACATACTTATTTTTTCAACATCTAAAACTGATAAGTAATTACCATCTGGAATATTCCATGAATTCTTTCCTTTAAATCTCTATAAAAAGACAAGCAGCTCAATCAAACAACAGGACAAAGAATTAGTAATACACAGAAGAAAAGGCCCAGGAAGAAAATAAGTTCATGTAGAGTTCAATCTCACTGGTAATCAGAGATGCACAAGTGAGTATAACAGTGTGGTATCACTTCACCCCAGGAGCATGGTTTTAAAAACCAGTAACCAGGAAGTAGATAAAACTGAGAGTGGCTGAAGATATAGGCTGACGGGCACCCTTGCACTCCACTAGTGCTACAGACTTGCAAAGACATATTGCAAAGCAATATGGCAGCTCTTAACACAGCTAAGCATGTGCAGTTCCACTACTCAGCAATATCACTACCAGCTATGTTTCCCAGAGAAAGTTCACATGGGCTTATAAGGGGATTTTTTCATGGAATTGTTTGGACAGAGAGAAGTTGGAAAGAAGGCTCTGGTAAATCAAGGGAATGGATCAATCCATGACATATACATAAAATACACCAACACATTTTTTTTTTTTTAAATCCTTGCCCATTTAATGAGATCTATGAACTGCATTTGAATTTCTATGGGGAATGATCCAAGAAAGGGAATAGGAGTGGAATGGAAGATGAAGGGGAAAAATAAGATAGCATCTTCAGTGATCAACGATCCCCCTGTTAGGGATGCTGCTCTGCTATGCATGGAGGAATGTGGTTAACTCAACTTTCAACCATGCTGCCTTTGTAGTAAAAATAACAAATGGTAATAAGTGGGGTCAGAGATGGAAGATGAGGTAGGATCCCAGGTATGAGAATAGGGATGTCAGTCATGGCCAGAGGCATGGCAGGGTCATAGCACTGCTGGCGTCCAGAGGTGAGGACCACAACAGTTTAAACAGTGCTCCAGTCTGCAGGTCCTGGGGACCGGGAGCCAATGTGGACCTTCAGGCGGGAATCAGGTGGCCTAGCTGGGGAAGCTTGGCATCTCCAGAAGAGGACTAGTGACATTAGGCTTGACAAATGAGTGACAATGGGGGTTGCCCAACAAGAAGGCACCTCTGGAGTTATGGTTTGCCCAATACAGAAGTGGCAGACCCAAAGGAAATTAGCTTCAGTCCAAGCTCACTGAGACGTAGCACATGGAAACCAGACAGGAAATGCAATCAAAACTCATGACCGACACCAGCTAAGGTGAACACAGGGGAATCAGCCACAGCAGGTGGCATTTACCACCACCATTCTTGATCCAGATGCAGCCTGACAATGAGTCGGTCATTAAAAGTTACAGGCGGGGTTCCTAACCGCATTACTTTCTTTGCCTCTATATATGAATTATCATCTTTCTTTCATTGTACTAAGAGGAAGACAGAAAGGCAAAAAGGGGAGAAAGGAGAGCAGGTTGCCTTGTGGGTAGAGAAAAAATTTGGCCTACAGAGTAGTTCATCATTTTCAAAATTCAGAATGTCCATTCTGGATGGCACTCAAAATTAGGCAAACTAAGAAAACTTCACAAAGTGAAAAATTTTAAGGGTGCTAGAGGGACAGCCCAAAGTGATAGAGGTAGAACATTTGCAAGGTAAGTACAAGGCCCTAGGCTCCACCCCCAAATACTCCCCCCAGAAAAGAGAAAACTTCAGAATTAATCTGTCCAGTGTCTAAAGAACTTCTAGGCACATCAAACCATGAAACCCTGACACCCGTTACATGGGCTCTCTTCCATAGACAAACTCCATCTCCCTGCACTCAGCCTCCAAAGCTAACATATAAGGACTAGGCTCTCCAGAATTGACTGACAGACAGCATATGCCAAGAAGACCTAATGTGGAATAACAATAGAAAAATTAATGGTTGGTTTTAGGTGCCATAGAGTTGGTATCCGAGTCACAGCAACCCTACGTACAACAGGCAAAACAATATCGTCAGTGCTTCTCTGCTGTTCACAGGGTTTTCAATGGCTGACTGCTTTTTTGGAGTGGGTTGCTGGGTCCTTCTCCCAAGCCTACATCATCTGGTGTTCCCAGGTGGTCTCCCATCGAAGTACTAACCAGGCCCGACCCTGCTTAGCTTCGGAGATCTGATGGGATCAGATGCCACAATGGTATGTCTGCGGGCATAAAATGAGTACAGATGAATAAATCAGGCTGAGTAAAGCTAAAAGAATGGAGTAAATCTGAGGATAAGACAAAATACCATAAGAGGTCTAGGAAGAACGTGGCCCATCTTAGCCCGGCGCTGTGGCTCACGCCTATAATCCCAGCAGTTTGGGAGGTGGAAGCAGGAGGATCGCAAGTTCAAGACCAGCGGCAGTCTGCATAACTTAGCAAGACCCTGTCTCAAAAAGTAAAAAAGTAGGCTGGGGGGCAGCTCAGTGGTCCAGCACTTGCAAAGCATGCAAGTGCGAGGCCCTGGGTTCAACCCCCAGCACCGTAAAAAAAAAAAAAAAAAAAGAATGTGGCCCATCTTCAGCCACCCTTCTCGTGATTAACAAGTCCCCTGGTAAACTTTCCATACTTGTGATTAAATACTCCTGCAAAGACCTTGCCCTTTCTTCTACTGTTCCTTCAGTAGCACACACCCAAATGGAAAATGGAATTAGCCCTCTTCCGCTTTTAATCTTGAATGGCATGCTAATTGATTTTTAAAAGCCCTGCTGCTGTACTGTATTTGCCCTGTAATTAGCTGTGTTTGATTACAGATGTTTGGGGTACAGAGGTAGCGTCCCCTTGCCTGCTAACAAATGAATCCATGAGGTAGTTTTCGAACACCACTGGTCTTCAGGAGGCGGAAAGTGCAGTTAGAGAAAGAGGCGGTAAGGAAATAGTTGAAATAATCTCAGGAGAATTAAGTTGGTGGAGGGGTGTTTGTGTTCAGTTGCCTAAAAGCCGTATTCAAAAGGCATTTGGGGGAGGCTATGTGGGATCTGCCTGCAGCCGTAGCTCTGTGGCATCCGATCCTGTCAGATCTCAGAAGCTAAGCAGAATTGGGCATGGTTAGTACTTGGATAGGAGACCGCCCGGGAAGACCAGCTGCTGTAGGCTTGGGAGAAGGACCTAGCAACCCACTCCCCAAAAGCAATCTGCCATTGAAAATCCTATGAATAGCAGAGAAGAACTAACAATAGTGTTTCCACTGTTGTATGTAGGGTTGCTATGAGTCAGATACCAAATCGATGGCACCTAACGACAACAACATATGGGTTCTGTAAAAATGAAAAAAGAATTACCACCTCTGGGTCTGTTAGAGATAAAATACCGGCCAAGGGTTGGATGCTGTCTGAGGGGGTCCCCAGGGAGCACAGTCCTCAGGATAACAGTCTTGGGTCATGGCATGGAAGCTTTAGGACATGGAGCCAACTAGGAAATTATTAGGTCATTGAAGCCACTTCCCGGTGAAAGAATTGGTTGAGATTCTAGGGGACCCCAGTTGGTTCTCAGGAGGGGGTGGTTATAAAAGCCTGGGCCAGGCCACCTCCTGGTTGTTCCCTGGCTTCCTGTCTTGGCCTCTGATCTTCTCCTCTCACACATGCTCCCACATAAGGCCATCTGCCGTGACATGGTAGAGCCACAGGGGGCCCTCATCAGAGCCAGCACTGTGTTGTTCAGTGGTTCAGCCTCTGACACTGTAGGCTCAGTTAGCCTCTGCTCTTTATAAAGTCCTTAGCCCTCCACATCTTCTAAGGACAGAAAGCAGACCAACACAATACCCATCAGCAATCCGACAGCTCAAATCCCACCTCACTCTTGTTACAGCATGTGGGTGCGGTCCAGCAAGACCCAGGAGCTCAGCGCAGAGTCAGGGAGACACAAATCCTGGGCAGGTAGATGGGACGATTCACAGATAAGACGCGCAGAAATGGGCAGCCATCTTCCTTCTCCCTTGTCAGCCCTTGAATGTACTTCTGCTGGCTATGAAAGATTCCAGATGGTGGCACTTCCCTGCCAATCTTTAACCTTAATTCTTCAAGAAAGAGTTGCTGCAGATGGCACTGAGTTTGGAGGACCATGAACTCTCCAATGGTGCATAATGCAGCACAGGCTACACTGGACCTGAGTCCAGTCCATAGATTTCCAGACTGCACCATAGAGCCTGGAACTTAAGGGAGATGCTAGGTAGGGGGGAGACTTAGACTACAGTGTCACTTTCATATGGATTTATATCGAAAGCCACGAGATTAGAAGACCAAGAGACCAACAGATGAAGAAGAGGGAGGTGTAAGCATCATAGGTGGTCTTGATGCCATGCCCATGGATAGAAATCTTTTTTTTTTCTTTTTTTTTCTTGCAGGGCTGAAAGTCAAATATAAAGCCTTATAAATACTAAGGCAAGTGCTCTACCCCTGAGCTACATCCCAAGCCTCAAACCTTTATTTTTTGAGCAATGGATGCTATTATTTATAATATTGTTGCTGTTGTTAGGTGCTGTCAAGTCATGTCCAACTCATAGCGACCCTTATAGTGTTTTCAATGGCTGATTGTTTCGGGATTGCCTCAGGAGTGGGTTGCCATGTCCTTCTCCCATTTTTGTGGTGCTGGGAATCAAACTCAGGACCTCAGAGACTTCAGAGCTCAGACCAACTGAGCTAAATCCCAGCCCATTTATAATATAATATTTATTTATTTTGAGGATTGTTGTTGTTAGGTGTCATCAAGTCCATGTCTGACTCATAGTGACTCTACCTATAACAGGCAAAACACTATTGTCAGTGCTTCTCTGCTGTTCATAGGGTTTCCAACGGCTGATTGTTTTTTGGGAGTGGGTTGCTGGGTCCTTCTTCCAAGCCTACAGCACCTGGTGTTCCCAGGTGGTCTCCCATCCAAGCACTAACCAGGCCTGATCCTGCTTAGCTTCTGAGATCTGAAGGGATCGGATGCCACAGTGGTGCGGCTGCAGGCATTTTGGCGATAAGAGTATCAAAGTTTCAGCGGGGCTGGTTTGGGCACTCTTGTTTGCCTGTTTCAGACGGACCCATTCTGAGGACCATGTGGAGGTAGACCTCAGGCTGGGGGTGGCTCCCTGAGCCAAATGCAGGCAGAATGAGGAGCAACTCAGAACAGAAGCCATGGGAAGGAGAGAAGCAGGGGAAGGAAGCAGAGATGGAAGAAGGGGAAAGCCAGCAAAACCAATCTTCCTCTCAGTTCAAAACAGAAGTCACCAGCTCAATAGAAAACAAAACAAAACAACAACAACAACAAAAACATAATTTAAACTTGTAAAACGTCTTTGTGCTTTGCCCCTCTCTCTCTCTCTCTCTCTCTCTCTCTCTCTCTCCCTCTCTCTCTCTCTCTCTCTCTCTCTCTCTCTCTCTCCCTCTCTCTCTCTCTCCCCGCCCCCCCTTTCTGTCTGTTTACTGCTTGAGGCATGGCTATGGTTTATAATGCTTTGCTTCCTGGGGGAAGAGCTGACAGCTGTAGGGAAAGAAAATAGAGACAGAGTTTCCAGTATTTCAGAAAACCCGTTTCTGTCTGAAGGATGCTGGGTGAGGCGCCTGCTCTTCTCATTAGCTGCTTAGCAGCTTTACAATCTGGGAGAGAACTGTTGAGACAAACAGGTCTCAACGCACTCCGATAGAAAGGGGGAAACGCTGCCACTCCCCAAAGCCCCTGAGCTTTTCAGTTGACTGCAATCGTATCCCCTTACACAGGAATAGAGTCCAACTAGCATGCCACGTGCCTAACACACTGTAGCCAGTATTTTGCCAATAAGGATGGATACAGTTTTAAATCATACATTATTTTAATATTTTATGTCTTGTCATAATGGGTGCTTAAATGAGCATGAGAGTTAAACAAGGGCTTCTCCAATTTCACTTGGAACATAGGAACTGAAGTCTAAGGGACTCACCTCACACAGAAATAGAAACAAGAATTAAACTAGTCCATGCCTTTTCTTTTCTTTCCTTACTTTCCTTCCTTCTTTCTTTCCTTTCTTCCTTCTTTCCTTCCTTCCTTTCCCTTTTTCTTTCTTTCTTTTCTTTCTCTTCTCTCCCTCTCCCTCTCCCTCTTTCTTTTTTTACTTCTTGGTACTTGGGGGTTGAATCCCAGTAGCAGGAGGATCACAACTTTGATGCCAGAGGTAGCCTATGTAATTTAGCAAGAACATGTCTTAAGATAAGAAATTGACGAGGGCTTGGAGTGCAACTCAGTGGTAGAACACTTGAAAGTATCGGTGAGGCCCTGGGATCAACCCACCAAGACTGCATTAAAAATAATAATAAAAGCTGAGTGCGGAGGCGTGCAATGGTAATCCCAGTGACTCGGGAGGCAGAGGCAGGAGGATCTCAAGGTCGAGGCCAGAGGCAGTCTGCGTGATTTAGCAAGACCCTATCTCAAAAAAGTAAAAAACTGGTCTGGGGTGCAGCTCAGTGGTTCAGCACTTGAAAGCATGCAAGCGCGAGGCCCTGGGTTCAAACTCCAGTATTGCAAAATAACAACAACAACAACAATAACAATAATAAATACATACATAAATAAATTCCAGCCTTTTCTAAAAACACTGGCCCACTTGACATCTTCTTCACCTTTATGTTTAATAGTCCTCACCTCCTAATGTGTGCCGAGTTACTCCTGATGCTGTCTTTAAAACCTGCAATATATGCCATCTCAGACCCTGGCAACAAAGACCAAACGCCTTGACGTTATCCCCGCCCTCGGTTTCTCTCAGCCTCCATGTAGAGTCCATCAGCGCGTCTTGCTGGTTCCTCTTTCTAAACACATCCAGAGTCCGATGCTGGGTACCATATGGCCCAATGCCACCTTCCTCTCCATCGTCAGTGTCCGCATGGGGATAGCAGCTAATGGGTCACCTGGTACCACACCTGCCCCACAGAGAAGCCAGAGGAATCTTTGCAGGACATGTGGCAGGAAACCACTCAGCTACTCACAAGTGTCCCACAGCTCCCTAGTTCTCCCTAGACCTGATATAATCGACCTGCTGTTGAATCTCCAACTGCCTCCCTCACCCCTGCCACACCTGCCTGGCTGACGCATGGGCACTCCAGGTCCACTTCAGCCACACAGTCCTTACCCAGCCCATCCCCTCTCCCTGGAATTCATTCCTTAGAAAAACTCATCGATGGTTCCCTTGCCTCATTCAAGACACTGCTCCAATGGCGTGTTCCTCCTGGGTTACCCTAAATATGCTCTTTGTACCTACTTCTGTATTTTCTACCCCACAATACTTGCTTTTTTCACCCCAAAGCATGTGTCCCCTTTTGCATAGTGTAAATGTATTTTTGTGCTGTATTTTCTGTCTCTCTTCACTAGAATGTAAGTTCTATGAGGGCAACTAGATTTATCAGATCTCTTCACTGGCAAATCCTAAGCCATTGGAGGCATACCTATCCATAGTGGTGGTGTTAGTTGTTAGATGCCATTAAGTTGGGTCCAACTCAGAGCGACCCTACATACAACAGAATGAAACACTCCCCAACACTGTGCCATGCTCAATACTATGTCAGTGCTTCTCTGCTCTGCATAGCATTTTGATGGCTGATTGTTTTGAGCTTGTTTGAGGAGTGGGCTGCCAGATCCTTCTCTTTTTTTTTTTTTTTTTTTTTTTTGTTGCACTGGGGGTTGAACCCAAGGCCTTGCTCTTGCATGCTTTGCAAGTGCCAGACCACTGAGCTGCATCCCCAGCCCTTTTTTTTTTTTTTTTTACTTTTTTTAAGACAAGGTCTTGCTAAGTTATGTAGACTGCCTCTGGTCTTGAACTTGCGATCCTCCTGCCTCTGCCTCCCGAGTCGCTGGGATTACAGGCATGTGCCACCGTGCCCAGCTTCCCTTGTCCAATTTTTCCAATGCTGGGGATCAAATCCAGGGCTTCAGAGAACACAGATAAGCACTCTAAAAACTGAGCTAAACCCCAGCCCTTTATCAATAGTATGCACTCAATAAATGTTTGTTGAATGGATGAATGATTGAGGACCTATACTGCCTTAGCAACTTTATCTCTCATTGCTTTCTTCTGTCTAGAATCTAGCTGTGGTGGATCATTTGTCATTCTTTTATCACACACACACACACGCACACACGCACACATGAACTTTGTACTTTTGATTATGCTAACTCAGCTTCAAGTGCTTGTCCATGACTACCCAGAAAAAATGCAATTATTCTTCCAGATTCAGTCCAAATATCATTTTTCCCTCCCTTCTCTCCTCCTCTCTTCCTCCACTCCCAGCTTTCCTCCCTCTCCACCTAGCACCAACTCTTCTTTCTTTCCACAGACACTTGAGGATCCTCAATGCAGCCTTCACAAGGGTAGTCAGGGTGGCTTTGAAACACCAGACACAGTCCCCGCCTTCAATCAGCTCACAGCCCACTAAGGTTTTCTCCACTGCCTTTCAATGAACCAGTCACTCCAATGCTTGGCTTTCTGGGTAGCAGCGGAAAGAGCACAGGCTTAGAGTCCTAAGAAACTATTCTTCATCTTCAGCATAAGGATAATAATTCCTATCTTACAATAACTCCTACCTTCGACAATTAATCTACATAATATGAAATGTATAATTATGTGTAATATAATATATATTGTTGTGGTTGTTAGGTGCCATTGAGTTGGGTCCTACTCATAGCTACTCCATGTACAACAGAACAAAACACTCCCTGACACTGTGCCATGCCCGGCACTATGTCAGTGCTTCTCTGCTATTCATAGTGTCTTCGATGGCTGATTGTTTCGATATTGCTTCAGAGGTAGATTGCCACGTCCTTCTCCTATTTTTGTGGTGCTGGGGATCAAATCCAGGTCCTCAGAGAGAGTAGAGTAGCACTCTACCAACTGAGCCAAACCCTAGACCCAATAGACTATATAATAATATAATAATATAATAAATAAGTAAACTACGGGCTGGGATTTAGCTCAGTTGGTAGAGCGCTATGCTGCAGTCTCTGAGGTCCCAAGTTCGATTCCCAGCAACGCAAAAATGGGAGAAGGACCTGGCAATCCACTCCCAAGGCAATCCCGAAACAGTCAGCCATTGAAAACCCTATGAGGGTCGCTATGAGTCGGACTCGACTCGACCGCACCTAACAACAACAACAAGTACACTATACCATGCAGATGCCTTGTTGGCATGCAGTTGGCGTTCAATCATTACTTCCCCTTCCCTTCTTTCCAATGTCCATCAGCGACCTCATTCCTTCACTTCAACCCCTCTTTCATCTGCCTTCCTCTAGACGTTCTGTGGGAGTCTGTTTCCTGGGAGACACTAAGCACCTTGAGACCTCTCCACAGTGCCTGGCTCTGTGAGCGCAGACTGCGATCCAGGAGGGTCAAGGGATGAATCACTTTTCCTTTCCTGCGTGACCTTCTTTGCCCTCTTCGCTCCTGCGTAGGATCCCCACCCTACTCTTCCCCCTGGGTCAAGCCCATTGTTTTCATTGCTTTGTTTTGCATTTCACCCTTTTCCTTCTGAGAACCTCCTCCCTCTCCCTCTCCCGTGCTCCCCTCTCCCACTCCAGCCACCCGACCCACCTTACACTCCCTCGCTCTTCCCCAGGTGAGGGCACAATCGTCCCCTCGCTCCCCAAGTTCTTCACTCTCTGTCAGCCTCCTGTCCTCCCAGTCCAGTCTGGGGAAGTTTTATTGATCTCTCGGTAATGCCTGAGTGGCTCTGAAGGTTAAGGTCAACAAGAGCACAGCGTCCTGCTGAACCGCAAAACCTAACTCTCCTTTAGTAGGAGGGGCATCAATTATTCAGAGCTGTCAGACCACAGGGCACATGCAACCTGGTGATACCGAGTAGGATAAGGTGGGATGAGGATGACGGCGTGGAAGGTTACTGAGCCGAGATCACTATGCCTGGGTGAGACCTCACAACCCAGGACTCTCCTCAGGCTGCCGGAGGCTCGCAGTGATGGCAAGATCAGACAGTGGGTACAGAAAAATGACCCCTGCCAGAACCCCATAGCCTGCAGCCATAGTCCTGTGGCATCCGATCCTGTCAGATTTCGGAAGCTAAACAGAGTCGGGCCTGGTTAGTACCTGGATGGAAGACCGCCTGGGAACACCAGAAGCTGTAGGCTTGGGAGAAGGACCTGGCAGACCCCTCCCCCAAAAAAATCAATCTGCCATTGAAAGTCCTATGAACAGCAGAGAAGCTCTGACAATAGTGTTTCCCCTGTTGTACAGAGGGTTGCTATGAGTCAGATACTGACTTGATGGCACCTAACAACAACAACAAGAACCCCATAACACAGAGGGATCATCAAAGATGCCCTTCGTATTCCAAAAGTCTCCTAGGCTGTGATTGTTTTTTCTGATTCCCCACAATCGCATGTGTAGCTTATCTTAATTTTTCTACTTGCACCTGAGGTCTGTAAGTTCTACATAAATCAAAGTAAACTCAGATAATGGTGGATCTTGCTTGGACTTCTGCTACGTCCTAGCTTATCTGCATAACATTTGAGAGGCTCCTGTGCCATTTCAATAAAACCATGTAGTATCTCAGTGAAACATACATAGGAAATAAAAAGCTATGAACTAGAGTTCTGGTGAAAATCTTACCAGTTTACTCATTCTAGAGAAACATGTGCCTCGGAGTCAATGACCCATCCAGGTGAGGTTATTATCGTGAGTCCCTCAACTCATGCTTGGGCCTCTGCACACTCAGTTCCTCTGCGAGAAATGCTCTTCCCTGCCCTTCACCTGGGTAAGACCCACTCATCATTAGGACCACTCTCAATTCTCTCTTCCTCTGGGTTGCCCTTAAATCCAGCTCCAAAACTCCTCCTAGAGGATCCAGTCTTTTATTATAAGATCATCAAATGGATGACATGGTTTAGAACATCCTCCTGAAGCAGCAGGTGACAGAGTAGTAGATACACAAAGCCAAGAAGCCACAAGGGTGTGGTGGCTCTGGCACCCTCCCTCTCAGTATCCTGATCCATACACATGGGAGAACCATCAACAGCATCTCTCTCCACATGCTGTCAATGCTTGCACAAGCAGGCACAGGCAGATCCCTCAGACCAGGGCCAGCATGTGGCGAGTACCATGTAAGCACAGTTCTTATTACTATGTTGCCCCCAGTAGCCCTGCCAGGGCCAAAACTATACACTCTGTGTCTTTTCCAGAGCTGGGCACATTGGGCTGTTGTTGAATCAGAGGATGCTGTCAAGGCAGGATCAGAGTCCCAGCAGTCACCTGCCCGTTGTCTGTGGAGAGAATCCTTCTAGCAAGGTCAGAGAGGAATTTCTCCATGGGCAGCTTGCATTTCATCACCTACTGTAGCAGCATCCTTCCACAGATGCTTTCCACTGGCACATCCTGGAAGACAGAGAGAGGGCTGCCCTCTGGAGCAAAGGGCATATTTTCTTTACTCCTAGTATGATCAAAGGGGCTGGGATTTAGCTCAGTTGATAGAGCACTACTTTGCAGCCTCTGAGGTCCCAAGTTCAATTCCCAGCACCACAAAAATGGGAGAAGGATGTCGCAATCCACTCCCAAGGCAATCCCGAAATAGTCAGCAATTAAAAACCCTATAAGGGTCACTGTGAGTTGGACATGACTCAATGGCAGCTAACAACAACAACAACAACAGTATAATAAAGATAAGGCCTCCTCCCAAACATTGGGCAGATTTGCTTAAAGCCCACTACAAAAGATTCAGGTTCCTCAAACCTGGCACAGCTCAACTGTAGCGCACATCCTCCCCGCCTGCCCTGCTCTGTGTCACACCCATGGCTGTGGGGAGCACGGGGGGCGGGGGTTTTGATGTGAACTTGAAGCTCATGCTATGGGCTGTGCCTGACTAATAAAGTCTTTTGCCTGAGACACAGACACTCAGGAGCCCCAAGCCTTCTGACCGCCCCTAGGAAACAAGGCAGGATGTTTCATGAGCTTGGAAGTGGAATAAACGCTCAGATCTCCTACATACCCTGACAGGCTTGGGGGATAGGAATGGGATATTGAAAGAGAGAGAGCTTTCTAGAAGAGAAAGAATGTGGTCTTCACAGGTTGTGTTAGGAAACATGGAAGGAGTCTTTGGTGTCCTGTAGCAAATGCTATTGCACCCTGGTCGGGGAGGGCAATGAACAGGGGTCCCCACTGCCCTATCTATTATAAAAGTTTGTACATTGAACAGTGATAGGACTGAACAAGCCCCTGAAGGGGCATTTGGCTATTGTTTACATCCCCCAGGGCTGAAAGAGGAAAGGACTTTTTCAAGACTACAGGGAAGCAACCCTGCAGAGCCAGGTAAAGATATGGCTGCAGCTGCTGAGCCAAGGAGCCCCAGAGCTGAAATAAATGACATAGGTACAACAATAAAGAACTTGGAGTGTGATGAAAATATTAGTGTCTTAGCCATTTGGTTCATTATAACAAATAGAGTGATGTGAGCATTTCTAGCTCAGTCAGTAGAGTGTTGCTCTCTACTCTCTGAGGCCCTGGGTTCCAACCCCAGCACTGCAAAAATTGGGAGAAGTACCTAGCAACCCACTCCCGAAACAATCAGCCATTGAAAATCCTATGAATGGGAGACAAGCACTGGCAATAGGGCCGGGTATAGCACAAGGTCAGGGAATGTTTCATTCTATTGTAATTAGGGTCACTATGAGTTGGACTCAACATCTAAAAACAACAACAAAAAGAAACAAATATTTCCCACAATTCTAGAGGATAGGAGGTCACAATCAAGGTGACTATTGATCCGGTGTCTGGTAAGGGCTTGCTTCCTGGTTTTCAGTTGGTTGTCTTCTCGCTGTGTGCTCATTTGGTAGAAAGGAAAGCAAGGTGGCTCTCTGGAGTCTCTTGTAATATGGGCAAATCCCATTTTGAAGGCTTTGCCCTCATGACCTAATCACCTCCCAGAGGCCCCAAAGGCCCCATCTCCTATTGCTATGTCTTTGGAGATTGAAGTTTCAACATAGGAACTTTTGGAGGACACTGATGCAAAGTCCACAGCGATCAGAAACGTATTCTGCTGGGTGTGCTGATTTAGTGCCATGAGGCTGTTCTCTGTCTCCACACCCTTGAAGCTTCTCCCACCTCCACCCAGTCAACTCTGGCCTAAGCCACGTTAAAGGTGAACATACAGCTGAGACCTCTTAGTGCCCTAAGAGAGTGAAGGACATTTACACCCACGTGAGTATGCAAGGGAGACCTGAGGAAGGAAGGACTCAAAATGCTACAGATCTGTTGGACATAAGCACCTGAGTTGCCACCCCACCTGTCCCCATTGTGGAGGAATATCCAG
Organism: Pedetes capensis; assembly: GCA_007922755.1. NCBI lineage: Eukaryota > Metazoa > Chordata > Mammalia > Rodentia > Pedetidae > Pedetes > Pedetes capensis. The sequence continues at coordinate 143,124 of VMDO01001589.1, forward strand.
ATTCAGCCAGTGGGGTCTGAGCAGAGTTCACAACTAGGGGAGGAAAGCGAATGTGACCTCGTGGGTCTGCCCCGTTAAGCCAGTTCGATGCTATGTTGTTACTGCTTCTACCTTCATAATAGGAACTAATGTCATATGCTTGTACTTTCACACCCATACCCCATAAGTGGCAAGGAAGATCCTCTTGATTAGGAAGAGAAGTACTGGTGGGATAGCCCTGGGCACGAGTCATCTGGGATATGGGGTAGGTCAGGAATTAGCACTAGTGCCTCTACCCCGTGATGTCCACAGAGCTTCTACTCTGGAAAGGATGTCCTGTTGGGGGCAAGTTAGAAGCCTTAGTTTTGATGATCCTGAACATGAGTTTATCACAGGTCCACCAGCCAGGAACCTCTACAGGTCTGTCAGCTCGTCATGCTGAGAGGGCTTGTGTATTGCTGTGATGCTGAAAGCTATGATGTCAGTATTTCACATACCAGCAGGGCTACCCATGGTGGATACATTTCAGCTGAGCTTCCAGACTAAGACAGACCAGGTAGAAGGACCCAGGACCCCACTCCTGAAACAATTAACCATTGAAAACCTTACAAACAGCAGAGATGCACTGTCAAATATAGTGCTGGATAATGAGCCCTCCAGGCTAGAAGGCATTTAAGAAACAACTAGGGAAGAGTTGCCTCCTCAAAGGAGAGTTGACCTGAATTGAATAAAGGACCTGGGACCTCCTTTTGCTGATGTGACATAACTCAAAATGAGAAGAAACATAGTGGCTGCAACATTGGGCTCAAACATAAAAAGATTGAGTGCATGGCAGAGTATTGGGTAGTGTTTTGTTCTGTTGTACATAGGGCTAGTGTAAATTGGATCTGACTCTATGGCACCCAACAAATAAACAAAAAACAGCAGGGAAGGATGGCAGCTAAACACCTACAGAATGCAATGGTCTGCTTGCTGAGTAAAGTTCTTTGGATTATGCAGATAGCTTTGCTATATCCAACTTCCCTGGCCATTGAGGGATAGCTGCAATCTCTGCAGCATCTCACCACTGTGAAGCAGGCCTGTTACCTCAGTGCACTCTCTTGGTACTGGAAACAGGTTGTTGTCAGGTGCCCTCTAGTTGGGTCTGACTCATAGCCACCATATGCACAAGAGACAAAGCACTGCCTGACACTGTGCCATGCCTGGCACTATGTCACTGCTTCTCTGCTATTCATAGGGTTTTCAATGGCTGATTGTTTTTTGGAAGTGGGTTACTGGGTCCTCCTCCCAAGCCTACAGCACCTGGGATTTCCAGGTGGTCTCCCATCCAAGGACTAACCAGGCCCAACCCTGCTTAGTTTCCATGATCAGAGGGGATCAAATGCCAGGGTTCTATGGCTGCAGGCCCTTTTGTATCAAGTAAGTTTATAGTCAGCCTCCCTGGAGCCATGTTAGAAGCCATCCAGCAACTTCTAGCATGTTTTCAATCTTTGACGCCCACCCAACCCTAATGGCCCCTCTGAGCTATAACTTTCTATGACTGACCACATTCCTGATTGAGAACCCAGGGTGAGGACAGGACCCTCCATGCAGCGGTATCCCTGGGGATTGCAGACTCTGTCTACCTTGCATGGCTACCGGATGCATCCCTTTTGAAAAGCAGCTGTCAGCTAGCTCCTGGACCCTTGTTGAAACAGAACACCTGACTCGTAGAGGCTTTGATTTCTCTGGCCTGATACTGCCACTTTGATGCTGCTCAGTGAGGACCAACGATGAAGATCCTACCATCCTTGTTTGTGAAGTGGGAATTGTCCACTCCAGAATGCAGCCCGCCGAGCTCAACAGTAGCTCAGGTTGACGTTAAAGTGTCAGCTAGCCCTCTGGGGAGACTTTATCACCAAGTCCACTGCATGGAACAAAGCTGCTGACTCAGCGGGAACCTCGGTTCACAAAGGTTCTCTTACGTGACCCCCCCACATGCCTCAATGGTATGCTCCAGGCTGCCGCCGCTGTTCAGCCTTAGCACCAGCACACCAGAACCCAAAATGAGCCATTGTGGTCAGTGGGCAGAACTCAAGGTCACTCATGCAGTTCTGACAGATCCTCCCACTGTTGGGAATGGTTCCACCTATCGTGATCTATGGGCTGTTGTTCATGGACGCGCTGTGTGGCCCGCCACGTAGAAAACGACAGATGGAAAGATCAGATGCCCCACCCCCCATGGGGCCACGGACCGTGGAAACAAAGGAGAGCTGTGGATCAAACTGCTTGGTGCCATGTCACGAGTCTGCTGTGTCGTCAGACCCACTGAAATGAAGCTGCTGATGGGGCTCCTGCCACCCCGATTAACACCACTGATGCCTGGATCCGTCATCCTAGGAGATGGGACCACATCTCCACCATCCTAGACTGGAAGCAGAGTAAGAGACTCTGTATTTTAATGTATGAGCTACCACTGTATTTCAGATTTGGCTTTCCTGCCAAAAGCTGACCTCTTTGTGTCTTATGGAGGGTGCACTACATGGGGCACTGTTCCTGCCCACCGCTGGGAGATCAATTCCATCTGACTTCTGACCTGGTTTTAGTTTTATTAACGTCATCTACCTGCTGTGGATTCATGTAGGGCCTGGGGTTGCTATTCCAGTGTACCCTGCTTATTCTAGTTACCCTGGTGTGGGCCTTGTACTAATCCAGTTCATGTAGTATTTATGGAGTATTTATGGTCCAGCAATGCCATGTCCTTCGTCACAGAAATCACTCAGCAAACAGCTGATAAGACAAGGTGTTTGATGGCCTTTTTTCTCCCAATAATCAGGCATTGGGTGTCACTGAGCATTGGAAGAGTCTTAGACACATTGAATCAAAAAGATTTCCAACTCTATCTCCATTGCATCCTCCTAGTCCATGTCTTAACAGGGGACTCTGGGCCCCGAATGTGGCTACTCCATGCAGGGACCCATGCCCTGTCCACTGCTTCCTGCACAGGGAGCAGGGCAAAATTATATGGGTGTGTGGGGGAGGAAAGAGATAAAAGTTCTTTCTGAAAATTCACAATTTCTCCCTGACCCCACCTGAGCACAGTGTCCTTTCCTTCCCCTAACATTAGTCTTGGGCCAGTGGGGTTGGGCTACCCAAGGTAGTAGCCTGGCCACAGGGAATCCAGAACATTCTTGGATTCTGTTGGATTGACATGGTCCTAGATGGAAGAGGAAATGGCTATTTGGTTGAACACATGATGGTACAAATCCCTCTACGGTAGCCCATGCAGGCCAAAGTAGAGGGAAAACTGCATCTCTGAAGTTTTATAAAAATGTCTTGACCCCTCTCGCACCTGAGCCTTCTTGGTGAAAGGTCTTGGAACAAGACGAAGATGGCTAGAGAGAGGGAAGTTAGAATTGCTAGGAGTGACACACGGATTTTGCAGTCATGGAGAATGAAACCTCAGGTACATGGGGGGGAGCACCTCAGATCCTGGGAGGTACAGGGGGGAAGGCAGGTGCCTAAGCTTTCTGTCTTTTAGAATCACCCCAGGAACCTTCCTCGTGAGGAAAAGGGCTTAGCACAACTATCCAAAATGGTTGCAGCTATCTATCTTCATTGACTGACTGGTAGGTCTGACTCTTTTCCCATGGCTCAGACAAATTGATCACATTGACCTTTAACCTTACTGAGCAGTTTACCAGGAACAGCAGGGGATGGTCCAAGTTGTACTCTGTCACAAAGCACGTGTCCATGTCCTGGGGTTTCTTTCCTATGCCCTTCCCATTGTTGTTTATTTGTAAGACTAACAACTGCCATCTGACTGTGACACAAACAGTTGTCACTTGGTACTTACAGAGGGTTACTTTAGGACCCCCATGGACACCAAAATTGCAGGTGCTCAAATCTCTTACATAAATTGGCTTAGTATTTTCATATAACCTAGGCAGATTCTCCTGTATTCTTCAGAGCACTTCTAGAAGACTTATAGTACCTGTTGCCTTCTTAGGAGGACCCTGATCATTGATGGCTTTTGTTCATCTGGTCAGGCCTAGGACCCTAGGAAACAAAGTTGAGGTCGATGCTGTGAAATATCCTCATGCTGTAGCCTGGAGCCCTGTTGACAGTGACCTTAGTTAAATGTTGGCTGAGATAAACTCTCTGGCCCTGGAGCCAGCCTCTGCCAGTCATATGACTCGGGGTGGCAGATAAAATGTTATGCACATGAGAAAACTGAATGGCAGGGAAATAAGAGGGGAGTATTATTGGGAGGGGGCTGGGATTTAGCTCAGTTGGTAGAATGCCGCTCTGCATTCTCTGAGGTCCCAGGTTCAATTCCCAGCACTGCAAAAATGGGAGAAGGACATGGCAATCCACTCCTGAGGCAATCCCAAAACAACGAGCCATTGAAACCCCTATGAGGGTCGCTATGAGTTGGACATGACATGATGGCACCTAACAACAACAACGTTATTGGGAGGCAAGGGTGTTTTCTTGTATTTCTGTACCTCTTGCAAGCGCAAGGCATAAACTATCTTTGCAAAGATGATTCTGTGGAGAAGACCTCAAGACAGGGACACTGTCTCTCTACAGGAACAGGGCAGAGTTTTACACCTTGTAAAGATAATGCCTCCCAGACAATTGTCAGGCAAGCTTGCCAGCAGCCCATCATAAAACCCGCAGGCTTGTTAAACTCGGGGTTACTCCGCTGTGATGCAAACCAGCTGAGCACACAGCATCCTATCACACAAGTGGAACTGGGTGGACAAAGGGCCTGGTATAAACAGGAAGCTCCTGCTGTTGGAATCTGCTTGTCTCTGACCCCGTGGCCTCCTGACTTTTGCCAGCATCCCTGACATAGCAGCAGCCAACTTGGCAGCCTGTGCTATGGTTTGGATGAATGTCCTCCAAATGTCCACGTGTTAAAGGTTTCGTCCCCACGGTGGCACAACTGGGAGGTGGTGGAACCCTTAGGAGATGAGCTGAGTCGGAGGTCTTTCAGGCTTTCAGGTCTGAATCTGAAGAGGACCGTGGGGCCCCAGCCCCTTCCTCTCTTTGCTCCCTGGCCTCAGGGAGAGTGGTTGAGCTCCACCTGCTCTTGCACCACAATGTGCTGCCTCACTACAGGCCCAAATCAACAGTCAATTGATCACAGCCCAAAGATTCCTCAACTAAGAACCAACAGGAACCTTTTCTCTTTATAAGTTAATCATCTCAAGTTTTTCATTATAGTCACTTAACTCTGAGTAATACAGCTTAAAAACAGGGTAAAATCCCAGATCCTTCACAGTTCTTGGGAAGTTAGAAGGCTCTTGCGTTCCTTCCAAATGACTTCATTCCCCTTAGGTTGACCCTAAATCTAACAGAATGCACACACTAAATTAGAACTGTCTACACTGGGACACTGCAGCGGTAGCTCTGTGGCATCCAATCCCATCAGATCTCGGAAGCTAAGCAGGGTCGGGCCTGGTTAGTACCTGGATGGGAGACCGCCTGGGAACACCAGAAGCTGTAGGCTTGGGAGAAGGAGCTGGCAACCCCCTCCCAAAAATCAATCTGCCATTGAAAACCCTATGAACAGCAGAGAAGCACTGATAATAGTGTTTCCCCTGTTGTACAGAGGGTCTGACTATGAGTTGGATACCGACTCGATGGCACCTAACAACAACAACAACACTGGGACAAGTTGCTCGGATTTAGCTCAGTTGGTACAGTGCTGCTCTGCAGTATCTGAGGTCCCGAGTTCGATTCCCAGCACCACAAAAATGGGAGAAAGATGTGGCAATCCATTCCCAAGGCAATCCTGAAACAATCTGCCACTGGAAACCCTATGAGGGTCGCTGTGAGTCGGACTCGACTCAACGGCACCTATCAACAACAACAACAAACTTCACATTATCAAGTGCAAATTGACTCATCAACATACACCAAAATTTAATGTATCTTCTTCAAACCTCTTTGATTTCAGATATAGAAAATAAGTTGGGGAGAGGGAAGGGAGGAATAGGTGTGTATGTTTCCCCTAGATTAAAGTCACTGATTTCAAATTGACATCATGGGAGCCGTTGGTACAACTAAATTTTTATTTTTTCTAAATGTGATTTTATGTTTGAAGACTAACGTTCTATGGGGAAAGATCTTGAAGCCAATGTTAAATTATGAGTTCAGATTTAATGCCTGCAGTTTTGGCCTACCCACATGGGATTCTCTGTGGCCGCCCCTCTCCTCACTCCGTCCTTCTAACACCCATGAAAGTCTGAAACTCACCTCAAAGTATCACACTGGGCAAGACCCCTACCCAGCCCTGTGCCATGCCCCCTGTGGCACTGATTCACCCAGGACACCTTCTTAGTGCTTTTACGTCCTGTGTCTCTAAAGACTGCTAAATTGGGTCGGATGTGTAGGATTAAGCTCACCTCATAAAATTTGCTTGAGAAAATCTCAGATCCATTAATGCTTCATAAAACTTTTACAAGGTTTCTGCCAAAGGAAGGAAAACAAACAGAGGTGGTGTCGGCATCTAGGCTCTCTTTAAATCAAACATTCTCTCTCTAATGCATTTTTTTTACTGCACCAATCAGAAAAGCAATCAACCGTGAAGCCCGTGGCTGCTTCTACTTCCATTCCTAGAGTAAAATCTCTAGTATCCTTCAGCATTCTGTGAGAATGCAAAAGAGAATCTTCTCTATTAATATTTATATCTACAGTATAAATGTGCTCATCTATAGCCATATATCTCCACCTATCCATCCATCCATCCATCTCTACATCTCCTACCAAAATTCTATGGTTCTCAAAAAGTCCACATTAAGATTAGAACTACCCATCCTACAGGTCGAGATGAGGAAACTAGAATAAGATGATAATTTAATCTTCCCTATACCAAAATGTTCCACGATGGGAGAGGGGTGTACAGAAACAGCAGACATTTAAAACCACTGGGTTAACATTTTCGATACTCTGGCATTTGGTACCCATATTTTTATTTGTATTGCTTCTGGGAATAAATGATAGTAAGATAAATCGCAGGTAACAATCGGGATCCAGAGTTTACGAATGCACTGGTCATGTGACAGCGCAGGGCAGTGATTGGGAATGATGTCAGGAAGAGTGGACGCAAGGAGAGAGAGGGCCCAGCCACAGGCACTGCATCCTGCCCTCTGCAGGACTGAGTGATGGGACCCAAGCAGGCCCTGGCTGGTCATCCAGTTGATAAACAGAGCTGCTGGAGGGAGGCTGGAGGGCTCCGAGCTGGTTTCCTGGGATGGAAGACACCGTCACTCCAGCCCCATTCCCCCCTGGTGTTACTTCCTTCCAAAGCCAGGGTCTTTGCAAACTTGCTTTTTCATGACTGACAAGTGACTAAAATATGACAGCAATAATAACACGACCAAAGATTGCTTAGACTGTTTTCTTTTATCTTTCATATATATTATAATTATCTGATCCTCAGCACAACTCTGTGAAGTAAAGCAACTACAATATCTCAGAAAGAAAACAAGAATTACACTAAGATAAAAACTGGTGTTTAAAGCCTAGCCTGGCCGCCTGGTAACTTAATTGACCTTGTTGTTGTTGTTGTTGTTAGGTGCCATCGAGTCAGTATCCGACTCATAGTGACCCTCATAGGGTTTTCAATGGCTGATTGTTTTGGGATTGCCTTGGGAGTGGACTGCCAGGTCCTTCTCCCATTTTTATGGTGCTGGGAATTGAACTCAGGACCTCAGAGACTACAGTGCAGCGCTCTACCAACTGAGCTAAATCCCTTAGACCTCTACTAGTCTCTGATCACATGGACAGATTAGGCGTGATATTCTCCACATCACACATGAGCCTTATGCTTTAGTTCTTAAATGTCGTCAGAAGCTCAGTCCCCAGCTGATAGGTACCATTGGGAGGTGGCAGAGCTTTAGGGAGTAGAACCCAGTTGGAAGAAGTGAGGTCACTGGGAGCGTGCCCTGGAAGGGGATATGGAGACCCACTCTTCCCTTCACTCTTTCAATCCTGCTCACCATGAGGGGAGCTCCCTTGCTCTACCTGTTATGTCCTGCCTTACCACAGAAACCAGGCACCACGGAGCCAGCCAACTGTCAGCCAGAACCTCTGGAACCATGAGCATATCTTCCTTTTCAATGGTTCACATCGGGTATTTTGCACAGCAATGGAAAGGTAACTAACACAAATGGGATTAAATGAGATAACATCCAGGACTCTACATAGACCACAGATGCTTAAGAAATAAAGGCTGTCCACTCATCCTTTTGTACAGTTAAGGAAACCAGTTAATGACAGAGAGCTAGTTAAGGGAAGAAACTCGAATTCAACATGTCTCCCAACTCCAAGCCCTGTGTACTTTGTTTCTTACAGGATCCAGGGCTTTCTAGCATCTGGTTGAGGCTGCCCTGGGCAGGCGGAGGTTGATCTTGGAGAGAAGGGAGAGCCGCTCACTCCTTCCTGGGTTCCATCAATTGATGGCATGACACCTAGCTAGAAGTGAAATGCACATTTGAAGGGAATACAAAGGAAGCTAATAAATGCGACCCTAAGCAATCTGGAAACAATTGTTGTTGTTGTTGTTGTTGGGTGCTGTCGAGTCGGTATCCGACTCATAGACCCTCATAGGGTTTTCAATGGCTATTTTGGGATTGCCTTGGGAGTGGATTGCCAGGTGCTTCTCCCATTTTTGCGGTGCTGGGAGTTAGACTTGGGACCTCAGAGACTGCAGTGCAGTGCTCTACCAACTGAGCAAATCCCAGCCCCTCTGGAACCAAACAGCCATTGAAAATCCTATGAGGGTCGCCGTGAGTCAGACCTGACTCAATGGCACCTAACAACAGCAACAATAAATGTGAATGACAGGATGGTGTCCCTGAGCTGGAAGAAAGGGTCACTGTGGGCAGCTCCCCAACTCAGCTTCAGGAAAGAAGGGGAATCTGTGCTCAGCAGGAGCCAGAAGCCTGGGAGACTTCCCAAGGTTTCCAAATACCTAAGTGCCTCCCTGCTTAACACAACTGAAAAGTCAGCCAGAGACCCAAAGCCAAGACAAAGCATGACCCATTGTCTGCGAAAGCCTGCTCACATCACCTCTGTTGAGAAGAAATCAATCCAAACATCAAGCTCCTCGTCTCTTTCCACTTCCCACACTCCCAAATGCCTGTTTAGCATGGACGGCTCTAATTGTATCTTTAATAAGGAGGACGTTGACATGCAAGAGGTGACTATTTTGTTCCAGGCGTGGGGCACCTGTCTTTTCTCTGCCACTCCCACGCAGAAGAGGAATGGGCCACAGTCCAGGGCAGATGTGAAAGTGGTACAGGACATCGCCTGCTCCCTGCCGGGGTCTGACCAGGTCTCCACAGTGCCGGCTAATGTAAGTCTGTGGCATTTGCAGAGAGGTTTGTTCTCAAGAAAATCGATGGCAGACTCCCTGACACCAGGGATCAGACATCTGAGAGACACTGGCTTCCCCGCCTGGCCGTGGAGTTCTTGAGCATGTTGGGAAAGGAAGCGCATTCGCTCTTTCCCTGCCCCACAGGTTTTGTAAATAATTCAGGAAGACAAGGACGAGCTATCTTAAGAACAGGCTTCCGGGGCTGCCTTCCCCAGGATCCTCAGACGTCACTCACAGCACCTCTGGTCATTCTCCGCTGCTATTTTAAAAGCCATAGCATGGATGTTATACTCTGGAGAAGGGTATTTTGGTATCAGTGCACTAAGGTGTGATGTGTCCCTAGGGAGGATGCCAGCCCAAAGCCCTATGGATGTTGACTCACAGCCGAGCACTGGTGGGGGTGGGGGAATGCCGGGAGGGCAAGGAGAGTTTTCTTCTAGTTCTTCTTGACGAACACAATCAGCATAGGCGTCTCGCCCTAGGGGTAGATTTCCTGCGACACTATGTTCTTTTGTCATTTATTTGTGTTTTGAGATTTTTGCAGCTCCTAAAAACTACTGTATGGGCTGGGATTTGGCTCAGTTGGTAGAGCACTGCGCTGCAGTCTCTGAGGTCCCGAGTTCAATTCCCAGCACTGCAAAAATGGGAGAAGGATGTGGTAATTCACTCCCAAGGCAATCCCAAAACAGCCATTGAAAACCCTATGAGGTCACTATGAGTCGGATACCGACTTGACAGCACCTAACAACAACAAAAACTACTGTAATTGCACTTAGCAGTTCTTTGTCTTTCTGATCATCTGTATTTCTCCCTCATATTTTAAAATCTTTTTTTCTGAATGAATACACTGGAGGAAGCCTGAAAACCCTATGAGGGTCACTATGAGGATCATCAAGTTAGGTCCAATTCATAGCCACGCTATGTACAGCAGAGCAAAACATTCCCTGACACTGTGCCATGCCTGGCACTATGTCAGTGCTGGTGTGCTATTCATGGGGTTTTCAATGGCTGATTGTTTTGAGAGTGGACAGGTGGGTCCTTCTCCCAAATCAACAGCATCTGGTGTTCCCAGGAGGTCTCCCATCCAAGCACTAACCAGGTCTGACCCTGCTGAGTTTCTGAAATCTGACAAGATCTGACACCAGGGTGGTATGGCTGTAAAGAGACCTAAAACTTGCAACACTGCTATTTTCCAGATCCCAGCCAGGCTCCAGTGGGCTGGGATTTAGCTCAGTTGGTAGAGCACTGCTCTGCAGTCTCTGAGGTCCTGAGTTCAATTCCCAGCACCGCAAAAATGGGTGCAGGACGTGGCAATCCATTCCCAAGGCAATCCCGAAACAGTCAGCCATTGAAAACCCTATGAAGGTCGCTATGAGTCAGATACCGACTCCACGGCACCTAACAACAACAGCAACAACAACAACAACAACCAGAGTCCATGTTGTGTAGGTGATTAGGAGAAACACCCCAAGCAGCCAACCAACACGTTGGAAAACTTCAAAATCATTACTATTCAAAGAAATGCAATTTAAAACAATGACGTGGCCTCTCCACCGATCAAACTAGCAAACCTCAGCAAAATTATAATAGTTAGCATTGCTGAGGGGGTGACAGTGTGAAGAAATAAGCAGAGCACCTATTCAAGGTGCAATTTGACAGCAGGTGTCAAAAAGTACTGGCTATTTGCATATTCTCAGCCATGGTTCCACTGGATGAATTTGTTTTTAGGAAATAATCACAGCTGTAAATAAAGACATCACAATGAGGGTGCTCTTTCAAATAGTATTTACAACAGCAGAACAATTGGAAACAGTCTACCTTTCTAACCACTGGAAATCAATACTTAAATAAGCAATGATCCTTCTATAAAATACAATATTCTGTAGCAATGAAATATGACTAATAAACTATTTGATGATGTGAGAAGATGTTATTAGGTACATGTAAGTTAAATGGATGGGTAATAAAGATGGTAAAATATACTCACTTTTTGTAAATAAAAATGCAATTAAATATACAAGTGTATAGGAAATGAGTGAAATGTTAACAGTGACAAACTGTGGGTGGTGAATTATGGATGATTTTACTCTGTCTGTTTTGTTTTTGATTATCACTGCTTCCTAAAACTTTCCACAATAAACACAGGATGCATTCATTTAATGAACAATTTTAGTACTCTATAAATGGGCTGGGGTTTAGCTCAGTTAGTTGGCAGAGTGCTTCTCTGCACTCTCTGAGGCCCTGGGTTCGATCCCTAGCACCACAAAAATGAAAGAACTTGGCAGTCCACTCCTGAAACAATCCCGAAGCAATCAGCCATTGAAAACTCTATGAATAGCAGAGAAGCACTGACATAGTGCCAGGCATGGCACAGTGTCAGGGAGTGTTTCGTTCTGTTGTACATAGGATCACTATGAGTCAGACCGGACTCAAGGGCGTGTAACAACAACAACTCTATAAATGTTGATCAAGCACACACTCTGTGCCAGGCAATATGGCGCAAAATTACTTTAACTGAGCACACGGGCTCCCTGGGAGGTGCTGATGGGAAAGGGTAATTACTCCGTGTCATTCTCCCGGAGCAGGCAGGGCCCTGTGGAATCTGACCTGTTGGCCCAATGTGGACTTGGGGAAATACAGGAGAAAAACAGTCAGTCATCTCCTTTCAGGGAGCCAAAGCCTCTGACCGCATCCAGGGGAGGGCTGGTCTGCCATCTCGGGGGAGAGGTGGAGGAAGATGGACTGACACAGTTGGCCCATGTCCCCTCGCCAGGGTCAGAATGGCAGGCTAGTCCTGCCTCTCTCCAGCTCTCGCCCAGCTGGGCACCTGCCTGGTCTGTTGAGCTAAGACTCCTGTGCTACTCACAATGCCTGTGTTTAGCCTCCCAAACCACTGATGTCTGATTCCAAGGGGACGCTGGTGGCAGGAACTATCCTATAGGTGGCTATTTTGGGGAAAAGGAGGTTTTACTCTAACTCACTGCTCTAGTGGCATCTAGCCCTGAGGAATTCTACCTATGATGTAATTTCAAGGCATTGCATAAAAGGAATTCACCTGCCTACTCTATACCTGGGACAGAGACAGTGGCTGTACAGGCAAGGAAGGAACCACCAGGCCGTCTTCCTACAGCTCTCGGGACGGGCTTGGTGCACAGGGCTGACTTTTCAGCTCTGCAGTCTCTTTATGGCACACCATTTATTTCTCTTCCTCCTTCACTCACCTTGGATCTCCTTATCTTTTCTTCTCTTGGTTTATTAAACTCTTTTTAACATACAGTTTTTTTGTTGTTGTTTTTGTTTGTTTTTTTACTTCTATTTTTGCCTCTTCCTTTTTCATTAGAAAGTAAATTGCTAAGCCAGGTGTGGTGGTGCAGGCCTATAAGCCCAAGCACTCAGGAGGCAAGAGGGTCAGTAGTTCGGGGCCAGCCTCAATACCCAGTCTCAGAGAAAAGGAGAGACAGAGACAGAGAGACAAAGAGACAGAGGGAGAGAGAGAGAGAGAGAGAGAGAGAGAGAGAGGAGACTGATGCTGTTCAGGCTGGGTGCCTGTGACCATTTTGCACTTTGTCCAGCACTGACACTCAACCAGATTCAGTGCTACCTAGCCCAGCCACAACAAACAAACCCAACCACATAAAGGCATCAATTCAATGAAGTGATTTGCCTAGGGGAAGCTGTGTCCTCTGGGTTAGGTAGTACAAACTGCCTATTTTCTCAGAGATTTTAACACCATTTTAGCACTACGTTCTGCTTCACTTCACAACTTCTAGGTGGCCGTGGCAGTCAGCGAAGGTCTGTTCTCAACACTAATTGTGTATAGACACACACACGTAGGTGCACACACTCAAGTCACACAAACTTGGCCTCTGCCACTCAAAAAAAAAGCCTTAGCTGCCATATCTATCCCTCTAATCAAGAAGGCGGATCTCAATGTTACTCCTAATATATACTGTGACAATATGAAATTTTGAAAAATAAATATAGTATGCCACTATTTTTGGCAGGCTTAGCACCTCATTTTTCTGTGATTTCTGGAAAAAAAAAATGTTGCCAGGACAACAGACCATACGGTCTTTTCCTAATGCCTGGCAACCAACCACTATCTGCCTTCCCTACCCCAAGCTCTTCTTCACTAGCAGCAGGAAGAACTTGAACTTAGTGGCTTCTATGCAGGAACCGTTATGATTGGCTACCTACTGACTTTTCAAATCACTAAAACTAGCCCAAAATAAAGAAGTTGATGAGCATTCACAGTGCCAAGGACCTGAAACCTACACACTCAGAATAACAGCAGCAGGACGGTCTATCCCGTCTGCACCTCAAGGGATCAAGGTCTAACCTGGCAGAGTATGTACCCAAGGGAGGCAGTGAGAAATAGAGGGGATGCGCCAGCCACTGGCAGAGCCATCACAACCTGAGGCTCATGTTTGCTTATTTAGTGTTATTTTTAAGTTAATTAATTAATTTTTGGAGACAGGATTTCCCTGTCTAGTCCAGGTGAACCTGGAACCAGCTCAGCCGCCTGAATGTTGGGATCACAGGTGTGCACCACCACGTCCAGCTCTGTTTGCAATTTATAAAGTATACTTAGTATAGTATTGGAGTTATGCCCTCTTTTTAGTGAAAACTGAGTTTGCTTCTTTTGTTTTCTGTCAATACATAAAGTGAAAAATGCAGCCAAGTATTTGCAGCTCATAAAATATTTTACAAACACAGGGACCCATCTAGCTGTAGGCACAAAGAGTTTGAAGCCACAAAGGGGTAGCTGAGTGAGGAAAATCACAAAGTTAAAATGCCACAGATTTACCTGCACAATGCAAAAAATATTTACTGGATGTGTATGTATGCATGTATACCTATGTGTGTGTGTATATACATGTACACACAGACCCACTACAAAGAAGGTGGAACTTGCAGGAAGTACACAGATGAACAATATGGATTCCATACCCTAAAGAAACCCAGGTTCCGGGCTTCTTGTTGTGTTGATGTTAGGTGCTGTCGGTTGGTGTCCCACCCATAGTGACCTTATGTACAACAGTCAAAACACCATTGTCAGAGCTTCTCTGTTGTTCATAGGGTTTTCAATGGCAGATTGATTTTTTGGGAGTGGGTTGCCGGGTCCTTTTCCCAAGCCTACATTACCTGGTGTTCCCAGGCGGTCTCCCATCCAAGTGCTAACCAGACCAAACCCTGCTTAGTTTCTGAGATCTGACGGTATCAGACACCACAGTGCTACAGCTGTAGGCCAGATTCTGGGCTTAGCAAGGCACATATTCAAGCATGAACACTCTAAGTTTGAAAGTAGTAAATACTATTAAAAATCCTGTTCAACCAGGCACAGTGGTGCATGCCTGCAATCCCAGCAACTCAGAAGGCAGAGGCAGGAGGATCGCCAGTTCGAGGTCAGAGGCAGCCTGCATAACTTAGCAAGACCCTGTCTCAAAATAATAGATAAAAAAGGAGGGTTACATGTGTGATACAAGAAGGAGCATGCTTGGCATGTGCAGGACCCTCAACTCAACCCCCCAATACTACAAAATACCAGATTCAGGTTAAGTGAGGGGTCCTCAGGGGACGATGTGGCCAGTGAAGGCAGGAAATGAGATTGAGAACCAGAGACACCTTCACAGAGATAGGGTCAGCCAAGCTGTCCTGGGATGGTGCCCAGGATTTGGAGGTAGGTATGAAGGATTTCTAGAGGGAAGATCTATAACCAAGGACATGGGTATAAGAAAACAGGGTAGTAACGGGTCACTGATCATCAGAATACTTAGGAAAAGACCAGAGTGTGACTTTCCTGTGGTGAACTCCTGTGGGTCCTCTCGTACCTGCTAGTACAAATGGGAACTTCGGAGCAATCAAAGCAGAAGCTGCACCATGACATCTTTGGGTGGAAGCTCCTTGCCTTTGTGGGCCACATGAAGAGTAAGGGGAGTGGGTGGGACCTGGGCTTTCACACTGAGAACCTTCCCCTGTCTTCAGCATCCGGCCACCTCTGCTCCGAGCCTCAGTCTTTGCTCCTGTGCGGAAGGTGCCCTCCCTCGCTGGACCAGGTTAATAGGGTGGAGAGGGAGCATCTGCTTCAGAGAAGGCCGTCAAGCGGAAGGCGGAAACACTGTCTCC
The DNA here is from genome assembly GCA_007922755.1 of Pedetes capensis. NCBI lineage: Eukaryota > Metazoa > Chordata > Mammalia > Rodentia > Pedetidae > Pedetes > Pedetes capensis. The sequence goes on from VMDO01001589.1 coordinate 158,599, forward strand.
AAACCAGCTTCTCAGAGGCTTTTACTTATTATTTGATTTGGCTGTGGTGTACGGAATTAGACTAATGGCTGTTAAGTGGCAAAGTCACAAACACGGTCCATCTGCCGAGAAAGCTCGGGGCCATTGTCTATTTCAAAGGCTAAGGAAAAAAGATGAGTGAGACACACTCTTACACTAAGAGCCTCATCAAATGCCTTTTTATTCCCCCTCTGATCTTATTTCTTTCAATGCTAGTGATTTTCATGGCGCCATATTAAGAGCTCAAAATCAGGGCCTAGCTTCTGGGCCATTACCAAAGTAGAAACGGCCTATCCTTACCTACATGGCAAGACAGTGCACCAGAAAGCAGCCTCAGAAGCAGCAAAATGATTCAGCTCATTTCAAACAATAACAATGGAATAGCAGCAACGTTCCAGCACTATGGAGTACTGAGGAAAGAGTCCTGACATCAACGTGCCTCCTACCTTGGAGGGAAGGGAAGGTGGAGCACAGGCGTGGAAGGCTTTGACACACGGCCAGCCTTGCCCTAAGCTCCAGGAGAATTATAAGGAAGAACAGAGTCATGTCTGGGAAGATGAGAAGAGAATTCATGGTGGAGAAGTCTTTCTGATTTGGACTTTGAATACAAATAATAGCTTATATGTACGGGATATTTACTCTCTGCCAGACAGTGTACATACAATATCTAATTAACTCTCCCACTATCAGAAGGGAGTATTATCCTACCCTGTTGTTGTTGTTAGGTGCTGTTGAGTCAGTATCTGACTCATAGCAACCCTACGTACAACATGCAAAACGGTATTGTCAGTGCTTCTCTGCTATTCATAGGGCTTTCAATGGCGGATTGATTTTTGGGAGTAGGTTGCTGGGTCCTTCTCCCAAGCCTACAGCACCTGGAGTTCCCAGGTGGTCTCCCATCCAAGGACTAACCAGGCCCAACCCTGCTTAGCTTCTGAGATCTGATGGGATCAGATGCCACAGGGCTACAGCTGTAGGCCTGGACACATTGGTAAACAGAGGCATAAAGAAGTGTCATCCATGAACCAAGGAGATTCCGGACTGGGCCACACTGTGTAGAGGGGACCTAAACCTGCAAAGCAGAGGAGATGGAAGGGGAGTGAGTGGGCCTGCAGACGAAGGGCACTATGTACACAGGGTGGGTGGGAGAAAACGGGGTGGCAATGGTGAAGGCGAGGTGTCTGGCTTGGCTGAAGCAGGAGAACAGAGATAGGAAGGGAAAGGAAAGGTGAAGCCAGGGTGCCGGGTGCCAAAACCCTAGGTAAGGGAACACGGATGCTACATGGTAGACAAATACGTGTGCATAATGGGAAAAGAAGGAAGGTGCTCGGGGCTTCATCTCAGAACATTCTTCTGCACTCCTTGCTCTAGAGGGTGCACTGCAGGTGGAAGAACCTAGTGGAAGAAGACAGAATGGGGGCCACTTGAGACCCCTATGCAGTGGCCCTGCCGATGGGTGTGAAGGCAGGGCACCTCCTGACCCCATCCTGTGATCCAGGTTGAAAGACGAAGAGGTAACAAAGTGAATTCACCCATAAACGATCAATGACCATTCTCTGACTATGGTCAAGCACTGTGCTAGGTCGTCGGGAGAGGGTGGTGATCCAAACGAGGGAGCAACCTTCATTTCATTGGGGAAACAGGAATAGAAGAATTATAAACAGCAAATGTAGTAACTACTCCAAGTGCAGGAAGAGAGGAGTGGGCCAGCTAAGAGGATCTCGGCAGGATGGAAGGACAGGAGTTTCGGCATTAGGAGGAGGATGTATCCATCAGACCTCAGCACAGCGCTCTGCTCTCACAAGACTTCTACAAACCACTGCATAAGCCCTCAGTCAGCCTGGACCTTCAAGTAAAAAGAGGTAGAAGAGGGACATTAGGTGAATACAGGACACTTTTCATGACTCAGGAGGATGGACGTCGGAGGACATGGACGTGTGGGTCATTGTTCTAGGTACGAGGTCAGTTCTCAGGACGGGACAGACACAACCCCAAGAGCCCCCCGGGTGCCAAAGTTGATCATGCCTCTACTCACACTGTCAGTTTGCTTTTGTGCATAGCCTAAAACTCCACTAACTACTTCCTATCTTCTTGTCGTTGCTGTTAGGGTTGTCGAGTTGGGTCCGACTCATAGCGACCCTATGTACAACAGAATGAAACACTACCTAACACTGTGCCATGCCTGGGATATTGCCAGTGCTTCTCTGCTATTCATAGGATTTTCAATGGCCGATTGTTTCAGGAGTGGATTGCCAGGTCATTCTCCTAAGAATGCAGGACCTAGTGTTCCCAGGTGGTCTCCCACCCAACCCTGCTTAGCTTCTGAGATCAGGTGGAATCGGACACCAGGGTGCTATGGCTGCAGACGCTTCCTATCTTAGTAAGTAATTAATGACAAGAAACAGGTGCTGGGATCTGAGCCTGGGACACTTTATTGTTCTAGACCCCGAGGATGCGGCAGTGAACAAAACAGAGCTTCCACCTCATGCAGCTATTGTTCCAGGGGGAGACAATAGGCAACAAACAGATGAGCAATAAGCCTGTGAAATACGTTCCAGTGTTCACTGCCGCACTATTCACAGCAGCTAAGAAGTGGCAACGATCTGAATGTCCGTCCATGGATGAAGAGTTAGAGAACATGTGGCACATACAGACAATGCACTATCCAGCCCTGTTAACAGAAGGAAATCATGCCATATGTGACAGCATGGGTGACTGCTGGGGCCATCATGCTAAGTGAAATGAGCCAATCACAGAAGGACAAAGAAACACCGCGTGATATCACTTATATGTTGTATCAAAGATAACCATTCTCACAGTCAGGAAGTAGAATGGTTGTTCCCAGGGGCTAGGAGGAGAGAGAAATGCAGAGTTGCTAATCAGCAGGTATTGTTGTTGTTGTCAGGTGCCATCGAGTCAGTGTCTTATGTACAACAGGCGAAACAGTATCGTCAGTGCTTCTGTTATTCCTAGGATTCTCAATAGCTGCCTGGTTTTGGGGAATGGATTGCCAGGTCCTTCTCTCATGCCTACAGTACCTGGTGTTCCCAGGCAGTCTCCCATCCAAGTACTAACCAGGCCCGACCCTGCTTAGGTTCCAAAATACGATGGGATTGGATGTCACAGTGGTATGGCTGCAGGTGATCAACAGGTAGAGTCTCACTTATGTAAGATAAGTAAGTACTAGGGTTCTACTGTGGAGCACTGTATCTATAATTAACAATGCTCTAATGTACACTTACAGATGTTCTTAAGAGGGTAGATCTCATATATGCCAAACACAATAAAACAAAATTCAAGAAATAAAACATACACGGACATGTCCAGTGATGTGGAGTGCTAAGGAATTGCACAGAGTCGGAGCAATGGTCCTGGTTTACATGGGTACTCAGCAAAGCCCTCCCCGATACGCTGCTGTCTTGAAAGTGGGAAGAAGGAAGCCGCTGGGAACTTTGCAGCCAGGGGCAACAGCAAGTATAAAGGTTTTGAAGGTAAACAATTGAACAAGAGATAGTAATTTTAATTCAAGCATTCTTCCATTCAGTAAAACAGGTTATTCTTCTGAGTAGTGCTGCCTCCTTTGTCAAGAAGAGTTTAGCACACAAGGGAAAGCACTGCTTTGTAAATGGAAATGACTATTGCATTCACCCAAGCTATACCTCTGGATATAATAATAATTAGGCTTAACTTTCATTATGATGTCTTGCTCAGGGTAGCACTTTAAGCCTTACACCCAAAGATACAATTGTACTTATCATTTTACCACTTAATAATAGTAAAACAGTAATAATAATGATAATGGAAATAATGGAAATAATATGAGTAGGAGCTAATGTTTCTTGGATGCTTATTTTATATTAGGCTCTGCATTAACTGCTTCCAATGCATTATCTCATTTAAACCTCACTACTAATTGAAGGCCTGTAGCCGTAGCACTATGGCATGTGATCCCGTCAGCTTTTGGAAGCTAAGCAGGATTCGGCCTGGTTAGTACTTGGATGGGAAACTACCTGGGAACACTAGGTGCTGTAGGCTTGGGAGGAGGACCCAGCAATCTACTTCCAAAAAATCAATCCACCACTGAAAACCCTATGAATAGCAGAGAAGCACTGACAATGGTGTTTCACCTATTGGACGTAGGGTTACTATGAGTCAGATACCGACTCCACAGCACTTAACAACAATAACATCAACAACTAATTGAAGGAGGGCTGAGGTTTAGCTCAGGTGGGAGAGTGCTGCTCTGTGCTCTCTGAGTCCCTGAATTCAATCCCCAGCACCACAAAAAAAGAAAAAAAAAAAAAAGAAAAAAGAAAAGAAAAGAAAAAAGAAAATGAAAGAAAAAAATGGGAGAAGCACTTGGCAGCCCACTCCTAAAACAATCAGCCATCAAAATTCCTATGACTAGCAGAGAAGCCCTGACATAATAGTGCCAGGCACAGCATAAAGTTTGTGAGTGTTTTGTTCTGTTGTACAGAGGGTCACAGAGAGTAGGACCCGAGTCCATGGCACTTAACAACAACTAATCGAAGGAGGAAAAACTCAGGCTTAAAGCAGTAAATGAGATGGCTGGGCTGGGTGGCGCACACCTGTAATCCCAGTGGCTCGGGAGGCGGAGGCAGGAGGATCGCAAGATAGAGACCAGAGGCAGTCTGTGTAACTTAGCGAGACCCTGTCTCAAAAAGTAAAAAAAAAAAAAAGGGCTGGGGGTGCAGCTCAGTGGTCCAGCACTTGCAGAGCATGCAGGCCGGAGGCCCTGGGTTCAACCCCCAAGTATCGCAAGAAAAGAAAAAAAAAAAAAAAAGTACATGAAACCAATTACAGAATGAATAGGTGGCATCACCAATACGCACATTCAGATTTGGCCAATGCCAAACTCATTCCTGTTAACAGGTTCATCACACCCATGTGTGAGAAAACAAGGCACCAGAGGGTGAAAGCCCTAAAATTGACAAAATCGGTATCAAGGACAAGTCCCCTAAGCTGTGTGTCTCAGAGACCTTGTGTCCACTCCACATGCTTGATGTATACACGCATCCCTCCTGGTCCTCGCTCCCCTCCTCTGTTCTTCTCAACCATTTCTGAGTGTTTCTGTGTGCCAGGCACTCTGTATGCACTGGATTCCGAGAACCCAAGCAGCCATGATTTAGGTGAAAGCACAAACCCACAGACCATAACAGTAGACACTGACCTCCCAGGTCCATGCAGGTCCTCACAGACGCCCAGAAGTTCTTCCACTTTAATGTGCACCTTGGTGAGGATGGACAATAAAATCTGGTTGGAAGAAAGTCCAGCTCATCAGTGCCAGGTAGTGGGGGGTATGATGTAGGTGGACATTCTGTTCCAAAAACAAAAGCCAAGACCACTACTGTGCAAGAGGAAGACACTTTCTGACCAGCTGTGTGGACCCGAGAAGCCAAAAAGAAGCCATACAACAGAGCTCTGTCCCTGGAGCCTCCTGTGGTTCGACTGTCTCCTCCAAACTCATGGTGAAAGACAATGCCATTGTTAACAGTATAGGGTGTGGGACCTTCAAGAGGTGATTGGGTTCAGAGGTCTTCCTCTGTATGAATGGAATCATGTCCTTATCTCAGGAATGGCTTCCTGATGAAAGCTAGTTGACCACCTCAGTCTCCAGTAACCACCTACGCTCCTGCCATATTATGAGGCAGCATGTGCCAGAACCCTGCTCTTGAACCTCCTGACCTCCAGAATTGTCAGCCAAAAAACTTCTATGTTTATAAGTTTCCCTGTCAGCGGTATTCTGTTATAGCAGCAGAAAGCAGACTAAGGCACTGGGATGTTGCTCAGTGGTAGAGCATGTGCTTAACATGCTAGAGGTCCTGGACTCAATCTCCAGCAGTACGAGGAAGGGAGGAAGAAAGGAAGGGGGGGAAACAGACTAACACAGAACCCCCACAGCTTTCCTAGCAAGAGGACCACGTAACCCGCACCAAAAAAATCAAAGAAAGCTCTTTGGGGATCACCAGGCAAATGTCCACTGTCCCAGATGAAGAGAAGAAAGATTCCAAGGAGGCAGCAGGGCAAGTGGGTCCTGAGACCACACACAGGCACCTCCCTCCCCTCTTCCTGCTCTGTCCCTGGCCTACTGTTGCATCTTAGAAGTCAGTTAGGGAGAAACTGAAAAGGACAGTTAACGTGGGGAAAATATTAAAAGTGTTTACAAACTACATGTGTGATATGTATTAAAGCAGCTTACAGGAGTACAGTACTTAAAAATATCATCCAGCCAGCCAGGCGGTGGTCTGTCCAATCACTGGGATGAAAGAGTCCAGAGTTTGACCCAGATGTTACAGCCATGGTTGTGTAATAAAGATGACATTTCTATCAGTAGGAGTAGGTCATCTATCGAATAAATGATGCTGGGAATATGACCCCTGCTTATGCAGAAGAAAAAGTGGGATCCCCCCTTTTCTCAGGTGGATCAACAACTTAAACCATTTAAAAGTGGTTTTAAATGATTAAACAAAAATAATGTAGGCTGGATGTGCCAGTGCAGGCCCATGATCTGAGTGTATGGGTGGCCTGAGGGAGGAAGATAATGAGTATAAGGCTAGCCTGGGCTGCAGGGTGAGGCCCGGATTCAAAAATACCAAAAACAAACAAAAAAAGTAAGAAAAGAGAGAAAGAAAAGAAAAGAAAAAGAGAGAGAGAGAAGGAAGGAAGGAAGGAGAAAGAAGGGAGGGAGAGAGGGAGGGAGGGAGGGAGGGAGGGAGGGAGGGAGGAAGGAAAGAAGGAAGGAAGGAAGGAAATAATTCTTATTCAAAATCTTAGGATGGGAAAGATCATTATCAGCATGAACACAGATACTAAAAAAACAAGTAATTTGACTACATGAAAATTAAATATTGCATGTAGAAGAATGTATATGAGAAATAAGATTGTGAACAATAAGCTAGAAAATAATTTATAAGATGCATGGAAATGGTTTAGTTTACCATATTATGTACTTACAAATCAATAAAAATTGGAAAAAGAAAGCAGATAAATAGTATAAACAAGACATACAAAAAGATGAAGTACAAATGTCCAGCAAATATGTGAAAAGATGTTAAACTTCCCAATGAAGGATATATAAATTAAATATTTCCCACCTACCCATTTGGTATGTGTCAAAAGCTTAGTTGTTATTAGGTGCTGTGGAGTCAGTGTCCAACTCATAGCGACCCTCCATCCAACAGGTGAAACACTATTGTCAGTGCTTCGCTGCTATTCATAGGGTCTTCAAGGGCTGATTGTTTTTTGGGAGTGGGTTGCTGGGTCCTCCTCCAAAGCCTACAGCACCTGGTGTTCCCAGGTGGTCTCCCATCCAAGTACTGACCAGATGCTTAGCTTCTGAGATCTAACAGGATCAGTCGCCACAGTGCTATGGTTGCAGGCCTGTCAAAAGCTAAGAAACACCCATTATTAGCTAGGTTTTCTAGAAAATTCTGCACAGATTCATGGGATTGCATATTCCAAGGACATTTTTGTTACGTAATTTTATACTATTTTGCATACTTTTAGTTACCACTAGTCCTCTACAGTCAGGAAATTGCTTTCAGAGATACTCACGTGTGTGCAGCAAGATGTAGCCTGTTTGGCAGAACAAAATAACTGAAAATAACTTACACATGAACTCATAAGGAACTAGTGAAATACATTCTGGAACCTTAGACAACAGAATACTATTCATCTAGGTAAAAGAAACAAGTTTAGTGTATACATACTGGTGCAGGAGCACATTGCTGATATACTGTGTGTAAATAAAAGAAAACACAGGTTGATACACAGAACACATTTCACTTCCATAAAATTCACGTCGGGTATACCACACATAGGCTGGAAATGAATGTTAAAAAAGAAAAAAAAACTGGCAAATTGTAGGCTCCTCCAGAGAAGGAAGAGAAAAGCCTCTTTGAAAAAGTTCTACTTCTTATAATACTGGAGTCTAGATGTTAGCAATGGGCATGCTTCCTTTCCTTGCTTTTTCTTTTCTTTTTTTTAAACAATATGTTTTTCACTTTCTTTTTCTTTTAAAGAGCAATACAGATGAGGAAATTGCCTGTTTGACCTTTGAGGCAATTTATTTTACCAAAGTGTGATCTCCTTTCTAAAATGCAGGCACCAGTACAAGTTCTGATGATGTTTTCAAGCCAATGCTTCTACAATTTGGAAAGAAGATTCTTATTTAAAAAGCATGTGCTTCTTTGGCTGCCCAGCCCAAGCAAGCTGAGCACGAGAGTCGCCAAAGCATTCATCAGTGGTCCATTTCCTCACTTCTGCTGTCTCCTGTGAGCAGCTCACCGCCTGCCCCAGCTTCTCAGGCATTTTAATAATGTCCACCTACCTGATTTATCTCCCTGACACCCCAACTCCCTGGATCACTTTCTCAGTCTCCTTCTGGCCTGAATCTGGCTATAGACATCTGGGTTCTGTCTGTCTTCAGCGTATGTAACTGTCCCCAGTTCATTAGCTGTACACAAAGTGTAGATAGAATCAATCCATCAGCCCACGTGCCGCTCAGGACTGTGCACGGAATGCAGTGTTCACCTGCACTAGGAGACACTTAATAGGCACGATGGCTTATCGCTGGCAGGAAGAGATTTGCCAGGTGTCATCATCTATTCATTTTAACACTCATGTCTCCTGGAGATTTCAGAATGGACGCGTCACACTGACCAATTACACCTAGTCTTTCAAGTGGGACTTTGGAGAGGCATCAGGAAAGTTCCAGGAAGGTCAGGGAGAGGTCACTGTACAATTCTGAGACTACGCCACAGGGGGAATTAGCAAGTAATGTATGCCACTTGCCCTTTCTTCTTGACAAACACGGGCTGGCTGAGGAATACCGCTGGGGTTCATTCCCTCAACGATCTTGGAAATGTTGATGGTGTAGGGGAAAACGTGAACACCTGGTTCGCCCCCTGTTGTGGATATTCCACCTGTGCCTGCAGCCGTAGCCCTGTGGCATCCAACCCCATCAGATCTCAGAAGCTAAGCAGGGTTGGGCCTGGTTAGTCCTTGGATAGGAGACCCTCCTGGGAACACCAGGTACTGTAGGCTTGGGAAAAGGACCTGGCAACCCACGCCCAAAAAACAATCCACCATTGAGAACTCTATGAACAGCAGAGAAGCACTGATAATAGTGTTCTGCCTGTTGTATGTAGGGTCGCTATGAATTGGACACCAACTCAACGGCACCTAACAACAACAACAACATTCCATCTGTTACTATTTTCAGCCTACAGATGAGTAAGAGTCCATTCTAGATTTCTTTCTTCCAATATTTAATGTCAAATGGACCAGAAAGGAAGAGGTGACAACACCAGGGAGTCAAGAAGCTGCTCCCAACCATACGTGGTGGCATAAAGGGATTTGTGTGTGTGTGTGCATGTGTGTGCGTGTGTGTGCTTGTGTGTTTGTGTGGTGCTTCAGATGGAACCCCAGGCTTTGCCCAGGCGAGGCAAACATTCTACCACTGATCTACATTCCTTGCCCACATAAAGGTTTTTTAAGTGCCTGCGAGTCTGCATTGGCCCAGATACGAGGGAACTGCAACACTTCAAACTAAATACCCAAATGCATAGTTAGGCGCTGCAGCACACTTCCAGCTGTGTGTGCATGCGTCCATGCACGTGTGGGGGTGCGCAGTGGGAGATGCTAAGGAAATAAGGGAAAGAGAGAGACACTGTCTTACACAGATAGCTGAAAAATGGATGCGATTTACGCTACTTTGTGAATCTCTCTATCAGGAAAACGCTGTGAACCTTCAAAGTACAAACCGCCATTTTCCTGGATTTGTGCTTGGTGAAGGAAGAAAAGAAAACACCAACCAAAACAATGAAATCCAACTCCACACCAGTGGGACTGTGCTTAGTTCAAAACCCGAGGCGTGAAGCCCAGACAGATCCAGGCTCAGCTTTATCCTTGCACAACAGGGAAGATGATGAAACGCGTTTACTTAGTCTTGCATCATGAGAGCCAAATGATTCCAAACCGAACTAATCCTGCTCTATCCCAGGAGCGGTGTTTTGGTTCTCTGCACTACATATGTCAAAATGGTGATGCCGTGGCATGATACATTTCCACAACACCCCTTCAAGTGTGATCAGGCATAGACTCCAACACATAAACGCTCTGTATACATTTGCTTAAATAAATAATTCATGAAAGTACAAATACCTAGCCCTGAAGCAGCTTCCAACTCTTAAGCACTCCAAGCATGCTCGTCCTCATTTTAAACAGGAGGAGATGAAGTGCATGTTGCAATTCGGATGGAGGGGATGCCAATCCGCCGGGACCTATTTCGAATTAGTGAGGAGTTTGCAACCGGATATCAACACAGCAGGCAGGATTTTATTACGAGGGCAAAATGCTGAGATGGCATACTGATATCATCAGTCCTCCGGTGGCAGCAAAGCCAGGACACGGGCATGGACATCAAAATCGCTGCCTGTTCCCTGTGTCTTGTGCGTGGATCCCAAGCTCCCTTCTCCTCCCAAATGCAGCTCATTAGGATCTCGCCTCTAGCCAGCACCCCATGGCTCCTGCGTATAACGCAATATGAGCAGAAGGCTTAATAAAGCACAAGAAAGAACCCAACAACCACAAATCAGTGCCTGGTGATTTTTTTTTTTTTTTTTTACCATTGGAGAATTGTGCTCTACACTTAGTAATTCCGGATGTGAGAGTGCTCCATATATTTCCGGGCAAATTATCTTCATACCAGCTAGTGGCATTTATCTGCTACCAAAAGCATATCAGTGTCACATAGATGTTTTAAAATTACTAGCCCTTTTCTAAGCTCTTACGAAAAAAGGAGAAAGTGTTTCAGCAAAAGTTTATAAGCAGAAAGAGCACAATTTTCTCATACAAATAATGCCCAAATACGGCCTTTATAAAGTTCCTCTGAAAAAAAAATATCTCCTTTAAAGACCATCAGTGTAACAGGTAATGGCTCCCCTTTAAGGAAAACGTGATTCAGAATGGCGGTGTGCGCTAGGCCCTGCAGAGAGCAGCTCTGGCTGCCCCCACGGAAGTGTGGGGACCGATCAGATTCCGATGCTGCACTTTTGATGATGGGCATTTTCAAGAACATTCTCGGCTTATTTGTGGTCTAATTTGGTAAAACGGCTCCAATGACAAAAGTGCCACTACAGAGAAAAGAGACGTGCAAGTTGCATTTTTTTTTCTTTTTTTTCTTTTTTTTTTTTTTTTTTTTTTTTTTTAGTTTTTTGAGACAGGGTCTCGCTAAATTACACAGACTGCCTCTGGTCTCGAACTTGCGATCCTCCCCCCTCCGCCTCCCAAGCCGCTGGGATTACAGGCATGCGCCACCACACCCGGCCTGAAAGTTGCATTTCTAAAGTTCTTTACTCGGGGGAAGTGGGCCAGCATGTTGGGGAACCATCGGTGCTCAAAGGGCAAAAGGAGGAAATAGCGCATCAAGCTATGCTCCGCAAGCCTCCCTCGCGGCTCCCTCATGCAGCCGGTGAACGCCTTGCATCTGTGTCCACCTTCCCACTCTTTTCTACTCTTTATATATTTTTTATTAGAAATTTTTAATGTACATCATAATGTGATTCATTTTGACATGCTTTTCATTGTGACATTTCCATATATGCACTTTGATAAACATTATTCATATAGGTTACCCCTTACTCTCCCCTATGTTCCCCCCCTTTCCCCTTCCCATCTAAGCTTCCCAGCCAAGTCTTCTCTATCTTTTACTATGTAGTATTTTTCTATATGTCCTTGGGTTCCATTTCTGTTTAAGATAGAAACTTTTCCTGTAGTGGTCTTTGTTTTTATCTTGTTAGAACAATTACATGCGATTTCTAGTCTATTTATATTGACCTCATTCTTATCTTCCCTCCCCCCACTCTTTATATTTTTGAAACAATAAACACAGCATTTCGCCGAGTTCCCAGACCGCATCACCAGTACAAACTGAGCTTCCCTAATCCAAGAACCCCAAATCCAATCAGCAGCCAAATCTGAAACATTTTGAGCACTGACATGATAGTACAAATAGAAAATTCCACACCTCACTTCGTGACAGATAACGGTCAACATGCAGGGACAGGAAAAGTATGGTCAAAAATGACCTCCAAGCTATGTGCATAAGGTGTCTTTTGTTGGTGGTGTTAGGTGCAATCGAGTCGGTATCCGACTCATATCAACCCTACATATAACAGGGGAAACACTACTATCAGTGCTTCTCTGCTGTTCATAGGGTTTTCAATGGCGGACCGATTTTGAGGAGTGGGTTGCCAGGTCCTTCTCCCAAGCCTACAGCACCTGGTGTTCCCAGGTGGTCTCCCATCCAAGTACTAACCAGGCGTGACAATGCTTGGCTTCCGAGATCTGAAGGGACTGGATTCCACAGGGCTACCGCTGCAAGGTGTCTATGAACCATAAATGAATTTGGTGTTTTGACCTGGGTCCCTTCCCCAGGGTATCTCATGATATATACACAAATATTCTAAAATCTAAAATAACCGAAATATGCAATAATGAGGGTCCCACACATTTTGAATGAAGGGTACTATATCTGTAATAACTAAACATGTCAGAAATGCAAATTCTCAGGCTCCAACCCAGATCCACTGAGTCAGAAAAGAAGAGTGAGTTCAGGAATCAGCTGAAGGGTTTGTTCCAGCACTGATTACCTCAACTCCTCCCACAGAGCTGCTGGACATCGGAGCTGGCCCTCTCAACCTCCAGCCACCCCCTCTGTGCTGTGTCACTAGCCTAGAACTGATGTCCTGGTGTGGCACAGGTTTGGCTGAGCCAAGATCAATCGTCCACACCTGTGAATTGCGAGGGACTGAGTAGCTCAAGTAGGGAGAGGGCTTCTGTAGTGCAGAGGGGACCTCTGATAGGCTGGGCCAAGTCCCCAGACTGGTAAATATCCTCAAATATTGGTAGGGTGGGCAGAGGGGTGAGAAGAGGACCATGAGGGTGCAGGGGCAAGAAATGCTGCTCATCAGCCACCTGATGACTCCACCCCTAGATGGTGCTCTAAATACCCAAAATGGCAGGCTTTGTTTTTTTTTTTTTTCTAGACTCTCTGCTGAGAATGCACTGCCATACTTTCACATGACTAAACTATATGCTCTTTATGGAGTGTTGCTCTGTGAGCTCTGAGGCCCTGGGATTGATCCCCAGCACATAAAAATGGGAGAAGACCTGGCAGCCCACTCCCTAAACAATCAGCCATTGAAAACCCCGTGAAGGCAGAGAAGCACTGACATAGTGCCAAGCACGGCACAGTGTCCAGAGTGTTTCGTTCATGATGTTCATAGGGCCATTATGAGTGAGACCCGACTCCTTGACACCTAACAACAACAATAAACCACATGCCCTCTTCAAGAGCTGAGACCAAGGGGGCTCCTCCCTGGATTCTCCGATACAATAGCTATTCCCTGTGCAAAGACGATGTTTTGCATCCACCAAACCATTACGATTTTCCAGCTAGACCCAGAATAAGGATGCTTTGCCCAGCCCCCTCACAGCTAGGTAGAGACATGGCAGGTGTAGGCTCCACTTGCAGACTCATCCTTCCTCCAAATATTGCAGGATGCTCTCTTATGCACCTGCATCAAAGCAATGACTCCAGCACAAATATCACAGTGGGAAAAGCCTAGGTCCCTGACCCATACCTGGAAGGAGTAGCCCAGCACAGCAATGCCACCTTCACAGACATTGCATGACCAAGGAATTAATGCGCATCCCATTAATTCCCTAGGATTTGGAGGTTGCTTATTACAACACCTGTCAGTAATTACCCCCCAGTGCATTCTCTCTGTGTTTCTGCACAGCACCTGCTACCTGCCTCTCCCACACCTCATTCCATTTACATTACAGTTAGCTGTCTAAGTACCTGTTTCCCCTTGGGATTATAGACTTTCTCACTTTATTCATTTTTAATCCCAGTACCTAATAAAATGGAAACTCAATAAATGTCTTCAGGAGGGAGGGGAAGAAAAGCAAAGGAAGCAGGTAAGGATGAAAAACAATCAGTTATATGATGTGGCATGGGTCCATAATTCAAGTGCGTTCTCCAGTATGGATTATCGCGCAGCCAACACCAGCCAGTTGGAATGGAGCTACACCGCACCTAGAGTGCAAACAGAAAATCTGGGTCATGCTGAAAATCCATTATTTGATGGGATATTTTGTTTTGTTTTGGTCACTCCAAACAAATAATACACTGCTTTCCAACAAGAACAATCACTTGTACTGACTGACCTGTGTGAGGTGCTTCACAAGCCCCACCCCTGTCCTCCTGACACCCCATATACCTGTGATAAGAACCAAATACAATCCCATCATATTCGGCCTGCCTTTGCTCTGCAGTGCTATGGCCCAGGAGCCACGCCACCCTGGACAATCAGGGGCCAAAGGGCACACTCGGTGCCCTGCCCTCCAGAGGCTTACCGTCGGGGCTGGGAGGAGAAGTAGAGAGAACAGGAGGACACAGGAGAGCATTACTCAAGGCAATGAGCATACAGAGATGTAGAAGCAACAGGCGTTTATGCAGAATTTCTGAGGAAAGCTGCAGGGCAGATGCTGGAGTTTCTGATGAGAGGATGGGAGGAATCAAGGATGACTTCCGTGATTTGGCGGAAGCCACTGATGGATTATGATTCTTTTAACCACTGTGGAGAAGGGGGATGAGGAACCCAGAGGACCATCTTAGACCTGCCTTTGAATGATAGGATGTTATGTGGACATGGTGGGAAATTAAGGCGATAATTACATGGGATGTGAGAGGCAGGGCTTGAAGTCCTGCATGCCTGGCTCTTTTTCTGTGCCATTCTGGCTCTCCCATAGGGGGAGTTGGCTGAGGTGGGGATGGCAGAGAAGGGAAGAGTGGCCCTGGCTGCCGCCACCAGACTCTTTAATTCTCACAGCTAGAACAGGTCCACACTAACAGGTTTCTACTTCGCTGCTGTTAGGAACTAAAGCTCCGCAAAAATAAAATGGAAAGAGGAGAACTAGCGAATGGCCTCAAATCAACAGACTCCTGAGGTGTCGCCCACCTATTTTACATGACGTACGTACGAATCAGATGTGTGAGAAGCTGTGCCACGGGCGTCTGGCTCCGCCATGCTGCACGGGGTCCTCCCTCTCCCCCTGAGCCCAGCACACTGCCGGGTGGTCTTGCTCTCCAGGCCACGAGTCGGCTGGGAGGAATCTTTTACTATTTGGGGGGATGGGTTCATTCTGATAAAATATTTTACTAATCTGTTCCCGTACTTAGAAAAGACACTGAAAAAGAGGACGATTGTATCAGTTCATAAGATGACTGTGTCACCCGAGGCTGCTCAATTACCTGACATAATCATCGTGTTCCAGGGATGTAGCACCATTAGGATAACACGCGAGACTTAGCGTGTCCTCCCTCCTCTCCTGTTACCATTCCCTGGGTACACAGAGCGACAGATCTGTGGCTTGCGTCACCACTCACTCTACTCCACTCAGACTGAATCAAGAAGATTCATTCTCACCCTGAAAAGCGCCTACCGTCACTGGAAGGAAAAAATGAAGGGAACACTTTTGAAAAGCCTGGGACAATCACGTGTGAGAAAAGTGTCTGTAACTCAGGTTAACTGGCCCATGGTTATAAGGTATCCCATGCGAATAGGATGGCAGGCTGTCTTGGGGATACTGTGTATGTAAATTTGCTTGTGTGTATACTTTGCATTATTTGCAGAACACAGGGGACAAGCAAGTAAATATATAAATCCCCTCCAGTAAACTTTAAAATCTTTATCCCCCAATTTACATCAATTAATATCTGTACCTGTTGGATCCCCAGCAAGCTCTCTTCCCTCACCTTCCTCGAGAGTCAGACACCTGAGAGAAACTGACAAGATTTCCATGCTATCCCATTGTATTACGCAGCAGTGGAATGGCACATGAGCTGCACATGGCATTCTGCATTAGACCAGGAGTCAAAACTAGAACTCACAATCAGCAGCAGCACCTAGTAACTGTCTCAGGTTGAAAGTTTGAAGCAGAAACACACCAGATCTCTGTAGAAATATCTATCCCACATTGGGATCATCCACACTGAGGCTAAACATAATGAGGAAAGGTCTTTGAGGTGAGACTATCAACCCAGAGTGTACAGATTTCTTTTGCATTATTTTCCTTTTGGCTCAGCTCAGATTTCTTGAACAAAGCAACTTAGACAGATAAAATTCATATGGATAATGAGTGCCCCAAGTTGTTGTTGTTGTTGTTGTTGTTGTTGTTGTTGTTGTTAGGTGCCATCAAGTCGGGTCTGACACATAGTGACCCTAGGTACAACAGAACAAAACACTCCTGGACACTGTACCATGTCCAGCACTATGTCAATGTTTCTCTGTTATTCATAGACTTTTACATGGCAGATTGTTTTGGAATCCTGTCATGAGTGAGCTGCCAAGTTCTTCTCTTATGGTGCTGGGGATCGAACCCAGGGCCTCAGAATACACAGCATGGCATTCTACCAACTTAGCTAAATCCCAGCCCTGCCTCATGTTCGGGTATGCTTAAATCAAATTTCTTATCCTCACTATGCCAGATTCCTCCTACTCAAATGTGATCACCACTTAATTATCATCTTAATTTCCCACCATGTCCACATAACATCCTATCATTCAAAAAAGCAAAAGAGAAATCTTGAAATTTTATTACTATGCCAAATTCCTTAGAATCTCAACCTTCCTGTTGGGAAACTCACAAAATTATGTGATCAGATCATCCCAGTTGGGTAGTTTAAGAGAAGAAAACAGCATAACCATCTTCAGACCAAAAGGATGATGCTGCTTCCTGGCAGCACTTTGCTGGGGCTCTGCCTGTCACTTCTTCTCTCTTGCAATCGTAATTGTAATTATGATCACACTATTGTTGTTAGGTGCCACTGTCAAGTCCACTCCAACTCATAGCAACCTTATGTACAACAGAACGAAACACTCTCCAACACTGTGCCATGTCTGGCACTATTGTCAGTGTTTCTCTGCTATTCATAGGGTTTTCAATGGCGGATTGTTTTGGGAGTGGACTGCCAGGTCCTTCTACAGCACCTGGTGTTCCCAGGCGGTCTCCCATCCATGGACTAACCAGGCCCAACCCTGCTTAGCTTCCGAGATTAGGTGGGATCGGATGCTAGGGTGCTATGGCTACAGACATATGACTACACTATCTCTACTAAAACTTCCCCTCATGTGCTCTACTTAATGTCTGAACACACACACACATTTACACACAATTATTTTGACTTGATTTTACCACTTTGATTACCAGCATTTTTTATTTTTTTGCTTCTCTTCTGTACCACTCCCCTGAACTCTTTATTACCAAGTTCACCAGGGCTAATTGTCCAATCTCATCAATATTTCTCTCTTCTCATTTTCTCCAACTCGAGATTACAGCAGCATCTCACCAAACTGGCCACCCCCTTCCTTAAAACATTGTCTTCTCATGTGCTTCCTGTCAGGACGCTCTCCTGGGTTTCCTCCTACCTCCCTGACTGCCACTTCTCTCCACTCTTTCTTGCCTTCCACGAATCTTCAAATACAGCAGAACCCCCAGGCTCCAGTCCTTCCCACTTCTCCCCTAATTATGGTGATTCTTCCCCAGTTCAAGACAGAAGCTTCTCCCTCCCACATGGCTCCCCAGGTTTCATCACCTTCTGGAATTTCATAATGACAAATCCATCTGGGCCTGCAGCCGTAGCCCTGTGGCATCTGATCCCATCAGATCTCCCGTCAGAAGCTAAGCAGGGTCGGGCCTGGTTAGTCCTTGGATGGGAGACCACCTGGGAATACCAGGTGCTGTAGGCTTGGGAGGAGGACCTGGCAACCCACTCCCAAAAAATCAATTCACCATTGAAAATCCTTTGAACAGTAAAGAAGCAGTAGTAATGGTGTTTCACCTGTTGTACGTAGGGTCACTATGAGTCAGACCCCAACTGGATGGCACCTAACAACAACAAAAACAAATCCATCTGGAAACTGCACTTGATTCCAAATGAACATCTTCAGCTTTGCAGGTCCTTTGATGGTCCTCTGGGTTCCTCATCCCCCTTCTCCACCTACTTTTCTAGTCTCTCCACAGTGGTTAAAAGAATCATAATCCATCAGCTGCTTATGTCAAATCATAGAAGCCATCCTTGATTCCTCCCATCCTCTCATCAGAAACTCCAGCATCTGCCCTGCAGCTTTCCTTGGAAATTCTGCATAAATGCCCATTGCTTCTACATCTCTGTACACTCATCGCCACATCCTTCCCATGGGCATGGCCACAGGGACCCCCTCCACAATAGCCTTCTTCTAGTTACCCTCCCCACTTTACAATGAACAGCAATCCAGGCCTTTTACAGATGTGCTCAGGAGCAAGACATCTTTTAGCTGGGATCCTCTACGCCTTCCCAATGCAAGTCGTCACCCCATGAAGCAAGGCCAGCATGCACTGGTCCCTGCCTGAGCTCGCTGCCCTCATCTTGTTCCCGTCTCCCCCTTGGCGCTGTGCTCAGCCAAACGTCTTCCTTCTTCATTTCCAAGCCTGCCAAGTCAGGAGCGGCCACCCGAGCTTTGTCCTTGTCTTCTCTCTCCTTAGGGTCCTGCTCCTCCTCCCAGGCTTCATGCAGGGCTCACTCCTGCCCACCGCTTGAGGCTCAGTTCCACTGTCTTCACCTCCACCGTCCATTCCTGACCACCCTGCTCCATGTATTTTCCATCCCATCACCTGCTCCTTTTCTTCATAGTCCTACCATCAAAATTTTCCTTGTAAAGCTGGGTGACATGGCGAGTGCCTTTAATCCCAGCGACTCATGAGGCAAAGGCAGGAGGATCACAGGTTTGAGGCCAGAGGCAGCCTGCATAATTTAGTGAGACCCTGTCTTAAAAAAAAAATACAAAACAAAAAATGGGCTGGAGGTATGGCTCAGTCATTGAGCATTTGCAAAAAGCATGTGTGACGCCCTGGGTTCAACATCCCAGTACTAGGGAAAACAAAAAAAAAAGTCTTGCTGCCAGACACAGTGGCGCATGCTTGTGATTCTAGCACCGGGCAACTGAAGCCGGAGGATATGGGTTCAAGGACAGCCTGGAATATATAGTGAGGCCCTGTCTCAAAGCAAACAAACAACACCAAGTCCTCGTTTAATTACATTTGCCATCTACTTTCGCCACTAACATGTGAGCTTCCATGAAATCAGGCACCTTATCTTGCTCACCAGTGTACACTGACCACTCAGAGAAATGCCCAGGAAACACTCGATGCCTGATAGCTAACTGGATAAATGAGCAACTAATGTGGGCTAACTAGGTACATCGACACACACTGTGCCTATTAGGATCTTAGACCCTGAATATTATTTTGAGGTTTGGCTCAGTAATCTTACACAGGGGCGGCCATGTTCAGAAGACCAGCCATGTGCAACCCAAACAATCCCAGCTTTCATCTGCCCTTTGAGACATTTTATTGAGCATCTCCTACACAATAACCTCAACCTGTGCTTTACTATAATGCTCACACGGGGGCTATCTCTCTGAATAGAATACCACATACATTTCTACTCCAAATAAGAAATGATGATTAATCTTCAGAGTTACACTCAGAGCCAAATTACCATGGCACTAAGTACAAGGTAGACGTATGATTAGATCAGTCTGGGAATAGAAAAATGGGACTAGAATTGGTGATTCCGGAAGTCACTTTTGGATGAAAAATATTGTGCCTTATATGAATGACTCTGCTGTTTCATTCATCTCTTCATGAGGAATGATCCAAAGGACTTCAGTGACTGCCCCAGCAATTCGAAGGCACCACTGCACCATGTATACCATCTCTACAATGTATACCTGCATAACGGCAATACCTGTCAGCAGCCCATGCACTATACAGTGAGCCCCATCAACATCGTCTTTGTGCAGCCTCACATTAAATCTCCCTGCCATATCTGTCTAATAGGACAAGAAATAATACACAGAATATTAAAAAACATTAATAGCCAGAATAAATTATTAATTCAATTAAAGCACGAGTCCAATGATGATTCTTTTTCACTGCATTTATTAAGAAGAATAATTGATTGCTAAGTGGATATTAAGGAAACACACATAAACTGCTGACTCTACTCCTGAGCGAAACTGCACAGCATCCTTTTCTGCAGGAATAACGGAGCAGATGAGCCGCATACAGTCACAGACAGGGAGCAATGTTTTCTCCCGCTTCTTGTCTTCATGTTTTCATAGCTGAGAATGGAAGTGTTGAAACAGTAGATGGGTTGGACGCTTTTCCTTTGGAGCTACGAGGAGGATTAGTTTGGGGTGAAATGGGAGGCCTTGCTCCATTATTTACTAGTCTGGTCTCTTTGAACATGTTTTATAGCTCTTCTGACTTACATCACCTGTAGAGTGGGAATCACAGAACCTATCTCGTAGGGCAGTTCTGAGATGCACTCAGGCACTTGGAACAGCATCTGATACATAGTAAGTGATTGATCTTCCTGCTATTAATACTGTAAAACTCCCAGGTGCTCCTCTGACCCATCCACTGCTGCATCGTAGGTGAGACCTCTTGCCCAGGGCAGTGGCTGATCTCGAAAACCAGTTCCTTGTAGCCCAGCGGCTTAGCAACCCACCTTGTAGCCACATCCAAGGCTTGATTAAAAACCACCTGAGAAAGGAGCACTGTTGAAGACTCAACATTTTAGATTTTTAAAATGTACATTTTCCAGTGACACACCAGGTTTCTGGTCTTACGCACAGAAATGTTAAGGTAAATTAATTTCAAGATTTATTGAAGTTTAATCTTACATGCTCCAAAATTATCATTTTAATTTCAACCAACTTTGATGAGAAATTGCTTAAAATATATGCTTCACTTCAATGTCTTGAGAGACTGAACATACTGGAATGTAATTTAATATACTTTAAAATCTTGATGGCTCTGGTTCGTTATTCCGAATACCAATTTTATATTGATACTCTAGGAAGGTAATGAGACATTTACAGACCTCTGCACATGTACACACAAACACACACATACACACACACAAACATGAATGTGTGCATGTGTGAGTTCCCTGATTCCTTCTTTTTATTACCTTTAGTTATTGCAATACCTGAGACAAATTACAATGTTGGTTCTTTAACACTGATTTAACACAAGAACAAAACAACAGTAGTAATAATAGTGCATGCCAGTAATTTATTTGAAAGTGAGATTTGTCACGTCTTTCTCTCCCTCTTTGTGTTCTTTGTTCTACATAAGACTGAGCTTGAATCCAGGGCTGAGATTCTTCTGTCATTTTAGTCTAAATCTCTTTAAGGAGAAGACCAGAAAAACTGGTGTTAATTAAAATATGCCTGCAGGCCTACCACTGTGGCATCCGATCCTTCCAGATCTTGGAAGCTAAGCAAGGTCAGGCCTGGTTAGTACTTGGTTGGGAGACCGCCTGGGAACACCAGGTGCTAGACCTGGCAGCCCACTCCCAAAACCCAATCAGCCATTGAAAACCCTATAAATAGCAAAGAAGCACTAACAATAGTGTTTCATCTGTTGTACATACGGTTGCTATGAGTTGGACACTGACATGATGGCACCTAACAACAACAATTAAAATATAATACTGTATGGACAAAGAGACTCTATTTGTCCCAAGAGTAGGTGGGAATGTTGTACTGGGGAACTGATGCAACAGGACAGGGACTCCTCCACCTTCCGTCCACCATCATGTCCCCTGTTTTCCTTTCCTCTGGTAAGTATGCACATACGCACGCACGGGCAAACATGGGCTACTCCATACCAAACCAACTCCACCAGGCAACTTTGCACCTGCGCCTGGACACAAACTGGCTCTTGGGGAAAATCTTTATGACTAGGAAACATAAAAAATCAATCTCAATCTCATACATGAGGTAGGAATGGAGATTTTAAACAAAAAGTAGGTGTCTGAATGGATTTTAAGTAGGGAAAGTAGCTAGGGACACTGTCTAAACCAGAGCAGCCATATTTGATTCAAAGTAGTAATGTGGCAAGTAGTTCTCTAAGCACTCACCTCACGATGAAAACAATTCATTGTGTCAATGCCACAATAACAATAACACAACAAAGCATCTGTATTATCTTATTTTAAAGGAGCCCAGGGTACCAATATTGCCATCCCTGTATTAACACACTAACTCCGTCGGCTCAGTTTGCTCTACCATCAAGTGCGTCTGTAAACACCTCTTGGTGGTTACTGCCTCCACCCTGGTCAAATCTACCCCTCCCCTCACAGGGATTCCGCATAATCTCTAGTACCTGTCACAGCACCCACTTCTCAGGCTCATACCCCACCCTCAAGCACCAGCCAGCAGCATTGCATTGCAACCAAGTAACTCAGACCATGTCCTTGCCATACCTAAAATGCTCTGATGACCTCCTTGGGCAGAATGAAAGGAGACCCAAGCCACTGCCTGACTTCCAAAGCCCTGTAGGTCTCACTGTGCCCACCTCCCCATTGTTGATTCTGCTGCATACGCTGGGTCTCTTTTCTCCTTCCCCAGCCCAGGAAATGGCTCCCCATCCCCACACTGTTCTCCTCCGGCGACTTCTCTCTTCTTAGATCTGGCTCAAGAGTCACTTCCTCTCAGAGAGAGTTTCACTACCCCCCAGGCACTCATGTGGCCTTGGTCACAGCCCTTCATCCTCTCTCAGGTACCTGCACCTATTTCTTGACCTGCACATGCTATGTCCGTCTTATGTACTGTGGAATCCACGCGTGGCATATCCCAGGCACCTAATAAATGTTTCAGTGAATGAATGAATGAATGAGTATTTACTCTGAGCCGGGCACTACTAAATGTTTTATGTGGATTATTTTATTTAATCCTCAGAACATCTCTGCAGGGTAGTTTCTATTAATTACTGTTCTTATTTTACTGATGAGGCTAAGTAGATTTCCCAGTGGACTGCAGAGTCCATTCTCTTAATCATTCCTCTCCATTCTCTCTACACTACACTGAGTTATGCTCCATGGAGTAATGTCCCCCACGGTCTAGCACAGTGCTATAAAAAGACTCCTGATTCATCAGAGGAAAGATCAAAGAGATTTCCTTAGTTTTCCTGAGAGTTTTACTTTGCAGTGCTCTAGCTTCTTAAAAAGTGGCCATTCCGTACCCAGTGCACGGGATAATTATACGTGGTGAAGACCCATATGGTGTTAAGAGCACAGGCCCTAGAGTTAAGCTGTCTGGGATTAGACCCCCGTTCAGACCTTTCCCTTAGGTAAATGGGGTAAGATGCAAAGCAACAAGCCCCTCCCCCCAGAAAAGAGTTCAGTAAATGTCCACTGGAATTTTTATTATCATTAAATATTTCTGTTCATATAGTTACTCAGTACACCCTCTGCCTCCCTGAGCTAAATTGCACAGACTATAATAACCCAAATTTATTACCCACAGGGCCTTGATATTAAGACAGATTCCCCCTCTTCTTATATCTGCTTAGCGATAGGTTAAGAAGCAGAGAGAGGAAGAGAGTCTTTCTGGGAAGAGCAGGTTCCTCAGCACAAACTCAGTAAAACTTAAAGATTAAACCTGGGAGAATTAATGCCCAGGCCAGAGCTATTCATCTTAGGCTCAGGAGGAAACCACAGCACAAGGGGAGCAGGGCTGCAGAACCCTAAATAATCAGCAGCAGCTAGAGAAGAAAACAGGAAGGCTCCTGTCTTTGACCTAGATAAATAAATATCTTATTTGGAAAGCACATCCATGGGGGTAAATGAAAGGACCAGAGGCGTGGAACTCCCAGCTAAAACTCCAAGGTGTTGGAAAAACAATCGTGTTGGGGTTTAACTCAGGCAACAGGCAGGTATGAAAAGGAAATGCCTAGCCGGGCGCGGTGGCGCACAACTGTAATCCCAGTGGCTGGGGAGGCGAAGGCAGGAGAATCTCAAGTTTGAGACCAGAGGCAGTCTGCATAATTTAGCGAGACCCTGTCTCAAAAATAGTAAAAAAAATGGGCTGGGCATGCAACTCAGTGGTCCAGCACTTGCAAAGCATGCAAGTGCGAAGTCCTGAGTTCAACCCCAAGTACCCACCCCCCAAAAAAAGAAAATGCCTTGCAAATTGGCCACGTGTCCCCAAAAGAGCCTAGCATTCTCACAGCCCCTAGGTTCACAGGGCAGGACGCACAGACACCAGCTTCCGCGCCCTGGGTCCCCATGGGCTCCTTGACCACTCTGAGCCTGGTAGCCCACAGCAATGCCACCAGACTTGCAGGAGAAACAGCACAGCACAACCAGCTTTCCATGACAAAAGGTGTGTGTGTGTTGCAGGAGCTCTGACAGCTGTGTGAGAGCCGCACTTATTTACAAAATGTTAAACTGCTGACAGTTGGCACCGCGGAGGCAGAGCCGAGAGAAAACCTGATTCCTCCTGATCTACTGGTGCCCAGCTCCCAGCCCTGGCTCCGCTTCCCACCTACTTATTAATTCCATCATTTGCTTGTGAGTTGATCTATTTATGACTTCTGGTGTATTCACCACTGTGGCTGTTAAGAGTGGGCCGGTCATTCAACTGCTCTAAGCAACGGGGTTCCCAAGGCCAGTGGGTCAACAGTTGTCCCAGGAGAGCTGTCCTAAGGCCTTGGTCGGGGCTGGGACTTAGCTCAGTTGGTAGAGCTCCACTCTGCAGTATCTGAGGTACTGAGTTCAATTTCCAGCACCCCAAAATGAAAGAAGGATATGGCAATCTACACCTGGGGGAAATCCTGAAACAACCAGCTACTGAAAACCCTATGAGGGTCACTATGAGTTGGACATGACTCAACGGCACCTCCTGCAGCCCAGCCCAGCCCAGCATGCTAGGAAGCCTTGGGAGAGTGTCCTGAGGGCAGCCTCACCCCCAGGCCCTTGTGGCAGCATCTACTAAGGATGCAGGAGGGACGGCCACCATCAGAAGCACCTCCTGATGCCTCTGCTGGTCAGAGGCAGGTTTGCTGCGAGGGAGCTGCACCAAGGGCTTCCGCTCCTTATTCTTTCTGACAGAGGCAATCAAGGTAGTGGAAGAATTTGGGTGATAAATGAAGACAAGCGCCATGGCTCCACAGAGTTCTAGACCCTGAAACTTACTGCAGATGACGCTGGTGCCCCTGCTTTTCCTCAAAGTTTGAAAACAGTGTACACTGCCATCAACTATTATCTTTCATTTTTTCCCAACGTCTCATCTCATGTCAGGGCTGGGATTTAGCTCAGTGGGTAGAGCGCTGCTCTGCAGTCTCTGAGGTCCCAGGTTCGATTCCCAGCACCGCAAAAATGGGAGGACGTGGCAATCCACTCCAGAGGCAATCCCAAAACAGTCAGCCATTGAAAACCCTACAAGGGTTGCTATGAGTGGGACACGACTCGACGGCATCTAACAACAACAACAACACCTCATGCCAAACTAATGTGCAGCTTGGCGAAAAATTTAGAAAGGCAGATGAGCAAGGACTAAGCACGGGGGCCTTGTCTAGTCATCCTATCGGAATTGTGGGCTTCATGGGCCGTTCCTGTCCCCACACTATCTCCCTCACTCTCCAGACCGCGTGTCCCCTGCTTCCACATTCCAGACTTTGCCTGTGGTTTCCCCATGGTTTGCACCTCTGCTGGGAGGAAGCCTCTGTGAGGATGGGCACTTTGGTATGTTGCACACAGCCGTGTTCCACAGAGCCTGGTGGTGGCCATACCTGGCCAGCAGGCAACTGCTACTGGTGAGGTAGAACGAAGCCCATCAAAAGCATGGCAGCATCCTCTGGTCTCCTGGGGCCTGGCTGGCTGGGCTCACCTTGCAAGGCATGGAGGTGTGGCCACCGCAGAAAGACCAACCTAGGGGCCTGGAGCCCAAGGCCTTCTGCACGTCCAGGATGGGGTTGACTTTAGTTACTGAGTGATCTCTGGCTGCTTCCATCCAGCGTTATGCAGTGGTCTGCACAGCCTAGCCCACCTCAGCCTTCCCACACTCAGGTCCCCCATGGCTCCTCCCTCAGCCATGCTAGTGTCCATTCTGCACGCCTCTGACCTAACCCCCAAGTCACAGATGGCACAGGGCTTTCCAGACCAGCAGTGACTCCCTTCAGGGCTCTCTCTGATGCCCAGCAGCTTCTCCTATGTAGCCAGGCTGCAGGCTGACTGAGGACAGAATCAATGGCTTTTTTGTCTTTGTAGCCAAGCAGCACCCACCACAAAGCTCTACACGTGGGATCAAGGGTGCAGAAAGCCCCATGACCTACCCACAGCTGGCTGCATCCCCAAAGCCACCTGTTTGTATTTAAATTAGACTGCAGAATACTAAACTTATCTGGTTACCAAAACCAAACACTTACATTTAATAACTTAATAATTACAGAAAACACAAGAAGATCCATGTCACCTATAAATCCACTACCTAGAAACCTTCTGAGCACTCGTACATTGATATAAAATCCTTTCTGCCTTTTTTCTAAACAGGCATTTGCGTGCACATACACACTCCAGTTCACAGAGCATTAAACCACTTTTGACTGATGGAGTATGGACCAGTTAATGATCTAAAAATGACTTCAAGAAAGCTCTGTCTTTGTTCATATTCAGGACTATATTAATTTCAAATCATGAGAAAATGCCATAATGTTAAGTGAAAAATAGTTGCAGGGTAATATATACAATTTCTGTTCATATAAAGAGAAAACTACAAATAACACTAGACAATATGATGTTTAAGCACTGCAGAAAAAGAATAATGATTTACCTGGCAAAACTCTAAAGAAAAGGAAATAATAAATTAGAAAGTTCAAGGCAATAGTAAGCGTCTCATAGGAGAAGGATACAAAATAAGTAGGAACACAGCTTCACAAAGCATGGGAAGTTTTATTTGTTAGACTGGGCAAAAGGAACACGGGTGATCAATTTATTATGTCTTGATATGCAGATATGTTACGTTCATGGTATGAGATATGCAACTATGAATGTATTTCCTGTGAAATATGAAACCACTTCATAATAAAAGAAAAATAATGCACACTGGCCTCGTGGTATGCATAAGAATCCACGCTCCTCAAGGAGGCATTTCATCAAACACCGACTTGGCCCTGTGATGAGCCAGGCCCAGCTCAAAATGAATGTGGACAAAGAAGAAACCCATCATAGGATGAGTAATCCACCAACTTTCTCACAGCTCACCTGCTTAGCCCATAAACTTACCAACACCCATCCCAACTCTCCCTCTCTAGCAAGAAATAGGCTGTAGCCATAGCACTGTGGCCTCCGATCCCGTGGGATCTCAGAAGCTAAGCAGGGTCAGGCCTGGTTAGTCCTTGGATGGGAGACCGCCTGGGAACACCAGGTGCTACAGGCTTGGGAGAAGGACCCGGCAACCCACTCCCAAAAATCAATCCGCCATTGAAAACCCTATGAAGAGCAATGAAGCACTGACAATAGTGTTTCACCTGTTGTACATAAGGTCGCTATGAGTTGGATACCAACTCGATGATACCTAACAACAAGCATGAAATAAACTGATGAACATAAAAGAGACATAGCTCACTGGTAGACTGGACTCCTAGAATGGATTCCTAGACTGGATTCCTAGAATTACTAGCACCATAAATAAACAAATAAATACGAATAAAAAATCAGAACACATTTCTAGTGGAAATTATATTTATACTGCCTTTGAAATGACAGAGTATATTTAATTAATATTTTATCTGCAGCTTCGCATAATTATTGGGAGGTAGACACCACAGAGTCACTGGCGCATACCTTCTGGTTAACAACCCAATACCAAGCAAAGAAATAATGTCAAAGCTAAGTGAGCATATCCCTCACCTTGTGCATTTGTCATTTCTTTGTGGCAGGAGTAGTCAACATCCTCTCTTGGAGATATTCAGAAATACACAATACCTCTGTGTTATATACAGTCATCCCACTGGGTACTGGAGCAATAAAATATATCCCTCCTATCTCACTGTGACCTTGTACCCACTGACAAACTTCCCCTCATCCCTCCTCTCCCTCATCCTCCCCAGCCTCTGGGAACCACAATTTGACTCTCTACTTCTATGAAGTCAGCTTTTTTAGATTCCACAGATAAGTGAGATCATAAGGTATTTGTCTTCCTATGTCTTATTTCACTTAACACAGTGTCCTCCAGGTCCATCCATGTTGTTGCAAACAACAGGATGCCACCCTTTGCATAGCTGAGTAGCATTCCATTCATTACACATACTGCATTTTCCTTATCCATTCATCTGCTGCTGGACATTTTGGTTGGTTCCAAATCTTGGTCACGAGAGCTACAATGAGTGTGACGGTGCTGCCATCTCTTTGACAAACTGATTTCATTTCCTTTGGATATGTATCTAGTATCAGGCTTGCTGGACCATATGGTAGGTATATTTATACTTTTTTCAGCCACCTCCATACTGTTCTCCATAATGGCCAAACTGATTTGCATTCCCAACAACAACATGAAAGGGTTCCCTTTTCTCCTCATCCCTTGTTGTCTTTTTGATAATAACCATTCTAATTACCTCAATTTGTTCATGGCACTGTATACACATGTATCAAACAATCACAGGGTACCCGATAAATATGTGGCAATTATTAGATTATCAATTAAAAACTGAAAAGCTAATAAATAGTAATTGTCTACTTCTTTAAAGCAATGAGAAAGGTTTTTGTTTTTGTTTTTGTTTTAATTAAACAACCAAATGAGAAAGTAGTTTATGGCCTCTTTGCTAAAACATTCATCACACACTATTTCTGCAGGACATTTCATCGATTTCAGCCATCACAAAACCATGAGCAACAGGGGCCTGGCAAAGTGACTGAGCCTGTGATCATAAATGACAATAAAGGTCTAGAGAATGGCATAGTGTTTATTCATCCAAGAAAGCGAATGGACTGGTACTCCTAGGGAATTTCATGGACCAGCAAGGACATCTTCACAATGTAGCAGCTGGAAGTGGATTCATACTTTGTGAGTCAATGTAAGCCCAACCAAAGAGAGCGAGCAGCTCCCAAAACAAGCTCTTTCCTACATTACAGGAAGGGCTAATGAGATGAAGGAGGCACAGGGGATTATGGGGCACAGAGGAGGTTCCCTGTGAGGGTTGAGTCCTATCAGCCATACAGAGACACAAATGAAATGCTGTCGTAGATTTTAAAGAACTTAAAACTTTCCCAAGTGTTGGACATATAAATAAAAATTAGTTACCAAGAGATAGAAAATACTGCTACGATACAGCATCCAAAATGATCCAACTGCTCCACTGGCTTTCCATATTGTTGTTGTTGTTGTTGTTGCTGTTGTTAGGTGCTGTTGAGTCTGACTCATAGTGACCCTATGTACAACAGAACAAAATACTCCTGGCACTGTGCCAGGCCCAGCACTATGTCAGTGCTTCTCTGCTGTTCATAGGATCTTCAATGGCTGATTGCTATGGGAGTGGGCTGCCACGTCCTTCTCCCATTTTTGTGGTGCTGAGGATTGAACCCAGGGCCTCAGAGAGTGGAAAGCAGAGCTCTACCAACTGAACTAAACTGCAGCCCAGCTTTCCATAATACTGAGCATAAAATCCAAAGTGGTCATCAAGCCACATAATCCTGGCTTGGACTCTGCCCTCACCCCTGCTGCCACAGACCAAGGAAGATTAGCACTTTAGACTTTGCTGCTACTTCTGCCTGGAGCATTCCCTCCCCCACCCCAGGTGTGCACATGCTCACCCCCTGGAGTCACATCTCAATCAAAGGCCTGCTTCCCTCCTTTGCACACCCTCTCTACCTGTCATTGCGTTGTGTGGCTGCTAGTTTGCTGTTTTAGGTCTCAAACAATGACTTCCTAAATAAATAACTGGACAGTTATAAGCCATACAGTATGGGAACGTGAGGGAATAAGAGGTGAGCAAACACCTAATGGAAAGTTCAAGCAAAGGTGAGATTTATGCTGTTTTGGAGAATTTCCACTGTATTTGGGTCTTGGTGGGAGAGAGAACAAAGGGGTGGAGAGAAGGGGCTGGAAACTCACCCAGGCTAAGCAAGCCACAGAGTAGGGTGTGTTCAAGCACTAGAAGGGTGTGTTTGCAGTGAGACAAAATACAAGGGAGAGATCACAGAAAAGGTTTGTGTCTGGAAATTCTCCAAGATCCAGAACATGGATGGGAGAATCCATCATCTTTCATCATCCTCCATACATGCTAAATAATTTTAGCTTCTGTTTTTGATAATTTAATGTATTAGTAACACAAAATGACATGTTTAATACCTAATCTATGCCAGGTACAATCTTTGAGAGTTTACATTTTATCTTCTGTAGTTATTATAAATAATTATGATTACTAAATGAGATGACCCATGGATAGGATTTATCATGTAATGATAGGTTCTCATTAAATGCTGCTGCTGTTGATTTTGTTTTTGTTGCTGTTATTATTATTGTCATCACTCTTATAATAACCCTTCCAGGTAGGTATTAAGATACAGTTGTCCCCCTTATTCTTTGGCACTTCGTTCCAAGATGCCAAGTGGATTCCTGAAACTGCAAATTGTACTGTGTACTGAATCCTGCATATCCTATGATTTTTTTCTATCTATACATACCTACTAAAAAGTTTTTTTCTTCAGTATTAGGGGACCTCACGCATGCTACACAAGTGCTCTCCCACTGAGCTGCAACCCAGCTCCTTTTTTATTTTTGAGGCAGAGTTCACTAAGTTTTGCAGGCTGACTCTGGCCTCAAACTCGAGATCTTCCTACTTCAACCTCCTGTGTCATTGGGATCCCAGGCATGCTGCATGATGCCTGACTCTGACGATAAAGTTTTATTTATAAATTAGACATAGTAGGAGATCAACAACAATAACTAATAGTAAAATAGAACATTTATGACAAAATACTGTAATAAAAAGTTATTTAAATATCATCTCTTTCTCAAAATATCTTATTTTTTCCCTTCTTTCTGTGAAGATGCATAATGATACTTAAATCACTTCATGGCTCAAGTAAAATAATGGTTACTTCAATATAAGCACTGGGATACCATGACAGTCTATCTGATAACTGAGATAGCTACTAAGTAACTTATGGATAGGTAGTGCATACAGCATGGATACACTGAACGATGGGATGATTTATGTCCAGGGTGGGATGGAGCAGATCAGGGAATGATCTCATCACACTCTTGAGAATGGTGTGCAAATTAAAGTTTATAAATTCTTTATTTCTGAATTTTCCATTTAATATTGTCAGAATATGGCTAACTACTGGTAAGTGAAACTGTAAATAAGGAGTTGGGTGGATTATGTTAGTAATTTTACAGCTCAATTTAAGTCCCAATTTGTATTTGCACCAACATCACAGTCCACTTTTTTAGTAGAGAATACATACTCAATTAACTTGTTTTATGTATAAGTTTAAGACAAATAGTTATGTTTTGTACCTAAGCAGGCTATAAAGAAAATTCATGAGGTAGAACTGAAGCTCCTGAAGTTGAGTATGTGTGAACCAACCTCCAGCGCTCCCTTGGAGGCCTATGATTTCACATCTCTGTTACAGCGTCCAAAGCCCAATCCCTTGCTGGACAAAATTCTACGCTATCACATTCCCCACCTTTCTGTCCTTTCTTCCTTTTAGTTAGTAAGGGAACCCATGCTATGGACAGGAAACTGAAGGTTTGTCAACCATAGGTGCTTAAAGGAACAGTATTAGCCAGGGTGGCAGGAATCAAGCGCACATGGTCGCCATATATGAGGTGGATGGCCCAGAGGAATTGTAGGCTATGGATTAAAGTCTTATATGTATGTGTGTGTGTGTGTATCTACCTAGGCAGACAGACAGATAGGTAGACAGATAGGTAGATGGGTAGATAGATAGATGATTGGTAGATAGACAGATGGATAGACAGAAAGACAGATAGACAGACAGACAGAAAATTCCAGCTTAACTCTCAGCATCTTCCAACCACTGCCTTCTGAATGTCAGGCCTATCTCTCCAAAGGGCTGAAAGACCAGGAGAGAGGGGTGGGATCTGTATGGATGACCCCCTCCACCTTCTGCAGCTGGTCCAGCATCCTTGTGTGCTTTCTGGAGCCTGACACTAATTCTATATTAATGGCAACCAGCAAAGAAACTATTTTTTCAATACCAAAGGTAGGCCCAGGGGCAGGGAAATGTCAAACCGAATGCTTAATAAAGTCAGTGCAAAATGCTCTAGGGGTGAAATGTTAAATTTCTGGACATAAATGGAGATGATCCAAGGAGAAAAAAAAGACAGAAAGAAAGTGAAAAACCTTTACTTTCTTAGCACACACAGCGTGTCGATTTGATTACTGCATAGAGATGTGAAATATGTACTAAATAATTCTTCTGAACAGCTCATTAGGCCTAATCCATCTCTGATTTCGGTGCCTCCATTAATTCCAAATATGTGCCTGCTTATGCACGCACACGCACATTCTCACAGGATCGTAAAATGCCAGCTTAATCTCACGAGGGAACATCCTGGAAATGGCACCAGGTAAAGCCTCAACTTGGACATCATGCGTATTTTAAGCATGTATAGTGTTCAGGCATGGTGTGTGAAAAAGACCAAGAGAAGAGGAGCCACGGAGGATGACTGTAGGCGTGCCTCCTGACTAGAGGTGAGCAGGGTGGGCAAGGGCATCGGATAGGGGTGGTCCCAAAGCCACAAAGCTGTGACAGCCAGGGCAGTATCCACAGGGCAAATGTCTGGTATCTACGCATAGAAAATAAAGTCGACCCAGCTTTGGACACTCTGTTTGCAAGGTGTGGGACTGATACTTAATTGTCGGTCATCTCCTAACAATCTACGCTCCTGCTACCCTTGCTTCTTAATTTCTATGTTACAATAGTTCTCATAGACATTCATTTGCAATTAATATATAAAATCATAATAATTGTTCCCATGAATGGGTTACCATGCGATACCTCGCCTGCCGCCATACCACTATGGCATGTGGTCCCATCAGATCTCAGAAGCTAAGCAGGACCAAGCCTGGTTAGTACTTGGATAGGAGACCACCTGGGAACACCAGGTGCTGCAGGCTTGGGAGAAGGACCCAGCAACCCACTCCCAAAAATCAATCTACCATTGAAAACCCTATGAATAGCAGAGAAGCACGAAAATAGTGTTTCCTCTGTTGTACACAGAGTCGCTACGAGTTGGACACTGACTTGACAGCACCTACCAACACTAAAATGTGATACTGTGATTCATGTATATGTTATATACTGTTTAAATCAGGATAATCTTATCTATCCCTTCTTTTATTATTTCTTTATAGTGAAAATATTTAAAACCCTTTCTTCCAGCCTGTTGAGTACCCAGTAGGTACTCATTTTCTCGAGTCCCTCTCCTGTGCAAAGGCACCCCGGGGCTTCTTGCTCCCTTCTCACCGTAGCCTCTTTTTCCACTGCTTTCTCCGTCTTCAGTCTTGAGGTCTCCTACCTGTGTGCCTTGTTCTACGACAAACTCATTCACCTCCACTGTCACTACTTCTGGCACCTTCCTCCTGGGGATCCGTGCGGTGCTCTTCCCCACTGCTGGCCCCTGTCCCTCCCAGCACAGCCCACATTCTGCGCTCTTACCCACATCTCTCTCTCTGTCAACGCTCGCCATCGCATGACATCATTTGTTTACATTTTGTATGCTCCACGAGGGCCGCAGAAGTGACCCCCACACAACGGGCCCTCTCTTTGTCCAGCCACGGGCTCCCGTGAGTGATGTATCGGCCGGGAGGACGGGTGCCTCTTCCAAACAGTTCTGGGCATGCTGCACACTGGGACGACCTACTTTTTTCCAAAGCCCACAGGCCGAAGCCCTGGACTTCCTTCCCTAAATATCGCTCCGTGAGAGAGGAGCCAGGCACCGGGGGCAGCGCCTGGCTCACAGAAGACGCACAACAAGGGCCAGCGAAGCAACACAGGAAAGGGCATCGACTGGTTCTGCAAGCCTGAGTTAACTCCCATGGGGTTAAGCCCATGGGGTGCCCATGTTAAGTTAAGCCCATGGGGTGCGATGCTGCGTGCTGAGGAAGACAGGGTCCTTGATCCCGAATTAGGAAACCCTGGAACTGAGCCCACGTCCCCCACATCGCCTCCTTTCCTTGTGGATCTCCCAGCCTCACTCTTCCTTCCCCTCTCGGCCTCTCCCGCCTCCCTTTCTCTTTTGTTCAGACTTACATGTGACTAGCCCAATACCTGGTTGTTCTTCAATGATCCGACCCCGCCAGCAATTTTCTCTCCTTTCTCTTCAACATTTTTAAGAACACACCTACAAACCATCCCATCTGTCTCTTTCCTGGGAGTCAATGAAAACACTAAGAGCTGGAATATCTCAAGCACAAAAGGTTACACTAAATAAGAAGCCTCCACCACTAATGAGTCATCCGTCATCCAGGGGCATTCTCCCTAATTACAGGATGTCTCCATTAGATCCATTATGGATATGTGCTACGTTGCTTCAAGGTAAAACTTCTCTTTGTCACTGATTTTCAGACTCCCAGAGTGAAGCAGACATTTTACTTGGTTGAGAGATGTAAAAAGTCAAACAACTGAAATCAAACATTTGAGGGTTCGGCTTGAAAAGGGCATGGTTCTCATCTTCAGACACATGTGAAAATCACCAAAGAGCTGGCCAAGAAATTTTAATAAGTGCTTAAGCTTGAAATTCTAAAAAAATCATGTATATTTCTATGCCTTTGAAATCAGAAAATAGGGATTGTAATAGCTGAGCATGGAATTAGGTAGAAGAAAGGTGGCCACTGTAACAAGCAAGATCCGCAACCTCAGAAGCCTAAACAGAAGTCTGTTTTTCCCTCGTGCCACAACATAACAAGGTTCTGGGTCAGCTGGCGGGGCGGGGGTATGAGCCCTGCTCAATGGGATTGTTCAGGGACTTGGCTGAGGGAGCGTCTGCCACAGAGGATGCAGGTCTCCGAGGCAATGTTGGCCATTGCATCCAGATGGCATAAAGAGAAAGAGCGTGATGGATTCACGTGGGAGGATTTTATGGGCCAGTCTACACCTAACTTTCACTCTCATCCCCTTGGGTGGAACCATCACGGGGTCATACCTCAATTCAGAAAGACCTGGACATGCCTTCCAGCAGCGTGCCCGGGAGGAGCAGCAGCGGCTTATTTACGTTTTGAACAGTTGGCAGTCTCTTCTCGAAAGTACAGAACCGAAACAAGCAGGACGGAGCAGGCGCCATTTTCACTGCAGACACAAGGAAACTGAGGCCTACGCACACCCGTTTTCTTTTTTCCTTTTTTGCCATACTGGGGGGCTGAACCCAGGCCCCGCGCATCCTTTGCAAGTGCATTGCCACTGAGCTGCACCCCTAGCCCCTTTTCTTTATTTTTTAAATAGAGACCAGGTCTGGGTAAATTATGCAGGCTGCCTCTGGCCTCGTACCTGCGATCCTCCTGCCTCTGCCTCCCGCATCACTGGGATTACAGGCTGTGCCACCACGCCCGCTGACACTCATTTTCTTAGCAGCTTCTCCTTGTGTGGTTGAGATCCAGGACCAAAACCAAGATCACCTTGGGCCTAAACCACTGATCACAGTCCCAACGCAGTGAACCTTGCTGAGCCTCTCCAAAACCACCCCACCACCACGATGTCTGAGTGGGTAGAGAACGTGCCAGCATCCAGCCTGGCACCACTGCTGCACGTTCCACGGCGTATTTCTACACAAGCTCCCAGGATCGCTGCATGCAAAGCACTTCTGTTTGCCCACAGTGGATATAGCTCATGCTGGGCATGTCCCTCAGTTGAATCAGGGATGCCCAGCATACATGAATACTTCACTCTTCACCACTAGCTCAGAGCCTCTACCATCAGGTCTCTTACATGATGATAAACTGCCATGTGCAGGGTGCATGCCTGTCATCCCAGACCCTCGGGAGGCTGAGACAGGAGGACTGCAAATCTGAGGCCAGAGGCAGTCTGCACAACTTAGCGAGAGCTTGTCTAAAAATAAAAAGGATTTTTGTTTTGTTTTGTTTTGTTTTTGGTACTGGGGGTTGGACCCAGGGCCTCGCGCTTGCATGTTCTGCAAGTGCTAGACCACTGAGCTGCACCCCCAGCCCACTTTTTATTTTTTGAGATAGGGTCTCGCTAAATTACACAGACTACCTCTGGTCTCAAACTTGCGATCCTCCTGCCTCCACCTCCTGAGCTGCTGGGATTACAGGCATGGGCCACCGTGCCCAGCTGAGAATACAAAATTTTTTTAAAGGAGTTGGGGTGCAGCTCAGTGGTGGAGTGCCCTAGATTCAATCCCATAATACTGAAAAAATAAGTTGATAAACTGAGGCACAGTGAAGAGAGAGACATGCAAAAGATCACAAACGTGGGTGGCTGAGCCAAGACTTGAATCCAGGGAGAGGGTCTGACTCCAGACCCTGCACTAAACCATTATCTCCTACAGCCCTAAGATAGGATTTCTTTAAGAAAACTTACAATAAAATAATGGACACTGAATAGTTTGTAAAATTTCAGGCTCCCATCCCGATTTCTGTCTTAACTATCTCTTCTCTCCGTCTTCCCAATTTTGTAGGCCAGGGACTAGAAACGAGCCCTGACTTTCCAGTGTTTATTAGCTTTTCTATAAACCCTTGTGAAGGCGGATATTTAAAGGCTCTTTAGATTTCACATGTGCAGACTTTATGAAGTCTCGCTATGCCCTGGTGATTTCCTCCTTGTCCAGCTCCCCTCTGACCTAGAAGGCAAACTCAACGCCAGCTCTCACCCACCCCACCTCCAAACGGTTTAATAACATCCGAACCCGTGCCAGTACCGAGTTCCCTCTTTCTAGTAAAAGATAAACAATTTTCACTGTTAATAGCCTACTATTATTCCTAATAAATGTTTCATTCACTCAACAAATATCCCTTAATATATCCCATGTTCCAGGCAGTAATTTAGTCACTATAAATGAGAGCAATAAACTCAGTGGCCTGGTGGATCTTACATTTTAGGGAAAGAGGCAATAAATACGTAACAGATAAATAAATAACAGACTTTTCTAAATGTTAAGGGCTGTGAAGAAAATTACAGCTAGGTAAGGGGGTAGAGTAATGCGGGGATGGCACACAGCTATCTCAGACAGGGCGGTGTGGAAAACGTTCTTGGAGAATGCGATATGGGAGCAGACACACCAATTCCATGAGGGGTCTCACCGTGCATTCTGGCAGGGGCTCCTGACAGAGGGAATGGATGAGGTGGGTTCCAGGAACAACGAGGAGTTCAGTGGACCCATAATGGGAGAGCTGCAATGACCTGGGGTGGACAGGCACCAGGTGATTAAAAAGCCTTCTTTAATAGGGATGTGTCTGCAGTTCACTCTGAGTATAACCAGAAGCCACGGAAGGGTTTTTAACAGACAGTCATGCAATGTGATTTACATTCTTAAATGATAACTAGGTTTACTAGGGGACTGGGGTTCATCTCAGTTGGCTTGATCTGCGTACTTTGAGGACGCGGGTTTGATCCCCAGCACTGCAAAAATGGACAAGGACCTGGCAGCCCACTCCAGAAACAATCAGCCATCAAAAGCCGTATGAATAGCAGAGAAGCACTGACATAGTGCCAGGCATGGCACAGTGTCAATGGAGAGTTTTGTTCATGATGTACATAGGGTCGCTGCGAGTTGGACCCGACTAGACAGCATCTAACAACAGCAACAAAGGTTTACGGGGTGAGAAACAGAGTCTGGGAGCGCAGGACTGGAAACAGAAAGATCAGATGAGAGGCCGGCAGAACAGCCTAGGAGGAGGAAAGTGAGTCAGACCAGGGAGGGGGCACCCAAGGTGGTGAAAAGCGATCGCATTCAGAATCTCTCCTAAAGGCAAAGAGACACTGAGTTTATGCATGAATGAGATGAAGCATAGTGGAGAAATCGAAAGAAAGAATCCGCCAGATGTCTGACCTGAGCGAGTGGATGGGTGGCCATGCCAGTTCCTGAGATGGGGACCGACTGAGAAGAGGGCAGCTGGTGATGGCCACTGCTGAACCAAATGGACTGGAGTCAAGACCACAAGCTGCCATTTAGTTGTCAGCAAGGGCTTTCCAGGCTCACGACAGAGCAGACAGCGTGGGTCCCCGGGGAAGGAGCAAGGTCAGGGCAGAGTGTGGACCAGGGCTGCAGGGAAGGGCCGTGGGCCCCACAGCCTCGTGGCATGGGCTCCAAGGTCACCGCACACTGTGAGGAAGAGGAGGAAAGAAACATTCAGAAGCCACCATGGGCCAGAGAGGATGCCTGTCCAGCTTTCAGGCCTCATGGTACGTAGAGTACAAGAGGAATCTGCCAGGGTTGAGGGGATTCTAGGAGTGGAGACCAGAAGAGCGGGGTCTCAACCCGAGGGGGGAAATAATGGGAACATCAAGTAAGACACTGGGGACCCAGGACTTTGCTGGTGTTGGATCATGGATTCCAGAAAATAGGAAGGTTTGGGGATCAGGGAGAGGTTTACAACTGGGTCCATATTTTGGATACACAATAAGAATGGGGAAGAGGATGGGGGGCCAGTGGGTAGTGCACTCTGACCCTGAGTGGGCTGATATAACTGGGGAGACAGACAAAGGTTGGCCCTGATGGTCTCCTAGGGAAATGAGGGAACCAGCTCTTACTCCATTTCTCCCCACTGAGCCCCTTTGGTATGTGTCATGAGGAGGGTGGAATCTTTTTTTGTTTGTTTCTTTGTGGTACTGGGGGTTGAACCCAGAGCCTCTCACTTGCATGCCCTGCAAGTGTTAGACCACTGAGTTGCGCCCCAGCCCATTTTTTTTTCTATTTACTTTTTGAGACAGGGTCTCGCTAAATTATGCAGACTGCCTCTGGTCTCGAACTTGCAATCCTCCTGCCTCCGCCTCCCTAGCTGCTGGGATTACAGGCATGGGCCACTGTGCCTGGTGGAGGGTGGAATCTTGACTGGGAAGGAACTATAATCCCAGAGCACTGCCAACTGGGACACTTGCTCTATGGGTTGCTGCGGCTCCTGTCATGGTTGGGGACCAGGCTTTCCTGTAGTCCTTTGTACACAACTATTGTTATTTAATAAAAATCTCTCTTTGTACCCAGATGTGCCATTTTCCTAGGACTTTCATAACACAGTCGCCAAACCAGAGAGCTGTAAACTACAGAAACTATGCTTTCACACTTCTGGAGGGTAGGGGTCTGAAATCACGGTGCTGGCCAGGCCATGCTCTCAGAAGCCTGCAGGGAAGGCTCGCCCTGGGCTTTCCCAGCTTCGGGTGCTTGCTGGCAGTCCTGGGCATCCCTTGGCTTCCAGAAACATCCCTCCAACCTCTGCCTTGGCTGTCACGTGGCAAGCTTCTATGTCACCACGTAGTCATCTTTCCTTAAGGGCACGGGGTGTATTGGATGAGGGGCCCCCTTTACTCCAGTAGCACTTCAACTTAATTCATTACGGATTAAGCATCCATAAACCTGAAGTCTACAATCTGTAAAGTCCCCAAATCCAACTTTGTGGGGGCCAACATACCACCACAAGTGGGAAATTCCACACCGGGAGATCTTTTTTTTCAGAAGCAAAGTTATTTAAAATATTGTAAAAATCACCTGGAGGCTGCGTGTGTAAGGTGTGTATGAAACTTTATAAACGAATTTCACATTTAGACTGGGGTTCCATCCCCCAGAGATCTCATGACTTATGTGCAAGTATTCTAAAACCTGAAAATATCTGAAATCTGAAATGGGAGTCTCAAGCACTTTGGATGAGAGGTATTGAACCTGTATATCTGCAGTGACCCTGTCTGCTTCCAAATCAGGCCACGTTATAAGGTACACGAGCTTAGAACTTCAACACATCCTTTATTTATTTACTTACTTATTCACTTATTTTGGTGAGGATAAGCAGCACAATTCAACCCACAACTCCACATTACCTCTATTTCCAGTATTCACTCGTGACTACACTAATTTAAATATAATTTGCATATATGCTCTTTCCTACTCACAGGTGCTGATGGGTCAGAACTGTTTGAGATTGACCTTTCCTGATGAGTAAATTTGTGGAAGGACAATTATCCCATGCGTGGGAGCATTTTTCCACTTGTCCACTATGTTACAGCCTGACTGACAGCCAGAGACGATAAAGAAATTCTTTTCATACAAACAGACCTTCCTTTGCCTCCAGGGGGCCAAGAGGGCTTTGTCCGAAGGTTGATTTTGGTTTTCTGATTTTCCATCAATCCATTGGTTGATGCTGCTTTCATTAAAAAAAATCTATTATTTTTTAAATCCATCAGCAAGATTGCAAGATTAATGCACCTATTCATTTTATGAGACAAAACTCACCCTCCAGAAGCTTTCTATACCACAACAGTTCATGTGAGAAGACAGCACATTGGTCGGATACTCTCAAATAAACCCCAGGAACTCCATCATGTGAATGAATGATTTGAGAAAAACAGATCATGAAAGACGGAGGCTGCTGTATATAATATTCACTGCACTTAAACTCAGCCTGCAGCCGTAGCACTGTGATGTCTGATCCTGTCAGATCTCGGAAGCTAAGCAGGGTCAGGCCTGGTTAGTACTTGGATGGGAGACCCCCTGGGAACACCATGTGCTGTAGGCTTGGGAGAAGGACCTGGCAGCCCACTCGCAAAAATCAAGCCACCATTGAAAACCCTATGAACAGCAGAGAAGCACTGATGATAGTGTTTCGCCTGTTGTACATAAAGTAGGTACCAGTTGGACACCAACTCGATGGTACCTAACAACAACAGCACTTAAACTCATTTAAGCCCCTTGGATTGGATCAAAGTGGAAAAGACTTGCTTTGGTCCCAGTGATGAGTTCCAAGACCAGATTCTAATGCCAGGGTTGATGGCCTTGCTCCAGACTTACTCAAAAGAAGAATCACCAAATGCAGGCGTCCCTGTCTCTATTTTCACCATCACCATGCAAGCTCTGGGCCTGCCTCCCAGTGATCAGGGCATGTGAAAGAAGGGAAAAAATCACAACCAGAGAACGTAAACCTGGAAGGGTCTTCAGACCCCCTAAGAGAAAGCATCTCGTCCCTTTTGCCAGCTGACATCAGTAGATTATCATGGAAAAACCCATCCCGTAAGGAGAAAGGTCCACCCAGCCTAACTCTGTATGAGAATCCCTGATAACCTACGCCACAGAACACTGC
The DNA here is from genome assembly GCA_007922755.1 of Pedetes capensis. Taxonomy (NCBI): domain Eukaryota; kingdom Metazoa; phylum Chordata; class Mammalia; order Rodentia; family Pedetidae; genus Pedetes; species Pedetes capensis. The sequence continues at coordinate 199,810 of VMDO01001589.1, forward strand.
ATGTGGCTTTTTCTCGTGGGAAATTCATCTTCAGAGCCAGAGACTGTCACACTGGCTATGCAATGACCTTGTTAGGAAAAATGAAGAAATACCTTTCCTGTCACTCTCTCTCAAAAATAAAATATCTCAAGAAATTATTTGAACTGAAGATTCTCTGGGGAAAAATTGGGAGGAAATTGGCAAAAACTCCCAAACTGGGAAAATGGCTTTTGAATATCTGGTTTGTAAACTAGAAATCTAGGGAAAATGAAAGTAACTTGTTTGCACGTTTGTACAAAACCCTTCCTGATTGGACAATTGGACTGAAAGCTGATTGGCTCAGGCCATTCCGTGGATGAGCTATATAAGGAGCTGCACTATGGCAGCGCGATCCTTTTTTGACTTTTTCGCCCCCTTTTTCACCCTTTTCACCTCTTCGCCTTTTCGCCCAGACCATTGGATAAGCAAGACCTTCTCACCCGTTCCTACCCAGACCACAGATGAGGAAACATCTCTTCCCACTCTTCTCCCCCAGACCTTTGGTGAGGAAAAAATGCTCTCCCCATCACAATCATCAACAAGGAAAGAACCCGCTCTCCCTCTGATCACCGACGAAGCAACAGCTGTCTCCTTGTGACCACCGAGACAACCAACACAGGTGTTTGCCCCTGACGGCAAAGGGGCCTGAGGCTTTTCCTTTCTCCTGTCTCCTCCAGGGTCCTGAGGGCCGCAGGAGTCTGCGCCTCTCACCTGAGGGTCCCGAGTGAATTGTGTTTAGTATCTGTATGCATGGTGGCACTGCCCGTCCGAACCTCCAGGCCAGACCGGGAGGTGCGCACCCCACAGATTCCTAAGATCTAAACAGACATGTGTGAAAGAGCGCACACATACACACAAACACGTACACCCACAAACACAATTACAGCTGGACAAGGAAGGATTTCTCTCCTCCCATTTTTCAGAAGCAAATACAGTGTATCTCTCAAAGTGCAGTGACATGGATGTTTAAGCGCCACCAGTTTATAATGAAAATTGCTGTTGAGTGTATACTATATATATCCACATGTACATTATATATATTAACTATTATATATAAAATTAAGGTGTACATTAAAAATTTCCAATAAAAATTTCTAATATGTATACATTATATATATCTGTATGTGTATGGAAACCTATATGTATATTATATAGACATATTTATACTACATATGCCTATATATGCAATTATATATACGTATATGTATATTATTATATATACCTGTATATTATATATACCAATATATTATTGTG